>CM038228.1:80128551-80728551 GCA_021442155.1 Cymbidium sinense | reverse complement strand
ACCTTTCTTTGAAGAAAAAAAAGCCTGATTGTCCTAGTTGCATGATGATGTACCAAAGTAGTGAGCCTTCTTGACCCATTTTGAGGCTTTAATTTTCTTTTGAAAAGAAGTTGAAACTTTCAACTGCAAGAGAATTTTTATAATTTTCAATGTGATTTAAGGAATATTTTAATTTTTTTTTTATGTTGAAATTGTAATGATTTTGGATTCTTTAATGAATTTTTATAATCAAATTAGGATTTTTTTTTTTGTATGTTGCATACATCTTGAGCTTCATCCATGAAAATTTTTTTGCTATCATTTGACAGATAAAAGATTCAAAACAATACATTATTAAATATGCCCCTCATTGGTTACAAAATTTGAGATTTGAATGTTACTTATACATTAAATAAAGTTGGCATTATTTATTTTTTTTTTTTTTTGTTGATGATCCCCTAAATGTGCAAATTCTTGCAAAAATCTTTTAGAATTCTCAAACATCGAGTTTCTACACATCTCAATGTTAGGCAGAGTTGAACATAAGAAAAGGTTAATATCATGCTCCATAGCTCTTCATGGAGGCAACATTCTCAACAACAATAATAAAAAATCTCTTGGCTGTTGTCAACTAGCTAATGCAATTTTGATTCCCATTACCTTCGTGTCATAGCCAATGTTTCTCATTATTTTTTTGTTTGGACATGAATTGATCTCAAGAAACTACTTTGAAAAAATTGAAATACTAGCATGTGTTCATTGTCCTTTCCACTTCTTCCTCTTACTATCCTATCTAAAGATTGACAACTCTTGGAGCTTGCTCCAACTGTAACTGATGGTGCACCACACCATATGGAGATTTATGTGGTGTTTGTCAATGACAAAATGAGTCAAAATGATGATCAAAGAACTTTTACCAAGACAAATCGTTAACATGAAATTTTATGATATTCTTTCTATATTTTTCATTATTTTTAGTGAATTTTAATAGTTTTTAAATCATTTTTCTTGATATTTTATCTGTAGGTTCTTTTATGTGTATGCATCTCCCAACAATTTTCAATATGATTTAAAAAATATATATATTTTTTAATTTTTTTATGCTGACATTATAATGTTTTTGGATTCATTATTGAATTTCTACAATCAAATCAGAAGTCAAAAAAAAAAAAATTTTTTTTTTGTATGTTGCATACATCTTGAGCTTATCCACGAAAATTTTTATGCTATTATTTAACAATTAAAAAAAAAATCAAAACAATGACACTATCAAATATAACCCTTCATTGATTACAAACTTTGAGATTTTAATATTATTTGTACATTAAACAAAGTTGACCATTTTTTTTTATTTTTTTTTTTTTTTTTTTTTTTTTTTTTTGTAGATGATCTCCTTAATATGCATATTCTTCCCAAATTTTTTTAGAATCCTCCAACATCAAGTTTCTATACATTTCAATGTTACGCAGATTGAATATAAGGTTGATATCATGCTCCACAGTCCTTCATGAAGGCAAATGCTCTTGGTATTTGTCTACCAACAACTGCAATCCCAACTCTTATTACCCTGCTATCATAGTCAATGTTTTTCATGTTTTTTTTTTTCTTTTTGACTTGAATTGATCTCAAGAAAATGCCTAATATTCATGTTAGCCTTGTTGTATCAGAAAACAAATGAACTGAAACACTGGAATGTGTTTATTGCCCTTCTCACTTGTCCATTTCACTATCATGTCTAGAAATTGGCAACCCTTGCTCCAATTGATGGTGCACCACACACCATCTTAATAGAGATGATATTGTTTAGCTCTCTGGTAGAAGATAGTTGTTAGTCCCACCAAAATAGACTTTCAAAGATAAACTGGTAGATGTCAAGAGGGACCATTTTACACAACACTTTGTTTATGTACTCATGAGTGATGACACAAAGAATGTGCCATTGTTGATCTATCTACATCTCCGAGTCCTTCTAGATCTGTCGAGTTGGACAAGGATCTGGATAAGGAGTCATATCTAGACTAGACTCATCGAGATTATATTCTTTTGACTCTTAGAGTCCAAAAGAGTAGACCACTTCCTGCTTTATTTGGATTCACAAGGTAATTAATTCCTTGCATTTGTTAGGGTCAAGTGCCATACTCAACTCTTTTCCAAATGCAATTGACGTCAAAGAAAGGCTCAAATCTGGTTAATTCATTGATTCCAACACTAATCCTGATCCACATTAATAGCCACCTGCTTCCCCTTGAGATCCATCTTGAACTTCTTTGGCAAGAGTTTGGGATAGAGTTGCCAGCATTTTCCTCTCTTACATCTGAAGATCTTGAAATGATCATAATAGAGATTATTTCTGGAAGATGTCGTTGAATTACCTTTATTAGAAAACTTTCGTTCCATTCCGTCTTCTACTCAGCAGCCATCATTTCACAGTTTTCCATTTAACAGAGGGCTTGCTTCTTTTAATTTAATTCTTCCTCTTGATTGTCATAGCAAATATGCTTTTTTACCACAATCTTTGACAAGAAAGAGCATGAGTTCCCTAAAAGATGCTAATATGCAGCCCTACCATCTATTTTGCTGCAACAAAGATGTCTTCCAATGATGCACCAATCATTAGTGCTTGTTCTAAACTTTTAGGTCCTAACAATACAGAGAAAAGAAGCCTTAGTATAAAAAATTGCTAACTAAAAAGACTAAATAAATACTAGTAAGCCAATAACTTACAGTATTCATGCCCGAATTTGTCACCAGTAGTCAACACATGAACATGCACCATCTGTAAAATGGTGGAAACGATTTGAATCTCGTACCACAATCTCTCTTCCAGTGTATTTTGAGGTCAATTTGATGAAACTATGACAATCCTCACAGATCCTAATGTTCTTCATAATTTTCAGACAATTCCAATTAGAAGTAGCATTCATCAACCCAAAAACCAAAGCCATTTTCTCGCTATGATGCAATAAATGCTCTTCCTTGTGCTCCTCATCAATTTCATGCAATACCAATCTAGCATCTGCCACATAACCCATCTCCTTGAGCTTAATCACTAGCCTTTTAAGCTCCAGAAAGATTTCTTCTCTACGTGGGTGGCGATGTCCTCCCACAGAGAATTCATGCACATGATCTCCTACCTCAATCCAGCTCAAACCGGGCTCCTTCTTAACACCACATTCTTTCATTCCTTTTCTTACAAATGCTGCATCACCAAAGTTCCTTGTTGCACAATACATATTCGACATCATTACATAACCAACAGAGTTTCTTGGCTCCAACTCCATCAACTTTTGAGCAGCCTTCTTCCCAAGTTTAGTCTCCCCATGCTTCCTACATGCCCCAAGTAATGCACTCCAAACAACAGGATCTGGCTCCATTGGCATTTGGTTAATTAGTTCCTCAGCTTCAAAGAGTTTTCCAGCACGCGCAAGACTGTCCACCATACATGCAAAGTGATCACGTTGGGGTTCAATTCCATAAACTTCTGACATTTCCTTAAAGATATGGCGACCTTCATTCACATATCCACAATGACTGCATGCTGTAAGAATGCCAACAAATGTCGCAGAATCAGGTGGAATGTCCATACATTGAAAAGCATTTAGAGCTTCTTTTCCTTTCCCATGAGCAGCATGTGCTTTGATAATTGAATTCCATGATACTTTATCATGAAATTCCATTTGATCAAAGATGCATTCAGCAAATTTATGGTTACCACATCGAGAATAAGCATGAATCAGAGCATTGCAAAGCACAGTGTCATTCCCATACCCTGACTTTAATATGAGAGCATGGAGGGTCATGCAGTGCCTCTCAGTTGCAAATCCTGCACAAGCCTTAACAACTATAGACAATGCATGTCGATCAGGTTTGAAACCCTCCCTCTGCAACTGGCGAAACATAAAAACAGCCTCTGTTGGCTCTTGTTCACAACATGCAGTTATAATTCCAGTCCATGACATTATATCATGCCTGGTAACAGCTGAAAACACATCATAGCAGTCTTGCAAATCACCACCGAGGGAAGTGTAGACCTTCACAAGAGCAGTTGCAACCTCTGCTTCTGAAGAAAAACCACTCTTGATACAAAGAGAATGCAACTGGCGGCACTCATGAATGCTAGAACAGGATGAAATGACGCTGATTAGAGTCGCCGTATCAAATTCAATACTGCATCGCCCCATTCTAACGAAAAGCTCAAGTGACAGGTGCAATCTACCATTTTGCAGAAAACCTGCAATCATTGAATTCCATGTAATATGATTCCTAAATGACATTGTCTTGAATACCAACCAACCATCATCCTCAAGACCGTCGCAGGAGGAATACATGGTGATCAAAGAGTTTCCAACAAAAACATTGGAATCCAAAGAGATCTTGGAAACAAGTGCGTGTACCTGTTTTCCATGGGGTCCATCTCGGGCCCCCGCAATGGAACTGAGAACCGCGACAATCCCGTAATCATTTGGAACATAGTGCACAAGCATGGAAGAAAAGAGCTGGAGGCACTGCTGGTGTTGGCCGGCTTGAGAGTATCCAGTGAGGAGAGCAGTCCAGGAAACAAGGTTTCTGTGTGGCATTTCATCAAACTGGCGGCGTGCGAGGTCTGTGCGGCCACACTTGGAGTACATGTTAATAAGATGGTTTGAAAGTATGAGGTTAACAAAGGAGGAGGAGGAAGAGGAAGAGGAAGAGAGAAGCAGATGGCGATGGAGGGATCGGCCAAGGGGGAGAAGGCGGCGACTGGCGCAGGCCCGGAGGACGGCAGCGTAGGCATCTGAATCCGGTGATGGGAGAGAGAAAAGGGTGGCGGCAGCCTTTGGAAGGTCACCGGCGTTGAGTAGATGGATGACTCTTGGAGGGAGAAGGGACCTATGGGAGAATTTGGCGGCAGTGATGGCCACCATTTGCAGAGTAACGGATCAGTCGGCGATTTTTTTTTAAAGGATTTACCTTCTTACCAAAAAATTCTTATATATTTAATTATTTAACATCTAAATTTTAAAATTTATATAAACAACAACTAATTTCTAATATTACATAAAATTATTATCATAAATAATTTTTTTAAAAGTGAAGCATAACTTTTCCTGAATAAAAAAAATTATATATATTAAATTATCAAAATTTAGATGTTAGATATGAAATCACTCCACCATTGGAACCGCAAGCCATGTGCAGAAACCATCGCAACTTCCTCTCTCCAACAAACCACCCCGCTATCACATGCACCGTTACCGCAAACCATGTGCAGTCCTCTCTCCAACAAACCACCTTCACCCCGCTATCACATGCACCGTTACCGCAAACCATGTGCAGTCCTTTCTCCAACAAACCACCTTGTCATCACATGCACGGTTACAGCGTAACAAACCTCACGTAAACACCTCCTACCGTAGCTCTATATATAAGAAACAATATACCTTGTAACTGGTGCTGAAGCAATGGAGATAATAAAGACGTGAAGGTATTTTACATTTCTCACTCCCTCTCTCTCTATCTTCTCTTTCGCATTCTCTCTATCTAGCTTTCAAGCCTACAGAAGTATTTCCACATGGTATCAGAGCTTTGATCCGGATAAGAAATGTCAGCATCCTCCTCCTCCCACTCGGACAGAACGATGAATACTCAGCAAGAGACCTTCAGTTCACTAACTATACCACCATCCCTGAAATTCCTAATAGGGAATATGAAGTCAGTAGCAAATACAACACTTACGGCCGACAACTACATCATATGGAGCTCTCAAATCCACAAGCTATTCAAAACGGCTCAGCTTTCTTGAAGGCACCACACGTCCCAATACTCCTTAGACAACAACAATCAACTCCAACCTAATCCAAACTACAACATATGGCAGCTTATTGATCAAAACCTCTCGGAAGCACTCTACTCAACTATCTCTCCTCCATTCTCCCCTCGTTCTCAATCTAGACACTGTTGGATATTTGGTCTACCTAGCCAAGAGACAATCGAAATCGCTCGGTCATTCATTCAACTCAAAAGCGAGCTTCATCACATATCCCTTAGAGACAAACCGATGATCAAGTACCTCGCTGAAATCAAACACCTGATAGATCAAATCTCCGCCGCCGGATCCAACTTGGATCCCGAAGACATTATCCTATACACACTCAACAGGCTGCCACCAACTTATCATGCATTCAAAGAATACGCCCAGGCCAATCAGCGTTGGCTGACCTCTCTCTCTGCGTGAAAGAACTCAACATCTCTGACCACGACAAAGATCTTATCACCCATCATCCTTTGCTCTCCAAGCCAAGTAAACCATGGCGACCCCACTACAAATCCCACGGCAGAACTCAAAACCAATTTTCCACTCAAACCGATGTGGGTCGGACAAAAGGCCGGATAAACCACAATAACCCTGAATCTCCTCGCTGTCAGATATGCAATAAGGTAGGACACTCGGCTCGAACGTGCTGGCACCGGCAGATACTACAAACTACCCCCCCAAACCTCCCTCAGTGCTTCAAGCCAACCTCACATCCCCTCACTCAGAATGGATACTGGACTCTGGAGCATCCTCTCATCTTACCAACAACCTGGACACACTCCACAATCCAACCAACTACTCCGGAAATCAATCCGTCACCGTCGGCAACGGCCAATCAACACCCATTCTCCATCATGGCCACGACATCCTCCCCACACCTACTCGTAAGCTTCTTCTCAAACATATATTTCACACCCCATTTATCTCACAATCTCCTCTCTGTCTCACATCTTGCAAAGATAATAATTGTTCTATCATCTTTAGCTTGATGGCGTTCATATCAAGGATCGGACAACACACCAGACCCTACTAATGGGCCGCTGCATTAATGGACTATACTCCCTCTCCAACACCACAGCAATACAAGCACTCCATTCCAACCGAACATCCTCCAACCTATGGCATCAACGGCTCGGTCATCCACATAAAGACACTCTCCGAATTGTCTGCTACAAAACAAGCACCTTCGCATACAACCAACCTCATCCCTGTGTCACGTCTGTATTCAGTCAAAGAGTCATAAACTTGTTTTTCCTAAATCCAATAGTAAATCTAAACATCCATTTGATCTAATTCACTCTGATGTATGGGGACCATCACCAACCATTTCACTCCAAGGCTACAAATATTATGTTATTTTTATAGATGATTACTCTCGATTTACATGGATGTTTCCTCTAACCCACAAACACGAAGTAGCCTCCAAATTCCAACAACTACATAAAATGGTACAGACACACTTTTCCAAATCAATTAAAACACTCCGCACAGACGGCGGAGGCGAATTTCTCTCCAATACCCTTCATACCTATCTCACCAACCATGGCATCATTCATCAATGTGCCCTATACACTGAACAAAATGGTATGGCGACAGGCTGTCGACACATCATTGAGGTGAACTCTACTTCCTGCTTTGGCCTTCCACTAAAATTCGGACGGGCGCTCTCACCGCCATACACCTCATTCAGGTCTACCTACTACACTCAACCTTCGCTCCTCAAGCACTCTACAAGAAAGCTCCTAACTACTCTCATCTCAAAGTATTCGGCTCCACCTGCTTCCCCCTCCATCACCCCCCAAACTCCAATAAACTCTCTCCTAAAGCACCTCTCTGCATCTTCATCGGCTATTCCCAAACCTACAAAGGCTACAAATGCTACAACCCCGCAACCGATATCGCGCCATGTCACATTCCACGAAACACACTTCACATACTCATCCGAACCAACATCACAACCCCAACCACTACTCACACCACCACTACTCCTAACACCCATCCCTCACACTTGTCCTACACAGCATTCAACACATCAACCAACCAAACCACCCACCACTACTCAACCAATAGAATTTCTCCAAAAACCACAACCCGCTCCACCATCCATACACCCAATGAAAACTAGACTTCAAACGGTCCTGAAACCAAAGTCATCTTGATCTTCTCCATCAGCATACCACCACAGAACCCACTTGCTATACCCAAGCCGTCAAACACGCTGAATGGAGAAAAGCCATGTCCGAAGAATTTCTAGCACTCCAACAACAGGCAACTTGGACATTAGTCCCACCACCAATCAAACAATCATCGGTTGCAAATGGACATACAAGATCAAACATCACTCTGACGGTTCCATAGCCCGTTACAAAGCTCGTTTGGTGGCACAAGGATTCAAGCAAGAATACGGGATTCACTACTCCGAAACTTTCAGTCCAGTCGCCAAAATGCCCACCATTCATCTCCTACTCACACTAGCACTTCATCACCAGTGGCCAGTCCAGCAGCTAGACGTCTCCAATGCATTCCTCCATGGTTCCCTCCAGGACACCATCTATATGACTCAACCACCAGGTTTTTCCGACAATCAACTCCCACATCATGTGTGCCTACTTCACAAAGCAATCTATGGACTCAAGCAATCCCCCCGGCAATGGTACTCTACCTTCACTGACCACCTCAAACAGCTAGGCTTCACCACAAGTACAGCCGACCCCGCGCTTTTCCTCCTCACATCCAACAACAACCGAACCTACCTCCTCCTTTACGTGGATGACATACTCATCACCGGCTCCAATCCTCAAACCATTTCCTCTATCCTCCAACACCTCAAATCGTCAACCTAAAAGATCTGGGCCTCGTCTCCACCTTTCTCGGCATTCACATCCACCAAACCAACAACAAACTCCTCCTCACCCAAACCGACTACATCACTCGCCTTCTAAACAGCCACGGCATGACAAACTGCAAATCCGCCCCAACACCTATCTCCAACCGAGTCACCGACTCACCACGTCGCGACCGGTACCCTCGATCCCTCGGTACAGGGCGCGTGGATCGCTTCAATACCTTACCATAACCCGTCCGGATATCACTCTAGCCGTCAACCATCTATGCCAACATATGCGCTCCCAAACACACTCTCAATCACTCAAACGGGTCCTACGCTACCTGCAAGGCACATCCTATCATGGTCTACCCATAACGCAAGGGGATCTCAATCTTCAGGCCTACTCAGACTCCGATTGGGCCGGAAACCCAACAGACCGACGTTCTACCACCGGCTTCTGCATCTTTCTTGGATCAACCCTTATCTCCTGGAAAGTTCGAAGCAGACCAGTAACGTTCCTCCGGCGAGTATAGAGCACTCGCGCAGCGACGAAATAATCGGCTCGTGGTCACAGCATTGAACTTCGAATCCCAACAGCTCAAGCTACACCATTATACATTGCGACAACACCTCGGCAATGGCAAGCGAACCCCATTCTTCACGCAAGAACGAAACATATCGAGATAGACTATCACTTCATAAGAGATCATGTAGCAGCCAAAGAAATACAAATCCATCACATATCAACAGAAGATCAAATCGCGGATATCCTAACCAAGCCACTGCCAACACGCCGCTTTATCCATCTATGCAACAACCTCACGGTCCAAACATTGGATCATTCGGTTGAGGGACGCTGAAATCACTCCACGATTGGAACCGCAAGCCATGTGCAGAAACCATCGCAACTTCCTCTCTCCAACAAACCACCCCGCTATCACATGCACCGTTACCGCAAATCATGTGCAGTCCTCTCTCCAATAAACCACCTTCACCCCGCTATCACATGCACCATTACCGCAAACTATGTGCAGTCCTTTCTCCAACAAACCACCTTGTCATCACATGCACGGTTACAGCATAACAAACCTCACGTAAACACCTCCTACCGTAGCTCTATATATAAGAAACAATATACCTTGTAACCGGTGCTGAAGCAATGGAGATAATAAAGACGTGAAGGTATTTTACATTTCTCACTCCCTCTCTCTCTATCTTCTCTTTCGCATTCTCTCTATCTAGCTTTCAAGCCTACAGAAGTATTTCCACAAGATATATCAAAGCTATATATATATATATATACATTTTAGACCTTGAAATCAAAATTTATGATTAAAATAAAAGAATTCAATTACAAAACAAAGTAAGTAGTTGGCAAAACTTTAAATCTTTAATCCTCAAATTTTAAATTCATCTTTACAATTTTAAAATTATTTTAGAAAAACAATCTCTACTAAATTGATTAATTAAGAAATATTACTCAAAATCGTTAAAGCTGATTGTTGAGAGAATAGAATATATAATACATCTTAAAATAATTCAAGAGATTTAGAGAAAAACTTAAAATAGAAGCAAATAATCGATGAAGAACCAAAATTAGTGTAGAAAAATTTGAGAATAAGAAAAATGATGAAACCATATCATACCAAGATATCTACTATGAAAAAAAAAGGAGAATAATACAAATTACTCTTTCGCTTAAGCCTCTCCACACTTCAATTATTTTCAGACACTCATTCTCCACTTATATTTAAAATATAATGGCAAAAGTTATGAAAAAATTACAGAAAGTTGATATAAGATGAATTCTCTGCTTCATAGTGTAGTGATGCAGCAAAGGTAGCGCCTAGACGATGATGATTATTCTTTTTGCTGCTAACGCCAAGGCTTTGGTCTCTCCTTCTTGTGGCTTTGGTGCTCGAGTCTTTAACACTATGGCGCTACTTATTGTAATGCTAAAGCACTAATTTGTTTATCTTTATGGTGCAATTCCACAAATTTTAATGTATTGGTGTTGTCCTCCTAGCACTAAGACATGCTTTTTCTGCCTTTGAAGCGAAGTTCTTCATATCATAGTGCTAAGAAGTTATACACACAAAAAAATTTCGAGGCCACACTACCATCCTACAATCCTTCAACAAACTCTTCGCTGAATTAGACCAATGAAATTAGAAGCTAAGTCGATGATACATCCTCGATTGATCACCATATTCAGGCTCCATATAATAAGACTGATATGAGAAAATATTTAGAATGGCCAATAACACTAATTTTATCTGTCAAAAAACACTCGACATCTATATTAGAGTTTCTATACTATGATAACAAAAAATAAATATATTTTTAGAATTGATATGAGAAAATAAGATTACTTATAGTGAGTGATCATGACTCATAGTCAATATTATACAATAATTGATTATTTTTTTAAGCCGGTCGTCTAAGTTGTTTCAATGATCGATTTTGATGCATTGTTTAAAGGAAGCATGAGTTGTTGAATTAGCTATTATTTTTTTAAATATGAAAATTATTTATTTATCCAAATTCATCGAACTTCATAATAAGATAATTATTTATTTATCCAAATTCATCGAACTTCAAAATATTAAAATTATTTTTTCGTGCAGTCACAATCATCCATTAAGATGATTTTGATGCATTAAATTTATAATGAAATGGTCTTAACAGCTCTCAAAATTGAATATAATACTAATTATAATGATATTAAAAAAAAATTATAATGAAATGGTCGCTCTCAATGGCCTCTGTAGAGAAAAAATGTGATTGGCACTCTTTATTCCTCCTAATTGAAGCTATTTATTGACTTCATCTGACCCATCCGTTAGTGTCATATGGCTATCACTGCCCAATGGTTCCACAACAACCATCATAGGAACACCATATGCTAAGAAGTATCGAAGTTCATCTGACCAAACCATTTCATACCTTGTGAACTTAGAAACCTCTATAAGCCATCGATAAGAGAGAAGTGAGTCGGAAAACAAAAACCTTCGAACTTCGAGTAAATGCTGCAAATGTGATCACATTTATAGGTTGTTGGTTGTCAGCATTAATAATGGTTTGTACTTAAAATATAGAAGTATTAAATTTTCAATGGGTTGTTTGGGATCACTTTCTATTTTTTTTTTAGTTTTTATTTTTATTTTCAGTTTTTTATTTTTATTTTATTTTTGTTTTATTTGAAAACAAATATATATTTGATATTTTTTTATGAATTTTTTGTTTTAAAAAAAAAATGTTTAGTCGTTATTTTTTAAATTTTTTAATGAAAAAATAAAATAATTAAATTAATCATTACTCTAAGCGGCCTCTTGGGGCCACTCTGTATTTTTTTTTAAAAAAAATTTTAAAATAAAATAAATATATATTTGATGTTTTCTTATTTTAATATAAAACAAAAAAATATTTGGGGTATAAATAACGATATAGATGTTGACCTACATATCTATTCTATTACTAGAATCAAATCAAATACAATGGAATCGATGATTGATGAAAGTGATGTTTAAAATTAGATAATCATAAAATAATAATAAGATTTATGAATCACTTGCAAATTTCAAAATGTATAAATTTATCAAACAAGAATTTTCATAGTTGATTCAATTACACATAATAAAATCGACAAGCTATAAATGTGACATCACACGATTTGAGCAATATTATTTTGATAATCGCCAATGCTACTTAAAAAATGTTTACTTAAAGATAAACTACCCCGATGTATTTGAAATGTTTAAAATGCAAAAAAAAAAAAAAAAAAAAAAAAAAGATACCAATTTGTAAGAGTTGATGCATAAACTTGAAATGTAAAATACCTACACTCATATTTAAATTTTATGATAAAGATAAAATTTATAGAAAGATATAAATATATTTTAAATAGTAATTATTGATGAAGTAAGTTCAATTATTATTATTATTATTATATAATCAAATTAAATTTAATTAGAATCAATTAAAATTAATATATAAATTCAAATTTATAGTATATGTATAAAACACATGATATATTAAAATCAATGTATTATTATCCTACATTCAAGTAAAACTTGTTAGATTAAACTAATTAAAATTAATAATATTATATAATATAGTTTTAAAAAATAAAAAAAATTAAATCCAAATCTTTAAAATTCTGAAAAGTATGATCATGTGTTTTAAAAATAAGAAAAACAAGTTTTACATATTTTTAGTATTTTTGAAAATAAAAAACACATTTGTTTAAAACAAAAATAATAAAACCGATAAACAAACATTTTTTTCCTGTTTCTTAAAAATAAAAAATATAAAATAAAAAATAAAAATTGATTCCAAATAGAGCCTAAGAATTTGATATTTTGATTAAAAGTAAATAAAATCTAAACCGACTTTTTAGAAAAATTTTAGATTCTTCCAACAAATTTTTTTTTTCAGTGCATTCTAAATTCTAATAAATGTTGAACAAATCATTCTCATAACAAATAACAATTGAAGCTTTATTACCTATCTTGTGATCTTATTTTCAATGCTTCCAAAGTCGTCAATGTTCATCCCTAAAGTTGACAACGCACATCGCTATGCCTCTACGAGACTACAATATCAGTCTCATTTTTTTTCACTAGTGGCCTTCGATGGTACTCACACTATTAATTCTATCAACTCTATCCTCGCATTTACCATCCCCACTAACGTTGTTTGTCGTTGCCACTATTTTATTGAATCATATTGATTTACTCTATAAAATTTAAACACAAAATTAATGTCCTATTAAAAAAATTTAAATAAACTTATATTTCATTTACATCGAGTTTAAATTGCAATGTATTTCAAATATAAATGCATTTGTATTTAAGATGCTTATAACCAAACAAATCCTAGGTGAATAAAATAAGCATTCTTTATTTATTTGTTAGCTTCTCCCATTATGCTATTATTTTCCCTTCATCACATAATCTATCTTTCAAAATATCTCCAAGGTAAGATTTTATAGGCAAATTTGATTAAAGCCACTAAGTTGAGCTCGAGCTTAATCTGAAATGACCTAACTTAAATAAAGTCAATCAACTCATTCATTAAATATTTCAGCACATCTAATCCTAATTCCAACATAATATATCATAACATAAAAATATGCTTAAATCATATAAAGTTAGTGTTAATCAAACTCAAAATGAACTTGCTATTACCATATTAACATGATAATTAAAAAAAATAACATGAGTTTTTAATGAAGACAAAATACAATAAATTATAATTTTTAAATTAACATTAACTTAACCTATTTTTTTGGGCAACTTAAGTTAACTCCAACCCAACCTTGATCTTGCATTAGTTAATCTAGAATTGTATTTATTTGTGACATATTTAGCATTAACATTGCTAGGTTTGAACTTAAGATCATAAAATCAAAATCTAAATAAGATGACAATCATGATTGTTCTTTCAAAAATGAGAAACTTTTTGATGCAATGAAATATCCATTAAAAACAAATCAAATTAGATAAATAAGTTCTTATTATGATGTGGATCAATATAAAAATTGCATGCTAAAAAATCACGACAATAAAAATTGCATGCTAAAAAATCATACAAAATAGTTATTCCTTTTGTTAATTTGTTCAAAGTATAAATATGATCTATCTATGAGAGGGTATGTTTATCTTTATAGTAAAACCTATCAAATTAAAATTTGCCACGCTAAGTAAGCTCTTTCGTCATTTCAAGAAATGATTAGAAGGCCAACTTAATGGGATCTCTTAGATCATGGCCAATCGACAATAGTGATCCAACGACGATGTCTTGATCGTTGGATAAAGAAAACTATTTTGAACACTCAATAGTATATGTTTAATATAATTAGAGCCTATTCGGGATCAAATTTATTTTTTATTTTTTATATTATTTTTAAAAATAAATTTATTTATTGTATTTCTAATTAATTGCACGTACATCACATGGATGCTGATAGAAATTTAAAACAATAATATGAAAAATATTCAAAATTAATTTTTATTTTGATTGTTTAAAGAAAAAAAAAGTTTATTACTTTAAAGGAGACTGAAATTAGCAGGCAAATATATTACTTTTTAAAAAAGAAAATACGTTAATATATTAATACTATTTAATATTTTTATATCTAAGTCCTATAATTACTATGTCATTAAACAAAAAAGCAATAATATAAATTATATATCTTTTAGCATTTGTCTGCGTCTATGAAGCATTTTTTCAATGACCAAAATGTGAGTTATACGTGCACCACGTGTATATAATTAATCACATCATAATCATATTAAATATGATATTTTACAATTTTATTATAATAAATAGATTAAAATTACAAGTAATTTTAGAAATGGTTAGAATATATATATAAAATCAAGCACACTATGTCACTATCCAACTACAAAATTAATTGAACTTCAATGCTTAAATAATAACTTATCTTAATTAATAATTAGGTGTTCATATATCTCTAACATTTAAGAATAATTAAGGAGACATCCAAAGAAAACGAATAAGAAAATAATAATAAATTGGTCCAAAAAAAAAGATTTACATACATACCACATAATTCTTATATATTTATATATCTAACTTTTAAACTTCAATTTTAACATATATAACAACTTAATCTTCAATATCATATCAAAAATATCATCATTCACTTTTTTTAAAATAAAATACACCTTTTTAAAGGTAGTAAAATGTTAGATATATAAATACATAAAAATTGTGTGATATGTATGTAAATCTTCAAAAAAAAAAAAAACTAACAATAAATTATTTTAAGTGCAATTTATATCCTGATTATAAACCAAAAGGTTGGCTGCAGAAGCCCCAGTTTAAATATTGCAATTGCATGCTCTCATCATGTTTATAATAATATTATTATAACGTTATTAACATTAAAAAATATGTTAATATTATAACAGATAATATAAATTAAATAAATATAAATAAAATTAATAAATTTATAACTTAAAATAACAATCATTAATAATTATAAATTATAAGAATATGAGCTTGAAAAGAATTAAAAAGATTCTGAATACTCTCTTAGTTTCTCTATCAACTTTCTTTTTTGTCATTTGTCAATTCAATTTACGAGGAGAGAGAGAGAATGTGTGTTACAAATTAGTGCATCTAACACTTGATCCACTTTAAGAATAGTGCTATCATCATGTCTCCCATCCACACTATTTAAATCTCAATATTTTTATTTTTTATTTGCTTAATTATGTTAAATTTATTTCTTAATTTTATATTATCAATTTACTTTATAGTTCTAATAAATATTAGATGTGGTACAGTATAAATACATTATGGTAATTCAGTTGTTTCTTTATTTTCTAACTAAAATTTTTTTGTTGCAAGATTTATTGGGTCATACAAACGAAGTTACTCGTTCAAGTCCATGTTAATAATTACATTTACACTTTAATTTTTATAAAATATACCTAGCATTCTTTTCTGTTGTACTCCTTTTTATTCGAACAACAACTACAGGGTCTTTATTTTATTTATATTTTAATATAAAATAAAATATATTTGATGATGATAATTATTTTTAAAAATATTTTATATCAAAACAGATAAAATCAAAACACTCAAAAATTATTTTGAATATTTTTAAAAATAAAATAACTTATTTTTAAAAATAAATAAATAAAATACAAAAAAATATATCAAACATATTTTTAAAAACAATATATAAAATAGACATAAGAAAATTGATCTCAGACAAATCCTAAGTTCTACAATAACACAACTTATATCAGAACTAGCAGAGAAAATAATTGTGTTATGCATGAAAAGCAACTCCATTTTACTGAAAATTTAATTTATTTTGGCAAAAGCTGGTATTCCAGTCCAAAATCATTGTACGTACATCAGATAGCACCAGTGCACCACCATTGCTGTAGAAATTGCCATCTATTCTTATGAGCATACTGAAAGATCAAAACATGCTGGTCAATGAAGAAGAAACAATTTTAATCTTTGATTGTTATTCCTTTCTTCTTTTGGTGTTATTTCCTTCTTTGAGAACAGTATCTCAGCAAAATGCTTGATGACAAGAATAAGTGGAGTGGGAAATATTAATTTGAGTTTCTTTTCAGGCGGGCGGATGTAGCACTTTTCTTGACGGTGAATAATTTTATTATATCAAATATCTTTTTTAAATATAATCATTTTTCCTTAAATATTGGGCAAAAAAGTTAATTAAGAAGGGATTAGTTTAATTATTGATAATTATTTATTTTACAACCTATAATATATATATATATATATATATATATATATATATATATATATATATATATATAAATATAAATTTAAGGGTGAGCAGATCCTTGTAAGAGGTTGGAGGTTGAAAGGAGCTTTGCTGCGAGTTAAGGAGAGGACGTCCTGTTGTTTCTATCTAAAGATTATTTTATTGAGTAGAAATTCAAATAAGCCTGTATCCATAAACAGACCATACAAGTTACTGATGAAAAAGTTCTTTTTGGGTGTTGAATTGGTAGGCGCATCTATGCCGTTACAATTTCAAAGTTATCACATATCTGAATATTTTATTGGCAAAATTTTTAATTTAAGTATTATTTAAAATATAATTAGTAATTTAAGTATTTTAAAAAAATTTAGATATAGTTATAGTCGCTCATTTAGTGGGTGACTAACTTTGTCGCGTGGCATCGCGTGGCGAGCGATCTTCACGTAGTAGCGGTAGTCTCCACAGTGGGACTTCGGTTTGAGCTAGTTGACCACTTAGTGGGCGACTAACCCAGGGCACAAATAGGGACGATCGATCGATCGGCCTCATTCGCGAGCCGACCTTCCTTTTGTGGTCCAAGCTCCCATTCCACGATCCGAGCTCTCCTCGCAAGCCGCCGACCCCGCTTCTCCTTTCTGAGCACGAGCACCTTCCTCTCTGACCGTCTCCCCACCTTTTCGGCCGAGCCGCCGGCCTTGCTCCAACCGCCGCATTGCTCCGCCTGCCACATATTGCCAGACCACGGACGATTTGATGCCCGACAGCCGCATCCGCGTTCGACGCATTTTCTGTCCATCTGACAACCCTTAGAACCTAACATTGGCTTCCGACGATGATTCTGGCGGCTCCATTCCTTTCAGGGAAGTTTTCGGCTACGGATTCTATAGTTCTTAGAGCACATTACTGTCATTCTTCATAAACACATGGTAAATCCCTAATTTTTCTCATTTATAATTAATTAGATTATGTGTATTATGAGAATTTGGTTTAGGATTTCAATTTAGGACTTAGAGTTGTGGTTAAGAGATTTGATTTATAATTTTGGGTGATAATACAATCTTTAACGTTTAATATATGTTGGGTCTATTATTGAAAATGATTGTGAAATAGTTTGGGATGACATTAGTAAGATTTGAGTAGTTGTAGTTGGCCTATAAGATTAGAGTCAGTGACCTTTAGAGCAAGTAACCTTAGATGATTTGTTCGCATAATGTGTCGATTGAGTTAAATATCGTTTGATTTATGTAGTCTGTACTACAAATAAATGTGGAAGCGTGATATTTTTCTAAATTTAGGGAATACTGATATGATTGGTTATTTTTTAGTTATTTGAGGAATGAGTAGAGAGTTTGTTTCGTTGGTCCTATTCTATAGAGGTGAACTAAGTGTCAATTAACAGTTCATTTCAAGTTATGTAAATGGTCGAAATTGTCCAGTTAAGATTTTGTGACACATCACCTTATTGAAATTGAAATAAAAAATTATAAGATCCTTGCACATTGATTCAGAGCGTTACACAGTCAGTCTTACATGTCATTATCCAGTGAGTAACGGATTTATAGCATCTGCTATTTCTGATGATGAAATTTGTGACGTTATACTGGATGAAGCTTCTCGTCAGATATTAGTATTGCATGAGGAAGTCTAGGATGTTAATGTTGCATCCACATCAGATGATCTAGTGTTAAGATCAACAGAATACCATCAACGCATATATAGGATTTTATCACACCTGCTCCTATGGCGACACAGAGCAGCTTTGATGAATTGATTCCCAGGTAATACCTTATTTATCTTTCCCTGCTTATACTGTTAATAATTAATAGCGTGTGTCGTGGTAGCGATGATGTTATTTGTCGATTAAAGGAACCATATGTGTCTCGAGTCTGAGGCATATGATATGAGGTATGGCATGGCTCAAGTAGTGACTCCGAACAGGATATCAGAGATGATGATTGCTCACCTGGGTTAGAAGTTATGGTTGAAAATGTAGCCATTAAGGATCTGCTAAAGAATCATTCATTCGGAATATTGATAGTGAATGTCAAATGTTGTCTACTAACCAGTATATCCGGATGTGTCAAACCACGAGAGAGTGGGACAATGATATTTACTTTGACGGTCCAACTGATGAAAATATCTTAATAGATGATGTTGAAATCCCAAGTGATCTTGTAAAAGAAATGTATTTCACAAGTAAAAGGAACCTTCAGCTTGCTATTATTGAATGTTGTATAGTTAATAATGTTCAATTCTAAATAGTACCTCAAACTAGAATAACTATATTGTGATATGTGTACATCACGATAGTCCTAACAGACCATATAATTGGCGCCTGCATTGTAGTAGCATCAGATATCTAGGGGGTGCTCGGAGAATCTCCAGAGTTGGGGATCACCACAGATGTATCAATATAGTGACTACTGATGGTCATCGGTAGTGCAGTTCCAAATTCATAGCTTTTTTCATTATACCTGTAATCAAGCATCAAATTGATCTAAAACTTAGGAGATTATAGGTAGAATGGAATCAAAGTTTAATATAAAAGTTTCCTACATAAAGGCCTAAGATGCTAGGCGTAAGGCAATAAAAGCAATTTTTGGTAGTTGGGAAGAGTCTTATAGGACTCTGAGCCTTTTCATGGAAGCAATTTGTATAACTTTACCTGGTATGATACACAGAATGAAGTCTAGCAGTACACAATAATTAGAGATATTTTTGAGCATTTGGTCCTTCTATTTTGGGATGGGGTAGTTCGCCCTATCCTCAGCTTAGATTGTATATTCTTGTTAGGCAAGTATCGTGGTACATTACTTACTACTGTTGGAATAGATGAAAACAACAACTTATTTCCTCTTGCCTTTGCTATCATTGATTCTGAGTCAACTGATTCTTGGCTGTGGTTCTTAATGTGTTTACATGACCTGCAGTATCAGCTAGATGCGATTTGTGCATAATATCTAATTAATATACTGGATTGTTGCATGGGTGTAGAGATATTTTCCCAGGCCGCTCATAGGCATTGCTTATGTCATCTGCATGAGAATTTCAAAAAGGTGATACATAGATTGGGAATTGGTGATGTGGAATTTCTTTGCTAGAAAATGTATATGGTTGGAAACATTGATGACATTCGTGAGTTTAATCGATATATGATAGATATAAAAAATGTGAAATATGAAGCTCACAAATGGCTTGTGGAGAGAGACCCAGTTAATTGGTCACTAGCGCATGATGGTGGAATGCGTAATGGTACAATTACAACAAATACATCTGAATGTTTCAATGATGTTCTTAAACACCGTGGTTTGCCAATTTAGACGCTAATCACTACTATTTATTATAATTTAGTTGCACTATTCATGAAAAGACTTGCCACTGTAACTCAATAATAGGAGGCCAATTTATCTATGTTCATCCAAAGGGCATCAACCATGTTACAACATACTGAAAGGGAAGCTAGACATTTTCCAGAATTGTTGAACATCAACCTTGAGGAGATGTAGGTGTTTGATAGGTCAAGCTGATCATTTAGAGTTGATTTATTAGATAATGGTCAGTATAGCTACAGTTGTAATAAGATAGTTATATATCATTTGTCATGCCCTCATGCTATTGTTGCACTGGGGTTCAGAAGATTAAACTACCTGACGTGTGTTTCACAGTATTACACTTTGCATCTATATAAGCTCACATATTCAACTAAGTTCCATACTTTACTTGACTGTTCCTATTAGCCAGCTTATAGTGCTGAGTAAGGTTTAATAGAATTGCTGCCACCCAATTTTCGTAGAAAGTCAGGTAGACCTCAGACAACTAGGTTTAGAAATACAATGGATGAAAATAGAGTTAGCACTAGCAGATCCTGTAGTTTATGAAAGACAGTTAGTCACTACAGGTCATCGTGCCCACATAACGTCAATAGTAGAAGGTATATTGTAGTTATAACAACAACCCGTTTATATGTACTATGCTCTTTATTAGAATTTTTAGGTAGGTTGCAGTACTCTTTTTTAGCTTACTTTACACTATAGTTTTTCATTTAAAATTTATAATTGCCTGACACTGACTACTACATATGTTTCTTTCAATAGGTACGATGGCCGAGGAGCACCCTCTATTAGATGTTGGCATCGGGGCCATGCTAGGGAGGACACTCCATAATCGGAGTAGCCTCCTCGAGAGGTCCACCCTAGCATAACATCCCTACATGGTCGGTATAGAGCTGCCCACCCTGATATTGTAAGTGTTATTTTAATTTGAGTTTCTATGTTACACATGAACAAGAATATTGATTTGACTAATCGTTGATCCTTTTTTTATTGTAGAGTAATGTTCTAGAGGCCGCTTCCAACGTACTTATGCTGAAAAAGTGGCCCATCACTTGCAAGAGATTCATCTCTAGCATGCAAGTAGTAGGCCTATGGTGTGCTAGTCAGCTACATTTCATTTGCTTGGATCATCATCTACTTACTGCTCTGGTTGAGAGATGGTCTCCATAAACCAATAGCTTCCACCTTACCATTGGTGAGATGATAGTGACATTTCAGGATTGGTGATGATCCTAGGTTTATGCATTGATGGGCCACCTGTTATTGGCTCAATTGTGATTGGTGAGGGAAGATGTGGCGTAGCTGGCTAGACTACTGCGATGAGTTGTTGGGTTGACATCCACTACAAGATGTGGTGTATCATGACCCGATCATCCCACACATCACATCGACCTTCAAGATGGGTCGGGCACAGGTGCAGATGTACATGTCGTTGAGGTGGCTTAGGTGGTCTTTCTACAGAGAGTCTTATGCCCATCTGAGCATCGAGGAGTTCAGCAGGCACCTGCATGCCTATATTTTGTTTCTTATTGAGTGCTTCCTATTACTAGATATGTCAGATCTGAGGTCCATCTTCCACTACTTGAGGACCTATATGCATTGACCTTGTCTATAGGAGGAGGCGATTGCACACTGCATGGGAGTTGTATGCAGTCTACTAGGCTTAGTAGGGCCAATATGGGTGGCTGCCTACACCTTCTACAGATATGATCTTGGAAGCATCTTCATGTGGGGAGGCCAACCCTGCATATGCCATATCCAAGTGATCTCGATAGGCTCAACATTGGATTGAGGTATATTTTAATTTCTATAATTTCAAATTTTTTGCTTATATGTTTGTTTATAATGTGTTGTGTGCACAGGTGGAACGAGTGATATGTTCGCCATATGCTAATGGCAAACATGGAATTATATAAGAATGAGCTGGATGGTTTGCTACATACACAGGTATGACTTGTAGAGTACTTAATCATTATAATTTCTATAATGTGTATACTAATTCAATATAATTTTTAATATGTGCAAGTGATTTGGGAGTCATGCACAGTTCATGTAACGCCTATCAGGTACATGCTCAGCAGGCTCCAATATGTGGTTGGAACGAGTCCCGCTCATTAGCTAGAAGAGGGTGGAGTGACACTTACCTGATTGAGTGTTGAGATAGTTTGGACTCATACCCAGAGTTGATGTGGTACCAGTAGACCCTACTTTCAAAAGGGTCAATGGTTGAGGTAAAGTAGATGTATACCGGGTTGATTACCATCAGGTGCACATTGCGTTTGGGAGAAGCGGAGGGATTACATAGTCAAGGGCTTGGACGAAGATGAGGACAGACTGATGACTATCAATCAGTACATGTGCTGGTTTAGATCTTGGGCTTCTCTCTATTTACTAGCCGCCTCGATAGATCCTCCCACTACTTACTATCTTAGAGCACCTGTAGAGTGCATATATGTAAGTATTAACATAAGCATTCTATTAAATTCATTATGTTACATACCTACTTGAGGCTAATTTCAAATGCTATTTTTTCATGTAGTCAGAGCACATCTTGGCAACTCAGGATATCTTTCAGCCGTACTTTACAGATGAGCATGAGTTATAGGGAGCTGTAGATAGGTATGAGGTGTTATGTAGAGACTTGAGGTTGCATATACATATCGATGACCCACATTATAGATCAGAGCCTACAGAGGATGTCCCACAATATGACTGGGGCACCGACCCATCTACATATGCTGATCTAGGTCCTTCTACATACAAGCCACATGAGTCATAACCTTTCTTCCCATAGGACTATCCTACGGACTTCAAGATCTTGCATTGGAGGCCACCATCGGTTTGATCATTCACCACATGCTCACTCGATACACCCGAGTGGTGCGATTCCATGTAGACAACGGAGGCATTAGCTATTTAGGATAGTGTAGCCTGTGCGTCTGTACTACATTGGTTCATGTATGTTTTATTTTTCTTTTTGGATTATGATATAGTAGATGTTCCATTTCTTTGTATATTTGTTAGAACTTTATTGTATTGTATTATTTTGGTAATCTTCTATGTATTTGGATACAAGTAATTTTCTCTTTTATCTTTTATTACTATTTCACCATCATTTTGAACAATAGAGCCTAAATATCTAAATCACTCACTCTTTTTAATAACTTGTTCACCTAATATCATAACACTAACACTATAACTTCTATAACTAAAATTACACTCTATATATTTAGTTTTAGATCTACTTAAATGAAAACCTTTAGACTCTAAGGTTGACCTCCATAATTCAAGCTTCTCTTAGACTCACTCAATAGTCTTATAAATAAGAAGAATGACATTAGCAAAAAGCATACACCAAGGTAAAAAATTGCCTATCCTTGATGTAAATGACTTGAATATGCCTAATATTCAAGTCATTTACATCAATGATCGATAATCCTCAATAGTCTTCCTATAAATGCCTAGTAAGAACATCCATATCTAAAGCAAAAAGAGAAGGGCTTAAAGATGATCCTTGATGTAATAGCTCTACTGTACATATCCTTAATGACTTTAATATGTCTAATATTAATTCACCTTAATGACTTGAATATGCTTAATGACTTGGTGTAACCCAATTGAAATAAAAAAATTATCTGCAGGCTAGTCGCCCAATTAACGGGGACTAATGCGACGTTCTGAAACTAGTCACCTGTTAACTAGGCAACTAGCCTACAAATGTTATAGAGCTAGTAGCCCATTAACTGGATGACTAGCTACTGTACCACACAAACCAGTTGCTTTGTCATGTCAAATTTGATGCGATACACTAGTCGCCCACTAAATGGGTGACTATACCTATATCTAAATTTTTTTAATAATACTTAAATTACTAATTACATTTTAAAGCATACTTAAATTAAAAATAAACCCTATTTTATTTGTTGGATCTCAATATAACCTTATATCCTTAGGTTATATTAGATCTCACTAATAAAATTAGCCTAATGAGAGTGAGTGAGTGAGTGAGTGAGTGAGAGAGAGAGAGAGAGAGAGAGAGAGAAGCTTTTTGTTAGTTATTACTTAACAAGAATATTTATTAGAGACCAAGAAATATTGAGCTTAAGGTCAAAGTCAAAGTCCCTAAATAGAAAGAGCTTTATAGGGTTGGAGGACTATTAGAAAATTAAATAAAGAAATTGCAAAATGATAAGTACAAACTCAACAAACTATTATGATACAAATATGTGTACAATGTCCTTATAAGGTGATTAAGATGACATTCTGCTAACATGATCTTCCATATAATATGACTTGCCTAGCACTCGATTGGGGGTGAGTGAATATGATGGAGGTGGGTGTTCTTTCTTTTGGTGAGATTGAGAGAACTAAATATCTATAGATCTTTAGAATAATATCTAAAGATATAGTTTTAAGTTTTGGTGGGATAATGAAGAGCGTCTGATAATATGATAATGAGATGACTTAAACTAGTCCAATTTGGACTAACTTAGGCTGATTTAAAATGTAGCTCTAAGGAATGAAATTTAAGTAAGATAAATGGCTAAAAATACTTGAGGAGGTTAGGTTAGGATATGTATTTATGATATGGAGTAGTTGATTGGAAATTATAGAGTTTAAGTGGTTATTTTAGTGTAAGGATGAAGACTAGATTGTAATTAATGAAGTAGAGGTATTATTGAAGGAAGGTATATGTTTATGGAGAAGAGTAGAAAGCTTAGTGTATGGTTGGAGATGATATTAAAAGATATAAGAAAAATAAAATAAATTACCTTGGGTATTAGAGGTGAGGAAAGAAATATATGTTGGATAATTAGCGCTCTCACCAATGATTGCTAAGTGGTAACATGATGGTCTCCCCTCTTGTATGGTTTGAGATCGATTGTTTCTTAAAAACATAGGACTCTGCTAAGTGGCAACATGCTGTATAGAGTCTAAGACCTGTCAGTGTTGGAAGGTCAGAAGGAGAAGTGCGATAAGCTTTGAATGGAAGCCACGATAAATGGCGACAGTAACTCTAATTGTCCTAAGGTAGTGAAATTTCTTGTCGCATAAGTAGCGACCTGCACGAATGGTGTAATGTCTGCTCTGCTGTCTCCGACATGGACCCGATGAAATTGAATTATGTATGAAGATGCTGAGTACCAATGGATAGACAGTAAGACCCTGTGCACTTTGACTATAGTTTCACAATGTTTACCTTGATTTGCCAAGGTTTGGCCACCAACCTCTCAATCACAAAAACAACTCAAATAATTTATAATTTCCAAAATATCTCTTTTCATTCCAGCAAGGGGGTTATTTATATCCATTACAATCATTTTTCAAAAGAAAAATAATTCAAAACATGGAGGGAAATGTGAGCGCCAACATTAATGTGAAGCATTAAGTTACCTTATTATTTTATGTCATCTACTCATTTTATATGCTATTATTTTATGTGGATTCAACCATCTCATATATCATGCTTTAAATTTTTAAATTCAAAAATTTAAACCTTGAGTTTCTAGAAGAAAATAAAAAAAAATCACATAACTAAATGAAATCATAAAATGGGTCTTAACAAGCTGATGGGCTAAGCCTTCTTCTTTGTTGAATTTTCTTAGGCTTTAGCTAAAGATCATGTAAATGGACCTTCAGCTCTAATTTTTTGATCAACATGATGTTCTACATTAACTCCCGTGAGCTCAATTGAACCCTGCTCCATATAATTGAAATCTAAGAAGTCTTCTACTAATTGTGGGGCTATAGTCTATAAATTAGTACATGTCAACCATGTGTCTTTAGCTGGTGGCTTATTCTTCCAATAAACTAGAAAATAATATTCAAAAGTTGGATTAATGGGTGCTTCTTTGGTGATAATATAGTCAATCAACTTCAAAGAAAGAGGGCTTCAGCAAGTATGGTGATAAATCTCCTGCTAAAGAGTTAGACTGAACAAGTTGATATTTGCTAATTCCTTCATATGATAGAATATTTTTAATATTAATAACTAGATGAATAAGTATATCAATAGGAAAATCAAGGTGATAAGCATTAGTTCTAATATTCTTAAAATTTTAAAAAGACCCCAAGCCCATGCATGTAGTTTTTTATATTTAGTTGTTTGATAATGCTCTGGTTGAATATGAATCAATACATAATCACTTTCTTTATATTCTTTTATTGAATGACTATGATTTGTCTTAGAAGCATAGTTTTGTTTACTTATAGTAATTCATTTTCTTATATCTTCATGGAAGCTTTAAAAGTCTTTAGCAAATGAGAATGCTACATCAAAAAATACATGAGATGGTAGGTTTGCTACATCTATTGGTCATCTTGGGTTTTGACTATAGACTATCTTAAATGGTAATTTATTTATAGTTTTAGAGATAATACTATTATAAGTAAATTATGAGATTGATAAATATAAATTCTAATTTTTTAAACTTTTACCTACCAAGCATCTAAGTAAGTTCTCTAAGGTACAATTGACCACTTCAGTTTGTCCATCAGTTTGGTGTGAAAGGAAGAAGAAAATTTTAATATAGTGCCTAATAATTTCCATAATAATTTCCAAAAATATAAGACAAACCTAACATCTGTTTTAGAAACATTGGTTAAAGGAAGACAATGGAGTTGCACTATTTATTTAAAAAATAATTTGGCTATATAAGAAGCATCATTTTATTTTTGAACAAGGAAAAAATGAGCCATTTTTAAAAACCTATCCATTACAACAAAAATGCTATCATGTCCTTAAGTTGTCCTAGGTAATCCTAGAATAAAATCCATTGATATGTCTTCTCAAGGCCTACAAGAAATAAGTAAGGCAGTGTATTGTTCAGACCTTTATTTGGTAGTTTTAGCCTATTTACAAATTAAGTATTGGGCCACTAATTTTTGAACATCTCATTTTAATGAAAGCTAATAAAATCTATTTTCTAATAAACATATAGTCGTATCCTTTCCAAAATGACCATTACACATCCAACATGTAGCTTAATGATAAAGAATTCTTCAAGGAAAGATCGAGGAATACATAGTTATTTTCCTTTATATAAATATCCATTTATTATCAAGAATGTTTCTTGTAAAGTTAATAGTTTATCTAGATGTTCAAGATAAATTAGGTGAAAGTTAGGGCACACTATATAATAATATTTAATTCAATCAAATCCAATGATTTTCAATTCTAAAGAGGAAGTCAATAAGCTCATCATGGATAAAGATCAGCAGGTTTATTCTCGATTCCATGCTTATGCTTTAGAACAAAAGAGTAGTATTGTAAAAATTTAGCCCATTTTGCATGCCGATGACTTAATATTGTTGAGTATTAATGAATTTTAAGGCATGATGATAAGTATTAAGTATAAATTCTCTATATAAATGATGGTGTCGCTAATGCCTTAAAGATTGAATTACAACATAGAACTTTTTATCATAAGTGAAATATCATTGTTTGGCTTCATTTAACTTTTTCACTAAAGAATGCTATATGATGATTCTCTTGACTTAAAATTCTACCTATTTCAATTCTTGAAGCAGCGTATGTCACTTCAAAGGCTTTAGAAAAATCAGGAAGCCTAAGAAATGCTGTAGAAGTGATAAAAACTTTAATTTTCTTTAAGCCCTTTATGCATTAAGAGTCCAACAAATTTATTTAATTTTAGTATATTAGTTATCAGAGCAATAATGGTACTAAAATTCTTGATGAATCTCCTATAAAAGGTGGCTAAACCATAGAAGCTTCTAACTCCAATAAAACATTTAGGTGTTGGTCAACCTAGATTACTTTCACTTTGGAAAGATCAGGTTTCAGTCAAGTAGTGTATATAATAAAGCCTAAAAAGATTACCTTAGTTGTAAAAATAAATATTTTTTTAAATTAATGTATAATTTATCTTGTCTAAGTATTTCAAATACCTTTTGTAGGTATTGTATATGCTCATTCTTACTTGGAATAAAAATCAAAATATCATCAAAATATATCATAAAAAATTTACTTATATATGGTTTAAGAATAATATTCATTAATCTCATAAATGTGCTAGGAGCATTTGAAAGTCCAAAGGGCATGACAAGCTATTCATAAAGTCCATCAGGGGTCTTAAATGTTGTCTTCCACTCATCTCTTGATTAAATCTGAATTTAATAATATCCACTTTTCAAGTCAATCTTTGAAATTTTTTTTTTGCTTGAGATTAAATTTAACATATCATCTAATCAGAGAATAAGAAAGATATACTTGATTGTAATTTTATTTATTGCTCAACTATCAATACACATTCGTTATGTTCCATCTTTCTTTGGAGTTAATAAAGCTGGGACTACACAAGGGCTAATACTCTCATGAATAAAACCCTTTTTTTAGTAAATCCTCAACTTGTCTTTTAATCTCAACATGCTCGGTAGGGTTCATCCTATAATGTGGAAGGTTAGGAAGTTGAGAATCGGGTAAGAACTCAATAGCATGTTGAATGTCGCTTAGAAGAGGTAGCCCATCGTGCAGTATCTTTAAATCAAAAAAGAAGAGACCATAACAGGTATGTGAGTCTCATTAGAGTATGGTATGAATTCTTTTACATGTAATAAGTGAAGGAGAAATGGATTAGAAAATTCTTTTCATAAGGCTCTAAAACCTATTATTACTATCTTTGAGGTCAAAGAAGGACAAATAAATATTTAGAAGCAAGAATTAGAAATTATAGTATTAGCCATAATAATAGGAGTTTTCATGATAATTACTTGAAGTTTCTTCAATAGAGGCTTAGGTTGCAAGTCAGAAGTTGTTTTGTGTGGTTCTATGGAGAGTATCTTTTATACTGGTTTTATTGATAGAAGTTTAATAGCCTTATTAATATGTTTGAAAACATAAGTATTTTCTCTACCATTGTGAATAACATTCATATCATACAACCAAGGTCATCATAAGAGAATATGAGTAATATCCATTGGGAGAACATCACACCAAATTTGATCCTCATTGTTTCTTATTTTAATTGGAACTAAACATCGATTGGTGATAGAAAGAGATGTATAATTTACCTAGCTAACATGAAATGGTTTAGGGTGAGGTTTAGATTTTAGGTTGGCTCGAGTTAAGGTGTGTGTTGAAATGACATTCATAACACTTCCTCCATTTATAACAAACATACATTTCTTTTCAATACACAAAACATATATGCTAAAAATGATCTTTCTCTTCTAATTTTTTACCACATTTCTAATTACAGTAAGACATCTCAACACATTAACCTGAGGGTCACCAATTAATTTCAATTCTTCATATAATGGGGTGTCATCATAAACTTCTTATAGATTATCATTTATTGAGTTTACATTGATTTTGCATATGACCTTTTTTATGACATTTGAAGCATATTACTTCCCTACTTCTCTTAAAGCTCCCTTTAATAGAAATTTTAAGCACAGGGTTGGGGCCAATTGAATAGGTTGGTTTAACAATAGACCTATAGGATGAAGTGCAAAGGCATGGTGAAATGCTTCCTCTAAAGATTGTAAGTCAAATAATTAAACTTCATTTCTAATGTCAGTCTTAAGTTCAATAATAAATTTATTGACTAATTTCCTATTATTATTAGCAATCAGTTCTAGAAACTAGATCTCCAAACATATTCAAGTATTCAGTTATAAGATGATTACCTTGTCTCAAAGTTAATAATTTAGTATGTATCTTTTTATCATGATGCCTACGATAATACTTTGCTCTTAATATTTATTTCATTTTTATCCAAGTGAGGTTTGTCATTCTTAATCTTTGTTCTTTAGCTAAAGTATTTGTCCACTAGATTTTAGCTTGTCCTATCAATTTCATTTTAACAAAAGTAACCCTTTGGTAATCATCCATTTTATACAAATCAAAGAAGTCATCCGTTTGAACTAACAAATCAAGAAATTTATTTAGGTAATATACACCATCATAAGTCAGGGCTTCTACTTTAACTCTTCGAGATGGATCATTAGAGTCCTTTGTAGTCTTGAAATAATTTTCTCCCCTTCCATTTTAGCATTTGGTGATCTTCTAAGTGGTTGGTTTTCTCTATGGTTTGGATATGAATCTTTTTCGTCTATTCTTATAGACACATTCTAAATAAAATAAAATAAATAAATATAATATAATTGTGCAATCAAAGTGAAATTTTAGGCTATGAGAACTTCTATGTGTGTGTGTGTGTGGGTGGAGGGTGCAAGACCATTTACATGTCAAGCTCTCCTTAGAAAGTTGTTGACCTCACTTTTGGAGTGAGTTCTCAATCTTCCTTATTTAGATTTAGGAGTCTTCTTGATACTAAGACTTCCTTAGTCATAAGACACTTCTAGTAATTTGGTGAACATTTAACCTAAGCCTAGAGACTTAGAAGGGTTAACTATAGAATTAGGTTATGCTTTAGGGATTAGGTTGATCTACCTATCCCATGACTTAAACCCAACCTATGTTCACCCTCTTAAACCACAACCAAATTCAATTCATACCAAGCCCAAATCCAAATCTAAATCAAATGACTGAAATCCTTAATAAAATCTAAACTCAAAATCCTTCCTAAGCCAATGATTTTATCTTATGGACTTAGCCAAATCACCTTCCAAATCAATCCAATTTCAACTGATTTCCTCGAAGATAAATTCAACCTTTCAATCAAAATCTAAATATCAATACCAAGCCCCAAATATAAATCAAATATGCAATCATATCAATTCCAACTCAAAGCCAAATCATATCAAATCCAATTCTAAGCCTTTTAAGCTAATTCCATGGACCTAGCCAAATTCTCCTAATCTAGATATCAAATTAGATTGATTTTCTCATGGATCAATTATTCCTTCTATCATGTTCACAAATATAAATGAAACTTACAATCATCAAGCCAAACCAAAATCAACCTAAGTCAAACCCAGCCAACCCCTTTTGACTTGAAATATTAAAATGAACCAAAACCCATTTGAACCCAAACTCATTGCAATTGAATTTATAAATCAGTCCTAAACTCATATATAAACTCAACTAAACTAAACTCAACCCAAAATCAACTCAACTAAGCCCAATTGGTCTAGTTGACCCAAAGTGACCAATTTGACCTATTTGAACCATGATTAATCTAACCCAAATTGGATTGAATCAACTTAACCAAAACCTTTTATCATGATTTTTGATCACCCCTAGGTTGATCAATTTCCATAAATTGGGTCAAACCAAGTTAGCTTAGTCTTTTGACCAAGTCAACCCTCTTAACCGATATGAATTCAAATTAGCCAAATTACAACCTAAGCCAAAGTAATTGAAACCATTGATTCATGCCAACCCAAAATCAATATTTGAACATGACTTGACCTGCAATTGAGCCAAACTAAACCCAATTGGCCTCAAGACCCAAGTTGACCCAAGTTGACCCAAGTTGACCCAAATTGACCTAAAAGACCAAATTAGATTAAATCAAAATGTAAACCAATTTAATTGCAACAAATGGCTCAAGTTTATTCCAAATTGATTGTTGAACTTGATCAAAGTCATAATTGAACCCAATGGACCCACCTAGCCCAAATTAACCTAAAGGGTCAAATTGGCCTAAATCAAAACCAAATCCAAATTAATTGAAACCAAAGCTATAATCATCTTAAATTGGTCAATTAAACCCAACCAACACCTAACCCAAGCTCATTTAGCCAATTTGGTCAAATTGGTCAACTTGACCCATTTGACCCAAATGAACTCAAATGAGCCAAAATCAAATCTAAGCTAAAATAAACCAAACCAATTGAACCAAAAAATCCCAAGTGATCATAAAACTTTACCCAACTCTTAGTTTGACCCAATTTGACCAATTGGTCAACTTGACCCAACTTAACCCAATTTGACCCATTTTAGCCAAACCTAATAAAATCAACTCCAAATCACTTGAAATTTGGGTTGACCCACTTTTGACTCATTTTAAATCTGCCCAAATCAAATCTAATACCAAATGACCATTGTACCCTTGGGTCAAGGGTATCATATGAGATAAATCACTCATGTAAGTGGTCATTTTCATTCCTTGGCCACTTGATAGTCTCCTAATGATCCACCCAGGCACTTAGGACACTACCCAACCAAACCAAATAGGTGGTTGGGTCAGTCATGACCCATGGGAAGGTGAACTCACCTCACCTTTCCCATTGGTACATTGGAAACCCAAGGATAGCCACTATCCCCCCTTGGTAGCCACCTCCACACCTTCACCCACTCTAACCAAGCCAGCTCATCTCCTCCCTACCACCCACACCCCCTACGATGGTAGGGCCTAGATAAGATGCCCTTCAAAGGAGGAGGGGGTATAGCCCCCCTCATTCCAACTCCAATCGGACAATTTAAAATCCTCAAACCTTAGCTACCCAAGTTAAGCCATCAGATCCATTTCTCAAGCTCCCAAGCTCATCCCCTCATTGAAAAATTCCATTCCCATTCATCCTGAAATAGGACATACCCATTTCCGACCCAACTCATCCCTTTCTCCACCAAACTCAAATTAACATTGCACACCCCATCCCCACACCTCGTCAAGCAAAAATAAATTGCTTCCCAAGCTTCCCGACCACTAGAGGTAGGAGTTTGATCAAAATTAGCTCTAAAGTGATGAATTTTGGCATTCTGAGTGAACGAGGGAAAATTGATCCAAGTGTTGCTCAACAGGGCTTCGTCTCCACTAGACGAAGCTTCCTCAATCAGATTCGCCACCAGTCTTGAGCTACGTGAGGTAATTCTATTAAAATCAAGCTTTGGATGATTTTGGTTAGATTTTTTTGAAGGAAAGTTGAACGTCATGTGATCTTAGCCATTGGATCCCTTTGGATTCTTCACGTGAAGGTGTGGAATCCATTTGGAGTTGATCTGAGCTCGGTTGAGCTCAGATCGAGCGAGGAATGGCTGACGATGTCCGTCCCTTGTTGCTTATGTGATGACGCACCATCCATTCGCATGATCAGGATGGACAATTGTGATTAGATCTGCTAGATTGATTTGATTAAGTCCTTAAGGAACCATGGGATTAATCTATGCTGTCCGATCCGAGATCAGACAACGGAGATGAAAGCACATCTTCCGCCAGCCACGTTAACATTGTGTCAAACATGTTTAAGTGACCAATCCCATGGTGCCACGTGGAAAGCATGCCATATCAATGGCCCGTGTGGCGTTGACAGGATTAGGCTTAATTAGGGCTAATTAATTATTTTTAATGGCTGAATCTTCCAAAATTCATAACAAATCATAGAAAAATAAAAAAAATACCAATAAATATTCATTTTAAAGGTATTTCAGAGGAGAATCATCTAAAATTAATTCTAATTGATTTTGAATAGTAAGATGGGCTTAATTTAGGTTTAATTAAAAATTTAATTAACTTAATTACTCTTTAATTACTCAGGTAATTAACCCCAAACTTTGAGGATTAGTTCAATGGGATGACCTCTGCCTCTTATAATTTTTTTGAGATTTATTACTTAGTTAATTTGGATAATTAACTATCTAAGCCTTAATCATTCTCTTAATTATTCTAATTAATTAATTAACCTCTCAAACACTAAAGAAATAATTATTTAAGCTTTCTAATCACAGATTAAATAGTAAATGGGCAAGGGGAATGGGTTTAAGACCCCTTTCTTATTTTTTCCCTAAGTCCATATAATTTAAAAGGAAGGTTAATTAATTTAAGATTAATTAAAGGTTTAATTAATTAATTAATTGATTAACTAAATCACAATGACATCAGACTTAGTTAATTAAATCATGGGTAGATCTTTAGGTGTTTGATAACCTAAATCCACTTAGGGAAATTATGGTTAATCCACATGTGCAGGGAAACCATAAGAGTACTTAATTAAGTTCCTTAAGTTAATTAACCATTAATTGTGAGCCAATTGCATTAGGCCCCTTTTATTCCTTAGGACTATTGCTAATTTAATTTTTAATTCATATGCATATCAAGTTGGCTCATAATTATTTAGATAATTATATTAATATAACATAGGAAAGGGTTAATTAATGTATTTAATGCATACCTCAACCTAACTAACTCATAAAATCAATCTAATTACCTCTTCTTAAACCAAATCAAACCACCAATGTTGGAATAAGGTTTATAGTAGTAAATGATGAGCTCTCTTCCTTTTTAATTTTAATCTAAAAATCAAAATTAATAAAGAAACTTTGGTTTTTTTAAATAGGTTTATTTAATATGATTATCCTTATAAATTAGTTTAATTGAATGAATCATGTGTTTATATTCAATTGTTCCTTTCTAAGCACATTAAATGTTGCATGCCATTTGATTTCATACATTCATGTTTTCAAATTTAAATTAATCAAATGAATTTCCTTTATGTAAGCTTGCATGTGTTGGCTTAATTAAATATATGTGTGGCTATTATCACTAATAAATTCAAAACTATTTACTAAAGCTTATGAATCAATTATAATACTTAGAGTGTTGATAATTATGAATACACATATGATTTGCATGTGTTTATAACTTAAGCATATTAAATGAAGCTCTCTTTCTTATAATTCATATATAGATTTACATGAGTTTGAACAATAATGGGTATATAGTCTAGACATCTCAGGAATATGAGACTTTAGTTAGCCGCAAGGGGGTCATTTGATTACCCCACTTCCATGGTTTAACAATGACACATACTCATTTGGTTTTATTCCTATGTATTTTGATATTAGAATTTAGATAGAGCTTTAATTCATATGCCTAAATAATTTAAGTAAAGAAAATACAATATTTGTATGATTCTCATCTTTATAGTTGTATATACATTCATATGTATTCAAGATAGCAAGTGTTTTGGCTGGACATCCCGAGAATACGAGGCTTTAGTTAGCCACAAGGAGGTCATTTGATTATCTCATTTCTTTGGTTTAACAATGGCACGTACTTGCTTACATCTTTTACACATGTGTAGGTATGCTTAATTAAAGGATGAAAATCCCCTTTTGTTACCAAAAATATATGCATTTGCATTCACCTAAGTCACTAGCACATATGATTTGTATAAATTAATGCTCTCTTTTTGTTATTTCATGTATAGATTTACATAAATTTGGAATATCAATAAGTATATAATCTGGATATCGCAAGAATACGAGGCTTTAGTTAGCCCCAAGGAGGTCATTTGATTATCTCACTTCCTTAGTTAACAATGACACGTACTTATGTGATTCCATCCTTATGTATTTTGGTATTATATTTTGGATAGAGCTTTGATTTATATATTCATATAATTCAATAAAAATAAAATTCCAAACTTACACATTCATCATCATTTAAGTGTGCTAAAGCACGTTGCATGTATAAGCACACTTAGGATTAGATCATATGCATTGTATTGGAAAGGAATGATTTAATATGTGACATGTGTTAGTAATTCAATTGGATTAGTCTTAAGAAGCCTTTCATGTTAAATAAGGTTATTTAAAGTAAACGTAAACTTAGGATTAATTTAAAATGTATGATTAGCAATTCACTAAAAAAAACTAAATCAAATTAACATGCTTTAGATATGGATTAAGGTATGGATGAAAAAGGGCAACCCACTTTTCTCTTTTCAAAATACTTAGTTACTAGGTGTAAATCATATCAAACAAAACAAAATATAAATTAAAATTCACAAATCAACTAAACAACTTGAAGTGGAGCCAACTTTTATGTTAAATTAAACTCTTCCACACTTAAAAAATCATAACTCTAATGCTTAGTAAGACATACCACACAAAGCATTAACGCACACATTAAGATTAAGTCACCAATTCTAGCTCTAAGTTAGGATGGTCTATGATGTGATATATGCTTTATTATATGATGTATTATTTTAGACTAGATGTTAGGGTGTATGCTTTGTAGACTGGACGATAGGCTGATATTAGCCTAATCATATTTTTTTAGGTGATTATGCTTAAGGGGTGCTTAAAAATAAATGTGAATGCTCTCTTTATAGGTTGCTTAAATCCTTAAGCACAATCTAAGTTAGGACAGGTAGGCTTGGTTATCCATGTAGGGTGCTAAGTCTAAATTTTATATATAACTACTTGGGATTGCATGTTTGTTTAGCTAACATCTATTTTGTAGGTGTAGTTAGATTTATTTTTCCTATATGAATGTAATTTTACAGTAAGAACTAGGATTAGTGCTATGGGGGATTAAGATGAGCAGTGGCCAAAAGGCTTTATCCTGGGGTGTACTGTGATGCCTTTGGAGCAAGCACATCCAAATCAAGAGAAGGAAGAAAGAAGACATGAAGAAATGAAGATAAGGAGATCCCCATAGCATTTTATTCTTTCATATTCTGGGTTATATAAGGGTAGAGCTCAGCTACCCATCTTTTCTCTTTTTGGGTTGTACAGTGGTACCCGATTGCATAAGCTTTTTATTCTTTTGCTAGTTTATGAAAAACTATTTATGATTTATTTAGTTTGTGCATTAGAAATGACATACTTTTCCTAGTTTCTTTATGATTGATGATTGAATGTGTGGCCTGGATGTGTTAGGCTCTTAGGATAAAAATAAATTTTCTACCTAGCTAATCACTCAAAATTAAAATTTTAATAACTCATGATGTCACCATAAAGCCTATGATATAAATAAGATAATTAAAAGATTTAGCAACCCCTTAGCTGAATATTGTATGTCTCACATCATGCATGCATATTATTTTGATTTTGAAAATATGGGACTTTCATCCTTGCATGATAGGGGAATGCTTGATCTGTGAGGGCATCCCTTTTGTTGGAAAATACCTCTTTCTCACTGATTTAGCCAACAACTTTATTTCATCATACATTTAAGCATAAGGAATCCTATAACCTTTGTCCAAATGAAGTGTCAAAAATTAAATAAAATTTGAAAAGACTTTTCATTACACTAAGTCATTGCTCATACCACTCATGCTCTAGTCTTTTAGGGAGTGGGTTTAGGACTTTAGTCTCTTACTAAATAAATAATAGCCCAACTATCTTAAAGTGTAGGAGGTGTTAGCTGGCGGCCACTCCAGGTGGTTGTAAGTCCAGAAGTCAGATGGTTTAACCTCTCTTATGGAGGTAAACCATTATGTTCACTCTTTGCTTAGATTTAGATCGTGTTTTAGCTCTTACTAAAGCTCCATAGATTTAGGATCTGAGGTAGCTATTCCTTCAGGCTACAAGCATAAATCCTCACCTCTTAGGCATTTTCACAACTTTGTGTTGACGGATCATAAGTTCAGGCAATCTAATAAAATTCAACTCAAATAAATAAGTCTCTTCACTTCCAAATATATAAAGCCAAATTATAGGATAGATTGAAATGCTGACTAGGCTTCTTAGTATCAAGAGAATTTCCCACTTACTCCCTTTGGATTCCAAAAATAAGTCTTCTCCTTGAACTTTCCCAATTGATTTTCTAAATATAATCAATCCTTTGATAGTCTAACCTTGAAATATTTGGAGATGGTATTTGTCTAGTTTAATTGAGAGTATTCTTAGGGAATTTCATTCCTTAAGATGTAATAACTATGGAGGCTTGCCTCCATAGGAAACTTTAAAACCCAGCTTAATTTAAATCCTGCTTTATTCATCCATGTAAACCAAGAGAAAAATCTCTAGTATATTCGAAGACACATCATGCCTTAGGAGTCTTTATTAGGTGATTAGGTCCATTGTAGGGTGATGACTCTATCTTTCAAGATAGTACATCATACCTTAATGTCGTACTCGATTATTTTAATAAGTATCCCTTACGATCTGCGTGGTGTCCACAACATCCAAAAAGAAACACCACAATAGTTTAGGTCTTTTTGATAAAGTTCTATTTAGCCTCCAAAATCACTAAAGTTTAACACACTTATATTATTATGCATGCAATTTATTTTATTTTTTTAATACAATAAAAAAATACTCAAAATTATCAAGCCTCCTTGTTTTTTAAAGAAAGCAAGTTATCATAAGTTAATTAAAGAAACTTCTAAAATTAATCATAAAAATTAATAAAGATAATAATGCAAGTAATTAGATTTTGATTTGTACTAATGACTAGGTTATTTTTAGGGTGAAGCACTATCTCACTAATGTGTTCACTTAATTTTTTTGGCAAGTTCACATAATCGAGAAATGACTAAATTATATAATGGAGCTTACTAATTGAAATTTTATTCTATCACCATAAACTTGCAAGCAATATATATCTTTCCAAGCTACCAATATGAATTTAAACTATCATATAAAAAAAATTAATTAACCTCATAAGTCCAAGAAAAATTCACAAGTTTGAAGACAAGTCCACCACTTGAGATGCTCCCTTTGTTGAAGAAAACTTTTGATCAAATTTGCTCATTCAAGACTTCTTTGATACTAAATTTGATGGATATGGGTTTCTTTTGATGAGATTGAGAGAATTAAATATCCATGGATCTTCAAATTAATATCAATAGATATATTTTAAAGTTTTGGTGGGATAATGAAGAATGTAGGATATTATGATAGTGGGATGACTTAAACTAGTCCAATTTGGACTAACTTAGACTAATTTAAATTGTAGCTATAAGGAATGAGATTTAAGTGATATAAATGGATAAAAATACTTATGGAGGTTTAGGTTAGGATATGTACTTATAATCTGGTGTAGTTGATTGAAAATTATAGGGTTTAAGTGATTATTTTGGTGTAAGGATGAGGACTAGGTCATAATTAATGAAGTAGATGTATTACTGAGTGGAAGGAAGGTGTAGGCTTATGGAGAAGAGTAGAAAGCTTAGTGTATGATTAGAGATGATATTAAAAGATATAAGAAAAATAAAATAAATTACCTTGGGTATTAGAGGTGAGGAAAGAAAGATATGTTGTTTAACTAGCTCTCTCACCAAGGATTGGCAAGGTTTGGCCAACAAGCTCTCAAATCACAAGAACAACTCAAATAATTTATAATTTCCAAAAGATCTTCTCTCATTCTAGCACGGGGGCTATTTTTAGCCATTAAAATTATCTTTAAAAAGAAAAAGAATTCAAAATATGGAGGGAAAGGTGGGTGTCAACATTAATGTGAAGCATTAAGTTACCTTATTATTTTATGTCATCCACCCGTTTCATATGCTAATATTTTATGTGGATTTAACCATGTCACATGTCATGCTTTAAATTTTAAATTCAAAATTTTAAAGCTACAGTTTTTAGAAGAAAATTAAAATTACATAAATAAATAAAATCATAAAATGGGCCTTAGTAGACTAATGGGCTAAGCCTTCTTCTTTATCAATTTTCTTGTGTTTTAGCTTGAGATCTTATAAATGGACCTTGAGCTCTAATTTTTTTGATCTACATGATATTCCACATTAGTACATGGGGCAAGTGGTTGGCAAGTTCTTCTGTCGAATACCTCTGGGGGGTAATTTGATGAATTCACCTAATGAGTTATAATGAGCTCTTCTATAGTGATAGCAAGTTCTTCTTTGAATTGCACTTGATCTGACTTGATTCCTTGATAGCTGGGTGAGTGGTAACTTGATTTGAAATAAGCTTTGTGATGACTAGATTGATTTAGGGTATACTTTTGGTCTACACTAACACTTTATAAGAAAAATATGAGGATAGATTTATTAAGAACAATTTGAGTTGCCAACTTACTAATGCCTAATGGATTCCACCATGTGATTGATCATGCTTGCAACAAAAATCAGCAAGCATATTACCATCCTTATGAATGTGGTGGAAAATGACCTAATTGGATTGAATAAGGAAAGCAACTTTTTGTACTGAGCTATGGTTGAGCGGACCACCTAATTCACTTCATAGATTGTTTGAACAACTCAATGATAGCTTTGTTAACCCCTTCAACAATGATACCATTTGTTTCTAGCATCCATGGTTCCATGCAATCTTCTATGAATAAATTGGCTTCAAATACCATTTGAGTGATGTCCCAATGCTCAATTTGATTTTCTACAACCTTTATAAACCCCCCTTTATCATCTCTAATGGCAATTCCAATTCAAGTTCATAGATTTTAGGTGCCTAGAGGAAATTCAATTAAGAGGATTTTGGTGAAACAAACTAGGCTTTGTGCAACCAAGATAGTTGGTGTTGGTGTAACCTGATAACAACCAATCATGGTGTATCTGGCTACTATGATACTGATGATTACACATGTCTCCACTTTACTATTATCGCCTCTACCTCATAACAACCTCTATCCATTCAGTTAGAGCCTTTTTTTATAAATATTGCCTCTCTAGCCACTGTATAGGTTAATACTCTACGGTTTTCTATAGTAGAGTTAGTGTAATTTTCAATTTTCATCTTCCCAATTTTTCCATAGCGTGTTTAGAGTGATTCCCAAGGAATTAGATCATTTTTCTTCATAGTATTAGAGCATCCTACTTAATTGCTTATATATATATTTTTTCTTTGCCTTATTATCTATCTTCTCTCTTCCTCCCCATCCTATCTATCTTCTCTCTTCCTCCCCATCCTACTATTCTCAACATTGGAGATGCTTCTTCTTCTACCACCATTGGTGAAGTGTAGAGAAAGAATAAAAGCATACAAGTTCAAAATATATTTATTCCACCTCAATTAAAATTCTGATATTCAACATGAAAAACATAATTCATACAGAGCTAATAGTAGAAAACCACTAGATTTAGAAATCACAACTCATAAAACTATTTTAAACTAATGAATTCCAAATATACCTGACCAAATTACCCAAAACCACAATAATCACATATGAAGGTGTTGTCATTGAGAACCTATAATACTTCCTTTGGAACCTAATTGAGTAGAACTTAGCATCAGTACTATAAGGCATCATTTCTCCCTCCATTCTACCTCAAGTATTGAATATAAAAATAAGTGCAGATATATGGAGCACTCTAAACTGTCATGCAATCCACTAATTGAGATCAAATCATCCAACCAAAAATTGAGCTAAACATTATATCCATGGGAAATAAGAAAATAACATTGTACCCATTTGAAATCAAATCTAAGGTTGATTTCATTGCCACATTGAATCACCCATTGACATGGAGGATATCATATTATACACATTAAATGGCCTTCTCCCTTCATATCAGGCCAAGATAGAAATTAAAATGAATCTTCAATTGATAAGCCGTGATGAATTATACTCCTAATTACACAATAATGAATTAATCCAAGTGAATGAGGCCATTCACAACACTTCTATAAATAATTCAAATCAACCAACATTGTGCATTAACATTAGTAGTAAAGGTAGAGAATACTCAAATATTGCAACAATGTCTTGTGGACATTGTAGCATCAATCAAGGACCAGAAAGAAATCTTAATGTGGAATGATAAATTTGTGACAAATTTGCACACTTTGAAATTAAGTGCTAGCATAGAATACATCCTTAATATGATTCTTCAACTCTAACTCAACCAAAGGCACTGCAAGTCACTACTACTACTATCGGAAATGTGATACTCGACATTGGTCCTTCTTCACAACTAACCTTTAATGTTGGTCAGCTATCTAATAGGTCGCCATACCTTAGCATTGACCAAGTCACTATCATCAACAAGGAAACTATACCCATAACACACATTGCACAAGGAATTCTCCACACTCCTTCTCATAAAATTTATGTATCTCCTCTTCTTTATGCTCCAAAATTATTTTATAATCCAATCTTTGTTCACCAACTCACTTTTGATAACAATTGCTCCAAATCCTTTGATATTGTTGGCTATTTCATAAGGATAAGATGACTAACAAAATCCTTCTCCATGGACTATATCAAAAAGGTCTATATCTTATTTAGCCATCTACAAATCCTCCATCTACGTGCAACACCATTTCTCTCACTACAACTTGACACAAGCATCATATAACATAAACGATAGGGACATCCCTCTATAGCAATTCTTCTCCAACTCTATAAATACATACCATTCATCATAAAAAAAAAATTGATTTTTTCCTTTTGCACAATTTATAAAATGGTTAAAAGCCATCATTTACCATTTCTATCTTGAATATTACTAGTTGTAAATCAAAACTAATTCCTCAGATGTATGGGTCCTTCTCCAATTAAGTTTCATCATGGATACAAATACAATGTTATCTTTATTGATGATTTGTGTCAATATTAATGAATCTTTCCTATGCAGAATAAATTCAATGCTACAAATATCTTTCTTAACTTCAAAAATTAATTGAAAACAAATGCAATATCTGCAGTAAAGCATTACAAACTTATGGAAGAGATGAATATTGCAATTTTGCTCTTCAACATATTCTAACCAACTATGGTATCAAACATTAAGTTACATGCCCTCATACCTTGAACAAAATGGCCTCACCGAGAGAAAGCATCATCACATCCTTGATATCACTCATCCATTATTAATTGGCATTCAGTCGTCCTCTTATCTTCTGGGTAGACACTATTACTACCACCGTATTTCTTATTAATAGATTTCCTTTCTCTATTACTAAGCAAAAAAATCTTCTTACTAGCTTCTACATAAAATAAAACTAGATTATCACTCTCTTTGCATCTTTGGATGTTAATATTTTCCTTGGCTCACACCATATTCTTCTCACATAAACTAGCTTCTTGATATACTCTTTGTATATTTATTGGCTCACCATCTCCAACCTTCTCTAAAAATTGCATTACAAATTTAAAATGAGAGATCTTGGTCAGCTCTCCTAATTTCTTAGCATTCAAACTACACACTCCTCTACTTTAATACATCTCAACCAAACCACTTATGCATTAGACATCTTTAAAAGAGCTAGTATGCAAATTGCAAAGAAATTCCTAACATTTCAACTATAAAAATCACAATCACCCACACCAATATTTTTTCTTTTTATAATCACTCACTTTATCATCAGATAGTTGGAGCTCTTCCATACCTTACTATCACTCACTCTGACATTAGCTTTGTTGTTAATTTACTCTGTCAACATATGCATCTTCCCTCTCAATATTCACTTTCAACACTTCGAACACACTCTCTGCTACATCCAAGCCATTTCAACACATGACCTTCTCATTTAAGCAAAAAATCTTCAGCTAATTGCTTACAGTGATTTTGATTGGGCTAACAATCCAACTGATCATAAATCAACCACTAGTTTTTGTATTCTACTTGGCTCAATCCCTATTTCATTGGCTACAATGAAATAGCCAATCATAGCTTGTTCATCCACTGAAGCCAAGTATTGAGTACTCACTTCAGCTATTGTAGATATTCTTTAGATTCACCATCGTCTCTCAAACTTTGACATATTGGTCACCTCACCCACTCCAATTTATGGTGATATTGGCTTTGCCATTACATCATCCTACAATCCTATATTTTATGCATATTCAAAACACATTGACATGACTACCACTTTATATTAGATTGCCTTTGAAAAATATTATATCTCTTCAACATATTATCACCAAGGAATAACTAGCATATTGTTGACCTCATTTTTGAATGAGGTTAATATCATTCTAAAATTAGTAATTAAGATGTCCTAATCTCAAATAGGAATTCCTAATTTAATGCTTAGGATGCTATACTTAGTGACTTAAGGCATCATATTTGGCTTTGATTTAACCTAATTAGCTTAGGTGGAATCAACCCCATCTTCCAATTTGGATTAAACCAAAATAAATCCAAATAAACCAAATTGAAATCAAATTAAAATAAATGAAAGAATCCAAAACCAAATTAAAGTCAGATCCACTCAACTCACTTAACATAGGTTTGATTTTAGGTGGGTCCCACCAAGTCAAAGGTCAACCCACCATGAATTTGACCAAATTAAATCATTCCAAATGTTCTAAATGATCAAATAAACATGGTTAATCATGAATCTAAAGAAATTCCCATTTAGGCCTAATTGCTAATTAGACACTAAAAAACCAAAATGGGTCCTATTGGGTTCAAACCCAAATCAAATTAAAATAAACTCAATTTGATTATTCAAAATCACTTGGAAATGATACTTAAATATAATCCAACCTAACATTGGGTCTAATTTGATCAAATTGATCATTAAACCCAAATGAAACCCAAGCTTAACCCATTAAGCCCACTTTGGGACAAATGGATTCAAATTGAAATTTAATTAAAATTAAATGAAATCAATCACTCCAAATCATCTCACATATGGGGTCAAGCATGATTGGAGACCAAACCTAATCCAATTGAGTCAAATTGGTCATTTGAACCCAATTGGATCCAAACTTAACCCATTTAGGCTAAATGGGTTAAAATGAAATGAAATTCAAAATTAATTCAAAATTAAATGAATTAATTAAACAAAAACCCAAATTGATCATCAATTAAATATGTTTGAATCCAAAATTACAAGGATTAAATTAAAATCAAACACTTCAAATCCAAATAGTGAATTTGGATTCAATTTTCCAATTCAAGTTAAATTGGATTTTGTCTTGAACTCAAATCCATTTGAGTTTGATATGGGAAGCCACCGATTAGTGCAAAGACTTTGATGTTGATGTAATAAACCATAAAACACTAAAGAAAAATAGAAAATAGAACGAAATTAAGAAGTGGATTTAAAAATTCATAAAAAAAGGAAATCCCAATTCCCCTCTTCTTATCTCATTCCATCTCCTAAATGTAAGAGATGGCTACCATCAATAAAAGGCCATCATGCTAAAGAAATTAGACTTTGCTTTCTCTAATGGAAGAAGCCAAGGAGAAGAGAGGAAAAAGAAGATGGAAGAAGAGGAGTAGGGGGCTCGACCAAGGGGAAAAATAAGTAAGAAGCTATCCTCCCTGCCTAATTCACATCCAAGCATGTTCACAAGGCTAAGGGGGGTTGAATCTAATCCTTGGCCAGCCTTGTCGCCATCGGTGGCTAGATTTTGACCACTGAAATGATCATAAAGGAGGCTTTCAGCCATCCATGGAAACAGGGGAGGGAGATCCTATTCCCTCCCATTTTCATTTTGAAATATCCACCAAGGCAAGAGATGAAGGAGGGGACCCTTCCCCAGGCCTCTTGCCACCATCACACCAGCGAATGTACAAAAATTGTCCACCAATCATGGTGAAATCTAAGGGAGTGGTTTTCTCATCAAATTGAATGTTTCAATATGTTCTAGAGGTTGAGGTGACCTCAAATGAATCGCCATCTTAACTCCTCACCGCCGGTGAGTAGAAAAATAGTCGATACCTCCGAAAAACTGAAGTGGTATTGGTCTAGGGATCAATCCATGGGGAGGAAAGTCATCAAACTTCATCCACACATTTGATGAGTTGAAACAAAGTTAATGGAGTCTATCTCATCAATGGTGATCTCCATAATCAAGGTATGTTCCCTCACAAAACCTCTAAGCTACCGATTTTGGTCCTTTTCGAAAGGAATTCAATTCCCAAGTGGATCAAACCATATATGAGTCGTAAATCGATTATTGCTATATTTGCAATCAAAATTGTGATGAACATCACCATGATCGCCAGAAATTAGGTGAAAAAGATGGACTACGTCCATCTCTTGTTGGAAAAATGCAAAATCAAATTTCCACAGTCTAATCCTTCTATTAGGAACAGACGACCATGATTTAGTCGAGCAGATCGATTTAAACCCCTTAAGAAATTGTAGAATGAATCAGGATGGTTCGATCTTAGATCAGATGGTTCGGGATTGTCTGGCATGGCATCACTTTTGATGTGGATGCCAGGCAGAATCCACGTGGCCAAATGGCGCTATGCCAGATGGTGGCAGTGCCACGGAGGCTCCACGTCATCCCGCCATTACCAAATTGTAATTCCCCCTTTAAAAAAATAATTAAAAACCATAAAAAATTTAAAAATTTAGAGAAAAATAAATATAAATCCAAAAAAATGCAAACTTGGGCTTTATGGATTCATCTTGATGAGAGGAATCCATGAAAATTAAAATCCCCAATTAATTTTTGTGTAATTTAGCCTTAATTTAAGATTAATTGAAATTAATTAAACTTTAATTAATCACAAACCATTATTCAAATTGAAATGAAACTTCTAGGAACTAAAATTGAAGATAAAATGCACCTTAGGAAAAGTTTTTATGAATTATTGCAATGTAATTCATGTGAAATGTTCAAATTATAAACTTTAATTTTAATTAAATAAATTCATATAAAATTATTTAATTAATGAAAATGAATCAAATCACAAATTGGCTTAATTAAGAAATTAATTGAATTAAATAATTCAAATAATTAATTAAAACTTAATTAAATCATAATAAATCAACCAAATGTCCAAAAATTATGAATGAACCCTCTTTGGAAACATCTTTTAGAGAGGAATTAAGGAAAAAAATGAAATCCCCAAGTAATGTCAATCAAATTAGGCTTAATTTAGGCTTTAATGAAATAATTAAAACCTTAGTTACAGCATAATCATTAATCAAATCAAGATGAAACTTTGGAAACATGAAATTGGCATGTACCCATAATTTCATAAAAAATTCAAATATAATTAACCTTTGGATTGGGAATTATTAATTTCCCAAATCTCAAGGTCAATATTAATCATAAAATAAATTAAAAAATTCATTAATCCATTAAGTCACAAGACAAAATTAAAATAATCTTAATCAAATAGCAAAGATAGTTAGGGTAGTTCTTCAAACATCCCAAGTCAAAGAATTAACCAATTTCAAACTTAAGGACTAATGAAATTAAACCTTAAGTTAATGAAATAATTAATTAAATCAAACATTAAAACTTAAATCACAAATACTTAATAAAATGATTAATCTCTAATTAAATTAATCTAAGAATGAACTCAAATCTTAAGTTAATTAAATCAAATAAAATGAAACCAACATAACTCAATTTAAATCATTAAAATAAACTAAATCAAATAAACAAAATGAAATGAAATAATTAAACTAAACCAAATTGAATACTAAGACAAGAATCAAATCAAAAGAAATGAAATGGAAACTCAAATTTCCAAAAGAAAAGTTTCAGTCCAAAAAGCCAAATTGAATTCAAATTCGAACAAACTAAATGAAATGAAAAGGATTAATTAAGATACTTAATATTCTTAGTTAGACATTTGGGATGAATCTTCATCATAGGATGGGGATTTCATTATATCAGGAATTAGGATTTTGAATATAATGGGTTCCGCCCAAAAATGGAATTTATTCCACTCTTAATTCTTGAAAGCCTAAATATCACTTTAAACAAATAAAGTGGAAAAAATGGAAACTAAATCAATAAAGGATTTGAATTGAAACTATCCAAAGGTAAAGTTCAAGCAAATTTAAATTCCAAATTAAAACTTGAACTAAAAATGCATAGCAAAGCCTTACCACACAAGCCTATCTTCTTCACACACTAGATCATTAGGTCACAAACCCTAGACTTAGGTTAGGCCAATCTATGATTATTTATGATTCCTTATGATGTGTTGTGATATGATGCTCTTCACATGTCTTTGTGGTATACTACTTTAGACTGCATGTCTAGGATTATTTACCCGTTAGACTGGATGGTAGGACGTTCTTTCTAGATCTAACATTGTCTTCTATAGGGGGATATGCTAGAAAGGATTGTTACCATAAATAAAATTAAAAATGTTATTTCCTACAAGTATGCTTAAATTCTTAAGCATAGCCCATAGGACAGGTGGGCTTAGTATGCAACTAATGCTAAGCCATCATGTTTAAAAATATAACTATTGCATGCTATTTGTATTTGTTGTCATCTATTTTGTAGGACTTAGGATTTATTTTTGAATTTAAAAAATGTAAATTTGAGCTTAGAATTAGGTTATGATCTATGGGATCTAGGATTAACAAGAGCTGACCCTACTAGAAGATAGGTGTAGTGTCCCCTTGTGAAGCCCAATGGATGTCCCTGAGGAAGGAGACTATCTTAGAAAGAAGACCCATAGATCTAGACTTGTAGTTCTAGGTCGGGCTATATAAGGGACGACCTAGGCTACCCATTTACCTTTTTCTTCCATGGTGTATAGCAGTACCCCACCACATTGGCCTTTTTCTTAAATTAAAATGGCTTGATTTATTTTTGGGTGTGCAATAGAATCAACCTACTTTTTTAGGTTTCTTTCTATATTGTGCTTTCCTTTGAATGAATGCCTAGACTATTAGGCTAATAGGAAAAACTAAAATTTATACCAAACTTAAATCTAAACAACTAAAACTAAACTAAAGAAAACTTGAAATTTCACATAAACTAAAGCCTTAGTCAAAACATAAAATCAATTAGAAATAATCAGATTTTGAAACCATGAAATCATATTGCTCAAATCCATAAATTGGGCAACTTCTCCCATTGCACATAAGGGGCATCTGACCTATGAGGATGGCCATCTTATTGGAGAATCCTACCTTCTATATTGATTTGGCCCATAACCATTTCTAATTGCATGATATTAAGCATAAAAATGCATACCCAAGACCTTAAATAAATCTTAAATCAAAATATTTAAAAACTTAAAAAAATGTGCATTGGTTAGATGCATTTCATACCCCACATGATTCTAGGGATTAAGGAGTGAGTCTAGGTTCATAGATTCCTTTCTTAAAAAGGCAACAAGCCAGCCATCTTGTATTCATGATACTTAGCATCATGAATTTAAAATGCACTTAGGTGGTGTTAGTTGGTATCCCTCTCCAGGCGGGTAGTAAGTCCAGAAGAGTCAGAGATAGGTTAGTTCCCTCAAGTGAGAGGAATGGCCAATAATTTCAAAAATAAAACTAGGTCGAGTATCTGATATATGATAGAGGTACCTATAGACTAGGTTCTGAAGCATCTTTTAAGGAATAAGTCTTCAACCCTAAGCATTTTTGTAGTTTTGTGCTAGTAGAATCTAAGTCCTAGATTTCTAAGAAAATGTCAACTCAATATCTAAATTAAATCCCAAAATTTAAAGCCTAATTATTGGATAGTTAAAATGCCTACTGGGCATCCCAATATCAATAGGTATTTCCTACTTCATTCCGTATGGATTCCAAAATAACTCTCTCGAATTTGAACCAATCCCAATTAAAATTCCAAAAATCAATCCTTTGAAAGCACCTTTGGAATCTTTAGGAATAATAACTTATTTCTTTAATCAAGAGTATTATATGGAAGAGACCCTTGTTAAGATGTAATTAATTATAGGAGCTTGCCTCTATAGGGAACCATGAAGCCAGTTTAAATTAAACCCTGTTCCACCTTCCATGTAGTTTAGGGAAAAAAATCTCTGGTACACGAAAGACCCATTGGCCTTGGGAGTTTTTTATTAAATGATCAAACCTATTGTATGATAACATATTTATCTTTTGAGATAATATGTTTATTCCTTAATAATTCATTCAATCATCCAAATAAAAAATTCCTAAACTCTATGTGGTGTCACAAATTTTTTCCATAGAGATATTTTTTGGCGACTCCGCTGGGGAATGGTTACTCTCCATCTTTTGAAATAAGTTATTATTTATATATATCGGCAGTGTACTAGTGCCACTCATAGGTCAAGACTACCTTTCTTTCTGTTGGATACCTCTCTGTTTCATTCTTGGTTGAGCCCATCCAACATCTTGAACTAAGGTTCTAGAACTCTTTCTTTGCCACTATTAAATGATTGGGTCCTAAAACCAAATCCAAAAATAAAAAGGGGAGAGAATTAAATGAAAACCAAGTCATTTCTATTAATACCTAAATCTAGTCAAGACATATTTGAAGCAATTCTAATGTGGAAAATAAATGTTAAATTCAAAAAACTTGAAAATTACTTCAAATATTAAAAGTAAATCATAAGAATAAAATCTCAAAGTTTAACTTATCCTTAATCTTACTTCAATTTTATATTAAAGCTAAAGAGAATGAGGATAGGGTACTAAATTGATATCCTTTGTTCTAATACATTCAAAGGTAACAAATACCTAGGGATGTAGATTGAAATAAAGGAGTTCCTTCAAATTCTGAGAAAATCTAAATCAAAAGGAGGCATAGTTATGCATATTGCCCCTTATCACCATGATTGAAGCATGAATTGCATTTAAAGAAGAATCAACTCGAAAGAAAATAAAAAGAGGGATAAAAATAAAAATCATCCCAAAAGATGCCTTATTTATTGTAGGCAGAGGTTGATTAAGGAACTAAATGTAAATCTTCTATCCTTATAGACAAAAATTTTACATAAATGCAAATCATCTTTAATCTTAATTAATCTCCATATGTGCACTAGAATATTAGAAAATCAGTTGTTCAAGCTGACTGGCTCATTCTAGGGAGGGACTTGGAGGTAACCCACTTTTAGACCTCTCCAAAACATTGGATCATTAAGAATAAAAGAGAGAGTCAAAAGTGGAAGATGACATGACATAAAAAAAGATAAAGTCATAGGACTCATTTTTGCTCCTAATCAATAAAAGAAGAAAAAGAGGGTAGCTAAAGAGAATTTTGATTCTCTTGATAAAGTTGAAATGAATGAAATTTAAAACTAATAAATTTAAATCAACTACCTTAATGGGAGCCTTCTTCCATTGAGTCATTAATATTTCATAATGGCTTTAATTAATTTTAAGGAAAAATCATGAAAAGAAAATAAATGAAGATTTTAATCCTTCTAAAAAAATCATGACCTTAGGATTGGGTCCTAAGAGTGATATTTCTATCTCTTAGAGTGAAATTATGAAACTTTTATCTCTGGTAAGTTGATAGATAAATCACTTAGGACTTTGTAAGTCCAAATTAATAAAGAAAGCCTTAGTTTTCTCCACTTAGAGACTAAGGCATTATATGCTTTCAATACAAAGTGAATCTAAGGTGAATCTGCAATGTCTTATGACCCGCTTGATATTATCTTAATGTCTAATATGGTGGTCAAAGATTTTAGTGCAAGTTGAGATTACCTTTAATCTTCTTTGCACTATAAAAGCATAAATCATATTTGACTTTTTAGTAGCACATCCTTTACCCAAGAGTTCTAATTTCAAATAATGATCTTCAAAATGAATAGATCATGAAGTCTATGAATCTATTGAGGATAGAGTTAGACATACCTTCCCTCCATATCAAAAGGGAAATTCTTGAAATTAAATTTAAAATAGTAGAGTCATACCACCTCAAATGATGTTGAAAAGAAATAACAAATAATTCATTTTCAAAATGTGATGTCTTGCTCATCTTAGAGAAGTTGCTTGCAAAATCAAGCATCATAATGATCTATAAAAAAAAGAAGAAGAAATGAAATAGAAATTACCATTAAGCAAGGCATTACATAATCCTATAATTTGCCTTCCTTAACTATAAGAAACTTCCAGATGTGACATTCCACTATAAAAAAGTTCTAGGGTTATTTTCTATAATGAAGATAGACTACTAAAAACTTATTAACATCTTGGTTGATGTGATAAATTCAAAAGAAGAAAATCTCCAAAATACTTATTGATCTGGGTGCATCGGTCAACATCAATTGTTAACACGAAAGTGAATTATAGGCCCAATTCTAATCAAAATTTGAATAGATGGCATAAAATTAATCAATTAAAAAAAAAGGAGTTTTCAGTTTCATGAAAATTTAATCTTGAAAACTCAACTTAAAAGAAAGCTTTAATCTTAATCACATAGTTGGTTGAAGATAAAAACTCAAACATTGAAAATGAAACTTAGGAATTTAGGAACATCTTAATACTCTTTGATGGTCATATCTTGCCCAAATAAAGAAATAAATGAAATGAAATAAAAAAGAAGAAAAATATTAATTATGGAAGGATGTTCATATTCATCCTAAATTGAAAGTGTAGAGTCTTTAGGAATATCATTCTACTAATCCTAAATGACCTCACTAAATATTTTGTTCTAGTAAATAATTCTGAATTCAGAAGTGTAAAGTTTTCAAGAAAGTCATTATGTCAATCTTAAATGATTCCACTAAGTAATTCTAAATTCAAAAGTATAATGTCTTTAGAAAAGTCAATTTGCTAGTCCTAAATGACTTCATTAAATTTGTTGTTCCATTAAATGATGAAAAAGAAAATGAGGCGTTGGATCATATTATATAATCAATCAATCAAAATAGCATATCGAAAGTCAATCTATCAAATGTTGTATTTGGACAAAAAGTTAAACACATCTCATTTCCTAGTAAATCTTATATTTAGGAAAAATATCTAATGTAACATTTTACAATTAATTGAAATGTTATAGAAATGTTGACAAAAAGAAAGAAAAAAAAGAAAGAAAGAAAAGTAAAGGATGGAAGGATTATATCCAAGAGAAAAGGATGGAGTCTGAAATTTCTAAGCATGTGGAAATTTTAAAATTTAAACTCCTCCACATCAAAATAACATGGTAGGGTTTGAAGTCAAGAATTGTCCCTAGCTAAACAAAAATAATCAGATATCTCATACTTTATCATCTCAACCTTTGCCATGTTGGGTGAGCTCGCATGGCAGGTTAAAAGAAATAATGGATCTTCTTTTCCAGGGGTCCATATCCTTTGTATGCCAAAGACTCAATTGAGTATACTTTGATTCCATTGCAAGTGGCCTATAACCATAAACAAGAAAAGTTATAGAACCATAGAGCCATTGAAAATTGAAAAATTGTTAAGTAGCCAGGGTTTTGACTTTCTTTTTAAAGGCACCCTAACATATTGAATGATTTTATTTTGATGTGTCCGAGGATCTATATAATCTTCAAGTTTAGGATGCATCCCTAGAATTTGAAGAGGAATCTAAATCCACAATTGTCTAACTAAAATAAATAAACCTCAAAAATAAAAAGTTGATCTACAACTGATATCATTACTCTAACCCTTTAATGAGTCAGATATTGTTGACTTGAGCAAGCTATCCTTTAAGTTTAAAGAATACTTTATCTGAAAATAAATTGAAAGGATCTCTAGATGTAGCTGTCTATAAACTTAAGTTTGATTCCATTTGAATAAATTAAGTCCCTTGATGACTACGGTCAAACTCTAAAAGAAAGCAAAATTTTGCTAAATTAAAAGCTAGAAAATGATGGCTTTACATGAGAAGAAAACATTCTTCTTGGTTAGCTAACATCATTAAAAAATGAATGAAAATGAATGATAAGAAGAAAAGAAAAAGAAAAAGAAAAAGCAAGAGAATAGAAAAAGATCAAATCCATGTGAACCACATCATGGGACTATAATATAATCTTTATCTTGAAAATGGGTTCATATTACCCATACTTCATTTCAAAATAAAAAAGGCTTTCATGCATAAGATTATACTTCTTAAGGATAACTTATTTGAAAATTGTCAAATCAATATAATTCTAGAAAAGAAAATTAAAAACTTATGATATGACATTTAGAATCCTTACAAGAATGTTCTATTACATAGTCATATCATTCAGTCTTAAAATATTAGGACAATTTATTAAAAGGTCATGATCAAGATTTCTTATAATCTCACTTTAATTAAGTAAAGAGTTATATTGAAAATCTTACCAAATAAAATAAAATAAATAATGATGAGTAAATGAAAAAAAGAAAAGAAAAGGAAAGAAACTTCAATGTGATTTAAAATAATCATATCACTACATATAAAGTCTTAAAATATACTTTTGAGGTAATTTCAAGGACCTTGTAGTAAAATTTATATGGATAAAAAATACACAAACAAGAAATTAATCAAAGCCATTTATAAATATTATTTCATAAAACATTTAAAAGAATAATAAATTATTTTACAAAATTCAATTTCAAACTTATCAAGAGAATCTTAATATCTCTAATAAGTTAACCCTTTCAATTCTCTTATTGATTAGGAATAAGAAAAAAAAATTGTCTGCATGAGAATCCAAGAATTTGTTTATCCTGATTCTCAGTCACTTGTGAGAGTGTTAAAAGAATTTCTTGATCTATATTGATTCTAAGAGAAGGCATTATAAGTTGTTGAGTCATGTTAATAAAAGAAAAATAAAATATATATCCAAATGAAAAGAAGAAAAAAAATTCATTTGAGAAGCACTAGTTGACTTTGGTTCTTATTGCCTACAGAACTACACAGTCACATGCAAGCTCAAAAAGGTAGAATTCTCAGGTTAGTACTCTATGATGTCTTGCCTAGAGTGAATTAGATATTTAGCATGGTTATATGTAACTTTGAGATTAAAAAAAAAAGAGAAAAGAGAAGAAAAATAATGCTGAAATTATATGCTTATAGCATAATAAAGCATTGGATCTAGAATATACCCAAATCCTCCTTCAAAAAAAAAAAATTTCAAGTCTTTGAAACCCTCTTCACAAAACTTCTTCATGTGTAAGAAGTATTAGCAAAATCAAGCATTGAAAACAAACCTTCAATTACCTTTCACTAGTTAGATTAATTAAGTAAATATCAAATTCATTTGATTCTTGCTTATTTGCCAAAAAGACATAGGGATTAGGAATTAAGTCACTATGACCCCTTTTCCTCACTCATATCATCTATAGGTTTGGAGCAAGCCCTTTGTGCCACCTTTCTTATACATACCATGAGTTGGGAGAAAGCTTTTTATGGCACCTTTCTCATATTTTTCTTACGAGTTTGGAGTAAGCCTTTGTGCACCATTCTCATAAAATTAGACTAAGCCTTTTATGACATTACTCATATAGTCCATAGAATAGGAGCAAGCCCTTTATGGCACCTTTCCTATACATATCTTGAGTTGGGAGCAAGCCCTTTGTGGCACCTTTCTCATGCATTCACTATGAGTTTGGAGTAAGCTTTTATGCACCATTCTCATAAATTCAGAGTAAGCATTTTATGCATAACTCTTTCTTTCATTAAGATGGGAGTAAGACCATTTGTGGCACCCTTCTTATAACTTCCCATAGGTATGGAGCAAGCATTTCATGGCACCATTCATGTTGTTTACATGATAATATTAAGTCACTAAGACTCCTTTCATGTCACATAGGATAATTTTGATAAGAATAAGTCATTAAAACCCCTTTCATATTAGCCAAACTTTTGAGGATTGCATTAAGTCATGAAGACCCCTTTCCTCTCCTTAACTATTTAAGATGGATTATTCCATTGAAGGCCGACCCAATCTTAATAGCTAATCACATAGGAGTAAGTCCCATAATAGGCATCCTATTAAAATGACTAAGGATAGGATAAAGTCATTAAGAACTCTATCCTTAAGCCAAAAAAATGTGAGGTTTAGAATTAAGTCATCAAAGACTCCTTTCCTCTACCCAAACTATTTAGGTTGGATTAAACTATTGAAGGCTCCTACCTAATAGTTAGCTAGAAAGAATAAGTCCTATAGTATGCATTCTTTCTAAAAGACAAGACTATGAATAAATCATCAAATACCCATTTCCTATTAGTCAAATTTTGAGGTCTAGGAATAAGTCATTAAGACCCCTCTTTCTCATTATGATTACTCAGAATGAATGAAGTCATGAAGACTCCTGTTGACCTCACTTTTGGAGTGATGATTTACCCTCCTCATCCTAGGCTTAGGGACCTTCTAGGCACTTGGATCTTCCATAGTGATAAGACACTTCTAGTGACTATGGGAACACTAAACCCAAGCTTAAAGACTTAGGAGGTATACCATAAGCCTAGGGGATGCTTTAGGACAAATAAGTTACACCTATACAATGGCCCAACCAAGACCCATGCCTATCCACTTATTCAAACTTACACTCCTATAAATGAGACACAATCAATTTCGAACCTATTCAATTAACCTTACTTGAATTTGTTTTCTAATAAGTTCCAAGTCAATTTAACTTAGGCCACAACCTAAGTTAACCCCATTATGGTCCTATGATCCAACCTGAAAACAAAATCCAATTTTCCTTTCTCAAGTACTCTGGCCATTCAATAGATCATTTCAAACTCCTCCAACTTTTACAATTAACTAATCAAATCAAATAAATTCAATCAACCTAAGTTAGTCCATTTGTCACAAGAAGTTCAAATGAGTCAAAACCCAATCAAGCCTAAAATAAATTGCAATCAAGGCCACTAATCAACTCTAAACCCATCATTGAACCCCTCTCAACACCTAATTGACACCAACTCAATCCATTTCAACCCAATCAACCTAATTGGCTCACTTGACCCAATGTGACAAAAAAGATCAATTTGATTCAAAATTCAATCCAACCTAAATTGGATTGAATCAACTCAACCAATCCCTTCCACAATGATTATTGATCATCCTTGATTACCCAATTGCAATCAATTAGGCCAAATCAAACCAATTTGATCATTTAACCCAAGTTGAACCAATTGACCTAAATGATCACATTAGACCAAATCATGTTCTAAGCCAAAATAATTGCAATCAATGACTCCCATAAACCATATATTGAGTATTGAACATGGCTTAACCAACAATTGAACCTAATCAAGCCAATTTGGTCTCTTGACCCAAGTTAACCAAATTTTACTTAAAAGGACAAATTGAGTCAAATAAAGTCTTAAGCCAAATTTGTTGAAACCAATGCTTTTAATCAATCATAAATTTATTATTGAATATGATCCAACCTTCAATTAAACCCAATTTGACTAAACCAACCTAATTGACTCACTTAACCCAATTTGACCTAAAGGGCCAAATTGAACCAAATCATTCCCTAATCCAAATCTATTCAAACCAACACTTGCAATCATTCCTAAATGATCAATTGAACCTAAACCTAACCCATGCCCAAGCCCATTTGGCCAATTTGACCAAATTGGTCAACTTAACATATTTGGCCTAAATGTACCCAAATGAACCAAATTCAAATCCACTGCAAATTAAATCAAACTAATTGCACCAATGCATTCTAAATGACTAATTGAACGTACACAAACCCTTAGTTTGACCCAATTTGACTAATTGGTCAACTTAACCTAATTAAACCCAAATTGACCAAAGTGGGTCAAATTGAGCCAAACCCAACCAAACCAAGTCCAAACTCAACAAAACTTGGCATGACTCATCCTTGGGTCACCATGCTTCTGCCCAAGTGGGTCCAACCCATGGTGAACCTAGTTTGGGTAAAATCCCTTGAACCAAGCCACCCAAATGGGATCAAATCCCCTTTTGGATGTGTTCTCCTACTCCCCATGCCTAGGAAACCACCTTTGTCCCTTCTTGGACAAGTGAACCACTGACCTAACCTAACCCAAGGCTGTTGAGTTTAGCCTTTGTCATGAGAGGGTGAGTTCACCCATGGCACACCATTGGTCCAACTAGGGAAGGTGGTACACCCCATGCCCCATGCCACTCACTTGGGCACTCAAGCACCTCTACCTTAAGAGTCCCATGCCACCTTCGACCACCTACCCCAGCTAAACGGCTGCCAAAGGCTAAAAAAATATTAGCCCATGGTTCAAGTGGGAGGAGAGTATCCTCCTCCCAATCGATTCAAACTTCATAAAGACCTTCCTCAAAGCATTCTGCATAGTTTGAGCCTTCTCTTCGAGCTCCTTGTGCACCCCATCACCGATGAAACCAACCATTGAGTGAAACTGAGAGCCAAGTCCATCCAAACTCACCAAACTCCACCAAACCTAAATTAACTCCTCCCACACCTTCATCACACTCTGGAGAACCAAAATAAATTATTTCCTGAGTAATTTGATCATTGGAAGGTATCCCTAGATTAACTCCGATGAGCTTTATGGAAGTGTTTGGTCCACAGAAGAATCAACGAGGAGGCAGCTCATGATCTTCTCAATAGGGCTTCATATCTTCAAGACGAAGCTATCTCAGTTGACAGACTACTGATCTCTTGCTTCAACGAGGTAAAAATCCTACAACCATTGAATTTCGCCCTAGGTGTTGGTCTTTTTAGAAGTGAAATGTTATTTCATGTGATTTTCATTATAGGTATTTTTAGGAGTTAATTTCACCATTGAGTGAGCTCTGGTGAGCATGGATCGAGCGGGGGAAGGTAGACGATGTCCATCTTTCAATGCTCGAGGGATGATAAATCATCAGTCATCCATTCCACATCATTAGAACAGATGATCATGATTTAATCCATTAGTTTTTTATTTTATCTATCTAAAACCACGAGATTAATCCAGGCTATCCGATCTGAGATCGGACAGATAGGATGAAACTATATCCACTATCACTGAGTCAGCTACTGTGTCGAATGTTTTAAATAGCCAATCCCATGGCATCATGTGAAAAGCACTGCCGCGTCAGCATCCGCATGGCACTGATAGTTTAAAGGGTTGATTCAGCTTTAAAAATATAATTAAATGGCCAGAACTTCAAAAGATCATAACTAATTATAAAAAATCTATAAAATATAAATAAACTCATTTTGGAAAGGTTAAATAGAGGAGAATTTAATAAAAATAAAAATTCAATTATTTGATCAGTGAACAGTGCTTAATAAGAGTTTAAATTTAGGTTAATAACTTTAATTAAGGCTTAATCATTTGGCTGATTAATTTTAAATTTAGTAGAATAGTTCAATGTGATGTCCTCTCCCTCCCATAATTTTCTTGGAATTATTGTCCATGTAATTTAATATTTGTTAAAGTTGCTAAATAGTAAAAATTTCATGATTAATGATAATTAATCAGTAGATAGTGGGAATGGTGAGGGGAAATAATTAGAACATCTTTCCTAATTACTTTTCTAAATACATTTCCATAGGAGGGTTAATTAACATATGAAATAATTAGGGATTAATTAGAAAAAGTATTGATCAAATAAAAATCAAATTGAGTTAATGATTTTTCCAGATAATTGATATGTAATTTATTAATTTTCCCTTTATGTTTTTAATAACATAAAGTCATTAACGAATTGTGGTGTTTATTTTTTATCTTCATCTATCTTTGAAAAAATAAATGAAAAAAAATAAAAATACACTTGTTGGACACCTATGTTCTTTGTTAGGGTGCTCCGGTACGACATTGAGGAATGATGTACTATCTTGCGAGACAAAAGTCGTCATTCTACAATGGACCTAATCACCTAATAAGGACTCCTAAGGATGTGGGTCTTCGAATATACTAGAGATTCTTCCCCTACTTTACATGGCAAAGTAATGTAGGATTTATTTTAAACCGAGTTCATTAAGTTCCCTATGGAGGTAAGCCCCATAGTTAATTACATCCTAAGGAATGAGATTCCCTAAGAATACTAATGATTAAGGTAAATGATCATTGTCTCCAAAGATTTTGAAGGTAAGACTATCAATCAATTGATTATTTTTGGAAGATCAAATGGGATTGATCAAAATGAGGGAGTTATTATCAAAACCAAAGGGAGATAAGTAAGGAATGCTCACGATGCTAGGAAACCTAGCAAGCAACCCAAATTATCCTATGATTATGCTTTATATTTTTGAATTTGAGAAGAATTATATGTTTGAGTTAATTTTTTATTAGAAATCTAGGACTTACAATCCCATGATACAAGATCATGAAAATTCCTAAGAGGTGAGGATTTATGCTTGTAGTCCGCAAAGGGAAACAACAACCTCAAATCCTAAATCTAGTGAGCTTTGGCGAGGGCCAAAACAGGACCTAAATCTAAGGCAAAAATGGGTATATGGTTTACCTCCATAAGAGAGGATAAACCACTCGACTGTGGGACTTACAACCACTGGGGTGGCTACCAACTAACTCCTCATATGATTTTAAATATATGTAGGCAAGTCTTATAATTTTTGTAAGATATCTAGACTGTTGTTTATTTAGAAAGAATACTAAGTCCTTAAACTCACTCCCTAAGAGACTATTTCGTGTAGGGTATGAACTCATGACTTAATCTAATTCAAATTTTTGTTAAGTTTTAATTTTTGGACATTTTGATTTGACATAGGTTATGGGATTCATATGCTTAATGCATGAGAAATTGGTTATGGGCTAAAATCAGCAAGAATGAGGTGTGTTTCTACCATGGCTCTCAAAGGTCAAGCCATGTTCTCTGGCAAAGGTGGAAGCCCTCCATAAGCAAGAGTGAAGCAAGATGATTTTATGCATGACGTGAAACATACATCATCTAGCTAAGGTGTTGCTAAATCTTTTATTATCTTGATTTGTGTCCTAGGCTTTAGGTGAGGTTATGAGTTATTTAATTTTAATTTTGAATTGATTAATTGGATAGAAAATTTATTTTTTCCTAGGAGCCTAATTAGATCCAGGCAATTCATCAAATAATGAAGAAACTAGGAAAAATATGTCATCTTAATGCACAAGCTAAATAAACATCAAACAATTTTATAAAGCTAGCGCAAAAGAATAAAAGGCATTTGTGGTCGGACTCCACCTCACAAACCCAAAAAGAAATGAGTAGCCAAGCTCTACTCTTATACAACCTGGATTACAAATAAATAATTATAGTTTAGAAAGAATTTATGTTATGGGGGTCTTCATTCTTCATTTCTCCATTTCTTGTTTCTTCATGTTTGATTTACTTCTTTCCTTTCTTCCTTTCAGCTTGGTTGGAATGTAGTTGCTCCAAAGGCTTCACATGGTACATAAGACATAGTCTTATGACCAATGTTGTCCTCCACTTCCCCATAACATTTATTCTAAATCCTAATTGCAAAAATTACATGAAAATAGGAAAAGTAAATCTAACTAAAACCTGCAAAATAGAGATTAGCTAAATACACCACACATCTCAAGCAATTATATGAAAAATTTGGAGTACCCCACACATGGGTAACCAAGTCCACCTGACCTATTTTGGATTATGCGTAGGGGTATAAGCAACCTACACAACAAAAAATTTATATTTTTATTACAAGACCCCTTAAGCACAATCCCCTACAGAATACATGATTAGGCTAAGATCGCCCTACCATTCAGTCTACTACATACAACCTAACATCCCGCCTATAATATTACATCAGAAAATAAAATCAAGCATCAAACCATGCATCACCCTAACATAGAGCTAGAAATGGTGACTTTGCATAATGTGTGTGTGTGTGTCATTTAAGGCTTATGTGGCATGTCCTAGCTAGGCTTAAATGTTAGAATTTTTAAGTGTAAAAGATTCAACTTAGGAGGGTCATTTCATTTTAAGTGATTTAGTTTATGTGGTCAATTTTATTTGATGATTTGATTTAGTTTGAATGAACCCACATTTAATTACTAAGTGTTATGAAGAGAATAAAAGAGAAGATAACTTCTCTTTCATCCCTACCTTAAGTAATTTCTATGGTAAATTAATTAGTGATTTTCTTCTTTAATGATTATTTTATTATGTGTTTTAATTATTCCTAAGTTTAGATTTTCTCTAAATAAACCTATTCAATAAGAAAGGCATCTTAGGATTAATTAATGTGAATTACTATCACATAACACACAACCGTTTATTTCTTTCCAACATGTATACTATGCATATGAATGATCCTAAGCATGGCTATACATGCAATGCAAATACTTTAGCACACTTTAATGATGAATGCAAAGAGATGTTGTTTAGGAAAATTTTGGATATTTCATGAATGTATGATTTTGTTTAAGTAGAAAAGAAAGACTCTTTTATCCATTAATCAAATGCACATTTACATGTATAAAATACATAAGTGAGTACGACACCATTATTTTTTACAATAAGACCTACTTGGGGCTAATTAAAGTCTCTCAACCCTGGGTTGTCTAGACTAATATTCACTTTTCTTAAATAAATGTGCATGTACAAAAAGAAAGCAAATGGATGAAGAGTCATGCAAAAGATTTTTGTTTGATTTGGTTATGCAATTTACATGTGTAAATATGAAGATGCTTCTTAAGTCATAACATGGAAATGCATAAAAATAGATTTAAGCAAATGTTATGTTCTTTTCAAATGAACTATACACTTTGCAAATCCTATCCAAATCCATGTTAAGAGAAAAGAAGGGAAACAACACCAAATACACATCCTATACTTATAATCACATGCAAGCTCATAAGTATTTATAAGTAGCATACCTTCATTTATAATCTTTGATTTATGAATTTTGAAAATAGATTTTTTTATTTAATAATGATAATAGCCACTCATATTCTTACTTTAGCCAAAGCATGCAATTTGACATAAAGAAAATATTTCATTTAATTTGATTTTTTTAAAAGGCATGAATGCATGATTTCATGTGGCATACAACATTTAGCATGCTTGGAAAGAAATAGAGTGATGAAATCATATGACTTCATTCATCTTAATTAATTCCTAAGGAAAATTCTATAAGATAAGATTATTAAAAGTGAATCAAAGTTGCTTAAAGAGATTTTTGTTTTAGTTTTGAATTTGATTTGATTTAAGATTTGTGAAAAGGGTTTGTTGGTCCTAACCCATTTCCCACATGTGTGAATTAGTTTAGTTTAATTTTAGGATGATTAGATTATTTTTATATTTAGTTTAGGTTAAGATGTAAATTAAATCCACTAATTACCCCTTTACTTACACAACTTTAACATAATTTACCCAATAATTATGAGCCAACATATGATATGCAACCCAATGTAATTTAAATTAGCAATGATCTTAAGAAACAAAGGGGCCTAATGCAATTTGCTCACAATTATTGATTAATTAAGCTAAGAAAATCATGAGAGGTAGAGGTCATCCCTCTAATTAACCTAGGGAGTTTGAAATTAATTACTAAAGTAATAAAGGAGTAATTAACCTAATTACATTTCCAAAAAACCCAAATTGAATGAAGGTTACCATTCAAAATCTATTAAACTATTTTTAAAATATTCCCCTTTGAATTATCTTTAAAATGAAGTTGAGTTTGCATTTTTAGAATTTTTCTACATTTTGTTATAAATTTATGAAGTTTCTATGATTATTAGATAATTAAATAACCTAATTATATAACTAATCCCATTGGTGCCACGTGAGTTGCTGATGCGATGCACGCTTTCCACGTGGCACGATGAGATTAGTTATTTAAGTTGTCAAATTAGCTGTCACATCAGTCGGCGGTGCTATGCGCTTTCCCCTGGGTCATCCGATCAAGAATCAAATGATCAAGATTAAACCCACAGTTATAAAGGGATTAAATTAGATCTATGTGGATTAATCAAGACCGCCCATCCAAAATACGTGGGATGGATGATCCATGATTTATCTCAGTCTTTGCAGCAGGAGATGGAGACCGTCCATTCTCTATGGCTTGATTCGAGCTCACTTGAGCTCAAATAAGGCCGGGATTTAGCCCACACCATCTAGAAGCATAGAGAAGAAGATCCACTGGTGGAATTTTAAAGGGATTATAATTCCCTTCACAAAGGACCAAAGATTTTTCAACTTAAGCTCGATTTTGATTCATACCGCAAGAGGCTATCACCAGCACTTTCAATGGTGGAGTTAGCTTTGTCTAGTGGTGACGAAGCCCTGTTAAAGGTTTCAAGCTTTGAGATGAAGTGAATCTTCCAATTGACCAAGCTCCCCTCTAATGGCTTGCAGCTTTGGTCTAGGTCTACCTTCCCGTGGCTTGGATGCTTGGGATTTGGTTTGGGTGAGCTTGACTTAGTCCCTTGATGGTGCTTGCAAGAGCAATTGGAGTTTGATTGAGAATTAAGCAAAGCATAAATCTCCCTCACCTCCTATTTTGGCTTTGAAGAAATCTGAGAAGGGGAAATTGGAATTAGCTTAGGAATGCTTGGGGAAACTTGGAGAAGCTTGCCTTTGATCCTATGAGCTCAATCGAATGCAAGAGTGATGGTTTGAGTGGAAATGAGGGGGAGTATATCTCCCCCCACTTGGATGGATGGTCGAAGCTTGTTCTTTCATTTTTGATCAATTGCCCTAATTGAATGGGTTGTTTAGGTTGTTAAGATCTCCATGTGGTTCAATTTTGGCAGAGGAGTGGAAGTGTGGAGGTGCACATGTGTTAAATGAGTGTGGGAGGTGATCCATATGGAAAATTTTGAGTGGAGTGGTCGTTTTGGACTTGGGTTGGGTCATGGCTGACCCAAACCTGTTGGGTCATGTGCACGACTCTCCTTAGTGTCCAAATGGTCCACTAGGATGATGCCAAGTGATCTTGAGTTGGAATATGATCAAATTCCAAGTGAATTTGATCATAGGTTACCCTTTGACCTAGGATGGTCATTTGGCTTTGATTTTGATTTGGGCATATTTGGATTGATTGAAAAATGGGTTGTACCAATTTTTAATGAATTTGGTGTTGATTTGATATGATTTGGCTCAAGTTGACCCATTTAGGTCAAAATGGGTCAACTTGGGTCAAGTTGATCAATTGGTCAAATTGGGTCAAACCATGGGTTAGGTAAAGTTCAAATGATCATTTTTAGCCAATGGGTTTCATTGGTTTTGTTCAATTTGATTTATATTTGATTTTGGTTAATTTGAGTTCACTTATGTCAAATGGGTCAAATTGACCAATTTGACCTATTTGACCCAATTAGATTAGGTCATGGGTTGGTTTAGGCTTGGTTAAACATTTGAAATGTATTGTAAGCTTTGGTTTTAATCAATTTTGGTTTAATTTGATTTCAAGTTGATTTGACCTTTTAAGTCAAGTTGGGTTCATGGTCAATTGGGCTAAGTTGGGTCTAGTTGGCCAATTGAGGCTTTGGTCAAGTTCAACAAGTGATTTAGAATGAATTTGACCCATTGGTTGCAATCAGTTTGGCTTAGATAAAGATTTGACATATTTTGACATTTTAGGGCAACTTAGGTCAAGTAGCTAATTGGGCTAGGTTTGGCTCAAATGATGGCTTGATCATGTTCAATCAATGATGATGGATTGGTTTAGATCAATGGTTTCAATCAATTTGGCCTTGGTGAATTTTGGCTAGTTTAGGTTTCATTTGGGCTTAGTGTTGACTTGGTCAAAGGATATGTTTGACTTGGTTTGTTCCAATTTGGGTGATTGATCATCTTAGGATGATTGTTGCTCACAATGTGAGGCTTAGGTGGGCTTAGTTCAGTCCAATTTGGGTAGGATTTGAATTTGGCTCAAAAGGGTACTTTAAGTCACTTTGGGTCAAGTGAGCCTAAGTGGGTCAATTGGCTTGATCAAGGGTTGATTCAAGTTTGGTTGAACTCACATATGGACTTATGATTGAAATATAAATCTAATTGCAAATGATTTGGAGTCAAATGGGTTTTGATTCATTTGATAATTTCAAATCAAAAGGGTGAGTATGGGTTTGACTTGGTTTAGTTTAATTTTGGTTTGGTGATTGCAGTTTGTGTTTATATTTGGGATTATGATTGAAGGATTGATTGTTTGAAGAGAAAATCTAAAGGTTTGGATTGATTTGAGAATGATTTGGCAAAGTTCAAGACTTTGACTGGAAAGGGTATATGTTGGATTTAGGTTGGATTTGGACTTGAGTTTGAATTTGGTTTTGATTATTTGAATTTATATTTTATTTATATTTGTAAATATAAATGAAGATATAAATGGGTTGTGAGAAAATCTTTTGAGTTTGAAATGATTTGGATTTGATTTGAGAAAAATCACTTAAGAAGTTGGAATTGATTTGAATTTTGACTTAGAATTGGTTTGAGTTTGAAGTTGATTTGAAAGAAGGAAGTAAGGATTTGGTTTGGCTAAGTCCATAAGATGAAATCAAAGGCTTAGGATAGATTTTGGATTTAGAATTGATCATGAATTTTAATCATTTGGAATTGATTCATGATTTGTATTTTGGAATTGATTTGATGATTTGAGAAAATTAATTAGGTTGGAATTGATTTGAATGATTTGGAATTGATTTGAGTTTGAAGTTGATTTGAACTTGAGGTTCATTTGGATTTGAAGTTTGACTTGAAAGAAGAAAGTAGGGATTGAGTTTAAGCTATAGGGTAGGCAAGTTTTCCTAACACCCCTAATGCATAACCTATTCCTATGGCTAACTCTTCTAAGTCTCTAAGGTTAGGTTAAGTGTTCACCTAATCACTAGTAGTGTCTTAAGACTAAGGAACTCTTAATGTCTAGAGGAGTCCTATTTCTAAGATGGAGAAGTTGAGAGCTCACTCTAAAAGTGAGGTCAACAGGAATTTATTGTTAAACCATTGGTATGAAAAAATCATAATAATACTTAACTTAGATTCTTTCTTTCTTTAATCTAATTAACACTTAAGCATGAGCCTAATTGCATTAGGACCATTATGTGCATTGCAAATTTTAATTTCTCATAAGCATATCATTAGAGGCTCATGATTAAGTAGTTAAGTAAATTAAAGAAGCTTAGGGAAGGGTAATTAAACTGATTGATTAATGACTAGAACTTAATCAATCCATAAAACTTAATATCTTTCTTTGAACACTTTAAGTCACTAATGTGGGATGGGGCTAACACTAAATGTCATTTCTCCATTTTAGGTTTTGATAATTCAAACATAAAAAATAAAATTTCATGGAAGCTTTCATTAATTTTAAAGAAGTTTATTTGACTTGGTTATCCTTGGGAATTAATGTGATTGAATGTATTATGTGGTAATGTTTAGTTATTCCTTTTCAATCATTATAATTTTGCATGCCATTTGGTGTCATACATTCATGTTTTCAAACCAAAATCAAAAGAATATTGTTATATTTAAGTTGCATGTGTTGGATAAATATTATATAGTGTGGCTATTATCACTAATAAATCCTAAATTATTTTCAAAGTTATAAATTAATGATGAGAATCCAAGTTAATGTTGGTTATGAAAACTCAATACAAGTTACATTTAAAAATGGTAAAACATTATTTTATTTTCATGATTCATGTGTATGTTTACATATGTTTGAAGATTAGCAAGTAAATAGTTTGAAATCTCGAAAATATGAAACTTTAAGGAGCCCTAAGGAGGTCTTAGATAATCACACTTCCTTGGTTTAACAATGGCACATACTTGCTTAATCTCATTCATGTGTATGCATGTACTAGAATTTGGATAGAAGTTTACTCTACATGAATAAAAAATTTATGATAATGCAATCTTTGCATGGTTTTCATTCCTATGTTTATGTATATGTTTACATGTATTTAAGTTAGCAAGTATATTGTCTGGACATTTCGGGAACACAAGGGTTTAAGTAGCCCCAAGGAGGTCTTAGATTATCTCACTTTTCTGGTTTAACAACGTCACATACTTGCTTAAATATTTAATAGATGTGTATATATGCTCAACTAAGGAATGAAATCTTTCTTTTCTACCAAAACTATATGCATTAAAAATCATAAAGTATGCCAAAATACAAAAATATGTTGTATGCATAGATATGTATACTAAATTAAATATCATGAGTAATGAAAACAAAGAGATGTGTATGTTATTGATGATGAAATGGAATAGTGAAATATTGTCCACATGATAGTGATTCAATTTAATTAATCCTAAGATGCCTTTCATGTTTGAATGAGATTCTTTAAGATTAACCAAACTTAGGTTTAATAAAAATATTTGATAAGCTATTCATTAAACAAACCAATGTCATAATAATATACTTTTAGGAAACAACTTAGGATAGGGATGAAGAAGGTCAAACCTTTTCCCTCTCTTTATAATAATTAGATGTTAAGTAGGTATCAAATGAAATAAAGAAAAAAAGTTAGAAATTAAAATTAACTAATCCTTTTAATAATTTGAAGTGCCTTTAATAGGCAATTTAAACATTTGAAACTTTAGACAATCATACATCTAAAGCCTAGTTAAAACATACCTCACTAAACCTTATCACACACGTTAGAATACTAAGTTACCAATTCTAGCCTTAGGTTTGGATGGTGTATGTTGTGGTGTTATATTTTATTTTGTGATGTAATATTTTAGACAAGATGTTAGGATTGTTTATGCATATAATGGATGTTAGGTTGTTAATAGCCTAATGATGTTTTATGCAAAATTATGCTAAAGGGGCCACTGAAATAATAAATAAATATAATTATTTTTTCTTGCATGTTGCTTATGCCCCTTATCATAATCCAGTTAGGACAGGTGGGCTTGGTTACACATGTGCAGGGTGCTAAGTCCAAATGTATGAAATATAACTGCTTGGCTTGTATGCTTGTTTAGCTAACATCTATTTTGGAGGTGTAGTTAGATTTTATTTTTCATAAACATGTAATTATTTTAATAAGAATTATGATCAGTGCTATGGGGTTTAGGATGAGTAGTGGCTAGAAGGAAAATACTTGGGAGGCCCTATGAAGCCTGGAGAAACCTAATCCAAGAAGGAATGAAGGAAAAGCTAAGAATGAAGACCCCCATAACATTCATTGTAATTGTAATTTTCTTTTATAATCTTGCTTGTATAAGGGTAGAGCTTGGCTACCCAATTTATTTTCTTTTTTGAGGTGTATGGAGATACCCCTTAGGTGAATGTTGTATGTCCTCACATCATGCAAATCATCTTGTTTCACTCTTGAATAGTGAGGGTCTCCATTCTTGCACGATAGGATATGCTTGACCTTTTAGGGTGATCCCTTGCAGTGGAGAACACCTCCTCCTGCTTATTTAGCTCATAACCTTATTTCAACATGCATATAGGCATAATTTTCCCAAGCCTTTGTGCAAAATGAATGTGTCAAAAATGGTGTAAAAGTTTGTAAATTTTCCATTAGTTTAAGTCATGTTTCCGTGTTAATCATGATCTAGTCTCTTAGGGAGTGAGTTTAGGATTCTAGCTTCCTTCCTAATTAAATAAAAACCTAAGCTATCTTTCATTTACATAAGATCAACCAACATGATTTTAAAGTGTAGGAGGTGTTTGCTTGCGGCCACTCAAAGCGGTTGTAAGCCCAGAAGAGTCGGGATGGGTTTATCCTCTCTTATGAAGGTAAACCATTGTGTCCCATTTTTTAATTATACTTAGGTTGTGCTTTTAGCTTATGCTAATGCATCCTAGATTTAGGTTCTAAGGATACTTATTTCCTTTGGGCTACGAGTGTAATTCTTTATATTTTAGGCATTTCCATAATCTTGTGATGATGGATTATAAGCTCTAGTATTCTAATAAAGATTACAACTTAAACAAAAATAAATTCTCTTTCAAATATGTAAAGTCTCACTATAGGGTAGATCAGAGCACTCATTAGGCTTCCTAGTATCATGAGTGCTCCCTACTTATCCCCCTTCGGAATCCATAATAAGTCTTTCTACTTAAACTCTCTCGCATGACTTTCATAAATACCCAATTCTTTGATAGTCTGGCTTTAAAATCCTTAGAGATATTTATTGACTACTATAATCAAGAGTCTTCTTAGGTAATTCTAATTTTCTATGATGTAATTAACTATGGAAGCTTTCTTCCATGGGGAACTAAAGAACCCAGTATAAAATAAACCCTGCTTTAATTTTCCATGTAAAGTAGGGGAAAGATCTCTAGTATATACGAAGACCCATCTTCCTTAGGAGACCTTATTAGGTGATTAGGTCCATTGTAAGGTGATATTTTTTATCCTTCAAGATGGTACATCATACCATACCCGATTACTTTAATAAGTACCCTCTAAGATCTATGTGGTGTCCATACGACTCTAAATTAAAATATCACAGATTTTTTTGGTGACTCCACTAGGGATAGCTTCTCTCTTCATCTTTAGTAGTCAATTAGCATCTCTCAACATTGATAGTGGACTTATATTTTTTGTGAGTCTAAGATTAGAATTCTTTATATTAGGGACCTTGCTTATTTTATCCTTAAACGAGGGTGGCCTAGATCCTTTAAGTTTTAGGACCTCACTCTAGTAGGTCTTAAAACCCTTATAGGACCTCTAATAGGTAAAAAAATTCTAATCAAAGAAATCACCTAAAATGAATTAAATCAAGAACCTCTTACACTAGTTTGGCAAAGTAAGGTTCATTTAATATCTTCAAGATTCAGTTGAACTCACACGTTTGTGAAGTTCAAGAAAATTAAAACATCTCTCTTTAAAATTACAAATCTCTCCAACACACATGTGAACCCCATTTAACATAACCAAATTTATAAATGAGGGTTTCAACTCAAAATGAAGTCAAAAGAATAATAATCAAAGCAAGGTCTAATTTTATGCCATTCTTTTTCTAGTAGCAAAGAGGAAGTCCCACTTCCCTTTCTTTCAAGCAGTCAGTCACTGGTCTTCTGGAAAGCTTATCTTTTTCTTCACCTCGGGTGTGGATTTGTCCATGGATCAAGCCATACTTACCTCGATCCTAGTCTCAAGTTTGGCCTTCGGTTTGAGCATTTTAAAGTTACCTATGATGGCCCTACCCTTAGCACAGTGAGTAGGGAGGAGGTGACCGATAGGAAGCCACTTATTCAGTTTGACCTTCATCTAGATATTGAGTTTCCATCTCAAGAGGAAAGCCTTAGAGGTTCCCCTACCACGAGTACCATTTGTGCCAACCACAGTTTCTATTAGGACTAGTATCACCTCTACTACAACCCTAGTTCTTAAGGGGAAGTCAGTTATAGCTTCTGAGAATGTCTTCCCTACCTTTGAAGGCGGCACTAGTTCCTGCCATACCATTGACCAAGACTCAATGCCACAATAAGAATAGGAAGATCAAGAAGTACTATGAGCGCATAACCAAGGAGGTTGAGGAAGCCTCCCATCTAGCTGAAAAGGGATCCATCCGTGAGACCTCTCCCCTTCTTGGTGGCAGTAAGTTTCACCCTCTCTTAGATGCAGAGGGAGAGGAGGATATTAGAAAGATAGTAGCATCACCCCCATGACTTATAAAGTATGAGACATCAACTAGAGAGAGGAGAAAGCCCAATGCTGGTCTTAGGTTTGTTCTCAGGAGAGTAAGGAAAACTTATGGATGCTTTGAGTTTGTCACCATTGAAGATTTGAGTTGAGTGATCCCTTGGAGTGTGATGGATCTGATTTATAGAGAGAAGGCCACAAAGGCCAAGATTGTGCCCAAGTGGGCAAGAGAGATAGGAGGAGGTTTTTCAGGCAGTCAACAACCTCAATATTGACTGACCATCCTGATCAATGAGCTGATAGAGCCGATCATTCAGATAGGATAGTTTTCACTAGTTCAATCCACAGGAGGAGACCTTCAGCGGAGAGGTAGCCAGTGTCACCACCTTCATAATGCTCCACTCGCCAACCACCATCACCAGTTTATGTCCCATCATCTAAGGTGCCCACCAAATACCACAAGTTAGCATCTAGAGGAAATACATCCCCATTGGTGATATGATTGCATCCCAAAGACCACACTTCATTTACTCTAATAGTTGAGATGAGGCCAAGCTCTCCCACTCGACTTTAGCCCCAACGGTTGAGAAGAAGGAGTGGCGGCCCAAGAGCATCGTAGTCACTCCACCATCGCAACTAAAGGATAATGAAGGAGGAGATACTGGGTTGACTCCCATGGTTGTTGAGCCAGTCAGAGATAACGACCCTCCTACCCAAAACATACAGTGCATCATATCCTCAGAGCATAGTCTAGTAGCGAGCCACCACCCAATATATATCCTAGTAGTTCCGGGTAAAGCGGATGACCAATCGCTAGAGAAATATTAGAGGACTATCATGCCATGGTGAGGCAGATAGTTGGAGATGATCATTCTGACCAAGAGGAGGGTATGATAGACTTCAATGCCAATGAAGATGGCCTTTCATATGTTACTATTGAATCCCATATACTAGATACCGAGGATCCTTGCATAGGGAACAACTTAGCCAAAAGCTCAGGGCATTATAGTTGAGGAAGGTGAGGCATCAGACTCAACTCAATGCCTTCTCAAACAAATCAAGCTCAAGGATGACCAAATTGATAGGATGGAGAGTAGAGTAAAGGAGTTGATGGCAATGGTCTTAGCATTACAGAATCAAGCACTTGTCTCACAACCCACTCTTATGGAGGCCGATAAACTTGAGTTAGTGCATATCTTAGATTATCCCAAGAGCACTACTCAGATGAATGAAGATATCAATAGCTTGCATAAGAAGGTAACTCCATGCATGAGATAGACATCAAGAAGATGGTAGAACAACAAGTGAAGTAAGCATTGGCACAAGCCAAAGGGAGCTCATCGGTTCTAAAGGGTAGAACCTACCTACATGAATTCGATGTAGTTCAATACCTTAAGGGTTTTGTGCCACCATCTTTCAAGGTTTTGATGGTAGTGGGAACCCTAGGTAGTATATAGCAAACTTCAGGATCAGTTATTGCAATGCCGGTGGTAGTGACACCCTACTCTTCGATAATTTGTTAGTAGCCTTTATGGAGTAGCATTTGATTGGTATGTTGAACTACTAAACAATTCAGTGAAGTATTTTATAGAGTTAGAGTAGCTCTTCATTAATAGATTCGTAGGAGCTTAGCAGAGAGTAATTGGAGGGGACCTCATCATAGAGAAATAAAAACTTAATGAGTCCCTTATTGATTACATTTTCAGATGGAAAAACCTAAGTATGAAATGTGAACCACGATTGCAAGAGCAACACACCATTAAAATTCTTCTTAAGAATATTATGGCCTGGTCGCCTTCATGCTCAAGGGCTTACTATAAAGGCATTTGAGAAACTTTTCAGCAAGATAGCTAACCTACAAGAGGAATCCAAACAGTTTCCCTTCTCAGACCAGTCATCCAAGCCCAAACCCGAATGTGTTTGAGAAGAAGCTAGGGATAGTAGTAGTAGTGGATAAGGAAGCAGCCAATGAGAGCATAGTTTTAGAGTCCCAAAGTCTACCAGCCTCCACTCAAACCTCCTATTCCACTACCTTGGTCACCACAAAGGCCACCACGGTAGCCTACATAACAATAATACTAGTATCTACCACCAGGTAGCTACTATCCACCTAGTCTTGCTAATAAGCTCAACAAGCCATACTCATTCAAAAGGGAGGTAGTCAAGAAAATTTTAAAGAATCTTCTTAACAAGCTTGATTTCTAGCTACCTGAGCTTAAAAAGCTGGAGAAAGTGGGTAGGAGTGATGATCTTAACTACTGCCCCTACCACCACATGTTAGGCCATGTCTAGAGGATTGTTTTGCATTCAAGAATTAGCTTGAGCATAGCTACAATTCAAGAGCTATAGTGATCCACAAATAATACTTAATAGAATAACCTTCTAGTTTTATTAAAGTAGTCTTTAGAGATACATCTGATCCTCTCCAGATAAAAGAAGGTTGGGATATCTCCTTATCCCGTACACCTCTAAAATGATCATTTCTAAAATCAAGAAACTTTCTTTGGGTTATGGTGTTTTAATTTGGAGTCGTTGGAAAACCACACAGATCGTAGAGGGTACTTATTGAAGTGATTAGGTACAATATTAAGGTATGATGTACCATCTTAAAAGATGTAAATAACACTCTATAATGGACTTAATCACCTAATAAGGACTCTAAGACAGATGGGTCTTCGTATATATGAGAGATCTTTCCCCTACTTTATATGAAAAAATAGAGCATGGTTTATTTTATGCCAAGTTCTTTAGTTCCCTATGGAAGTAAGCCTCCATAGCTAATTACATCCTAGGATGGGAAATTTTCTAAGTAAACTCTTGATTAAGTAGTCAATAAATATCTCCAAAGAATTTAAAGTTAGACTATCAAAGGATTGGGTATTTTTAAAAATCAAGTGAGAAAGTTCAATTCAGATAACATATTTTTAGATTCCAAAGGAAGATAATTATGGAGCACTCATGATATTAGGAGGCCTAATAAGTGCTCTAATCTACCTTATAATGAGGCTTTATATATTAGAAAGAGATAGTTTATTTTTATTTGAGTTGAAATTTTATTAGAATGATAGGGCTTATAATCCATCAACAAAAGATTATAGAAATGCCTTAGAGGTGAGGACTTATACTCATAGCTCAAAAGAAACAAGCAACCTCGGATCCTAAATTTAGGATGCTTTAGCACAAGCCAAAAGTATGACCTAAATCTAAGCAAAAAATGGGATATGGTGGTTTACCTCAACAAGAGATAATAAACCCTTGCCGACTCTTCCGGACTTACAACCACCAAGAGTGGCCGCCAGCAAACACCTCCTATGATTTAAAACCATGTAAGCCATCTTATGTAAGTGCAAGATAGCTAAACTGTTATTTACTTAAGAAGGGAAACTAGAGTCCTAAACTCACTAAGAGACTAGATTATGACTAGCATGAAAATATGACTTAGACTAAATGAAAAATTTAACAATCTTTTATATCATTTTGACATATTGATTTGGACAAAGGATTAGGATAATTACACCTAAATGCATGATGAAATGAAGTTATTGACTAAATCAGTGGGAGGAGGTATTCTCCACTACAAGGGATGCTCTCACAAGTTAAGCATCCCCCTATCATGCAAGAGTGGAGACCATCTATATTCAAGAGTGAAACAAGATGTTATGCATGGTGTTAGAACATATATCATTCAGCTAAGGGGTTACTAAATCTTTTAATTATCTTGATTATAGCCTAGGCTTTTTAAAGTGAGCTTATGAATTATACTTAAAATTTAGTTATGAGTTGATAGTGAGGGTAGAAGAATTAATTTTACCATAAAGAGCCTACCACATCCAGGAAACACATTTAAATATGTCATTTTTATGACACAAACTAATCATGAAAATAAAATATTTCATGGATTTTTGTAAAAGAATAAGAGGTTGATAAAGCCGGGTACCACCATACACACCAAAAACTAAAAGAAGTTGGGTAGCCGAGCTCTACCCTTATACAACCTAGATTAAAAAAATAATATTATAATTACAATTGAATGAATGCTATGGGGGTCTTCATTATTCATCTTTTCCTTCTCTTCTTCTTCTTTTGGTTTTGATCTAGGCTTCACAGGGCCTCCCAAGTCTTTGCCTTCTAGCCACTACTCATCCTAAACCCCATTGTGTTATGCCTAATTCCTATTACAAATTTACATGTTTATGAAAAATGAAATCTAACTACACCTATAAAATAGATGTTAGCTAAACATCCATACAAACAAGTATTTATATTCTATAAATTTGGACTTAGCACCCTATACATGGGTAACCAAGTCCACCTATCCTAATGTAGATTATGTAAAGGGGCATAAGAAACCTGCAAGAAAAAGCATTTATATTCATTTATCATTTTAGTGGCCCTTTAGCATAATCCCCTTAAAAATCATTAGGCTAATGGCGGCCTAACATTCAGTCTATGCACATGTAATCCTAACATCTAGTCTAAAACATTACATTGTAAAACAAAATACAATATCATAATATACATCATCTTAACTTAGAGCTAGAAGTGGTGACTTAATATTCTAATGTGTGTGGTTAAGCTTAGTGTGGTATGTCTTATTAGACTTTAGAATTATGATCATCAAAGCTTGGAATTATTTAAGTTAAATATTAATTATGATTTCATTTGAAGTTATTAAGAAGATTGATAAATTTTAATTTCTATTTTTTTTCACTTAATAATTACTTAACACCTAATTATTGTAAAGAGAGGAAAGGGATTTAACCCCATTCATCCCTATCCTAAGTTATAGGTTGGTTTCTTTTAGTGAATGATTTATAAAATATTTAATTAATCCTAAGTTTTAGTTAATCTTAAAGAGTCCTATTCAATCATGAAAGGAATTTTAAGACTAATGAGATTAAATTACTATCACATGGCTAACATTCCATCACTCCTTTTCAACATCAATAGCATGCATATGACTTTGAACTTAAATACCTATACATGCAATGTATTTTTGGCACACTTAAATGATTGTGAATGCATATATTTTTGGTAGCAAAGGAGGATTCCATTCCTTAACTAAGTATACATACACATGTATTAAAGATTTAAGCAAGTGCATGCCGTTATTAAACCAGGGAAGTGAGGTAATCTAAAATCTCCTTGGGGCTACTTAAAGTCTCATGTTCTCGGGATGTCCAGCCAATATACTTGCTATCTTAAATACATATATATATATATATATATATATATATATAGTGCATATATATATATATATATATATATATATATATATATATATATATATATATATATATATTCTATATATATATATATATATATATATATATACATATATATATATATATATATATAAACATAAGAATGAAAATTATGTAAAAGATTGTAAATTAACAAATTTATTTATTCATGTAAAGTAAAGCTCTATCCAAGTTCTAATGTATGTATACATATGAATGAAATTAAGTAAGTACGTGCCATTGTTAAACAAGGGAAGTGGAGTATTCTAAGACCTCCTTGGGGCTACTTAAAGCCCCATATTCCTAGGATGTCCAGACTATATACTTACTAATATTCAAATGCATGTAAACACACACATGAATCATAAAAATAGAACAATCTTTCTACATGTTTAAGCTATAAGAAAAAGTAAATCACATAGAACATTCATAGCCAACATCAATTTAAATCTTCATCATTAGTTTATAACTTTGAAAATAATTTGAGATTTATTAGTGATAGTAACCACACATATAATAGGATTAGTTCATCACATGCAACTTACACATATATAATCATATTCATTTGATTCTTTTATTTGAAAACATAAACACATTATATCAAATGGCATACGAGTTTATAATGATTTAAAAGGAATAATTAAATATTGTCATATGATACATTCAATCACATTACTTCCAAGGACAATCAAGTTAAATAAAACCATTTAAGGTCAACCAAAGTTGTTATGAAGTTTGATTTTGGATTTGAGTTATTAAACTTAAATAGGAGAAATTGTATTTGCTATTTTGCCCCATCCCACATTGGTGAAGGAAGTAATTAAGTGAATTTTATGGATTGATTAAGTTCAAATCATTAAGAAATTAATTTAATTTTTCTTTTCCAAGTCTCTTTAATTCAATTAACCATTTAAGCATGAGCCTCTAATGATATGATAATGAGTAATTAACATTTATAATGCACTTAATAAGACCTAATGCAATGAGGATCTTGCTTAAGGGTTAATTAGATTAAATAAAAAATCTAATTAAGTACTTATATGATTTTCCCACACCCATGGGTTACCATATGTTCCTTAAGATTCTTTATATTATTAAACACATAAATAGGAACTCATAAATTCAATTTGAAAATCTGAAATAATTATCATTTTAATTTGAATTATCATCCCATTAATTTACTTAATTAACCTTAGTTAACATACACATTAACTAACTGCTGACCTCACTTTTGGAGTAAGGATTCAATCTCCTCTTCTTAGATTTAGGAGTCTTCTAGATACTAAAACTTCCTTAGTCATAAGACACTTCTAGCAATTAGTTAACACTTAACCTAAGCCTAAAGACTTAGGAGGGTTAATCATAGGATTAGGCCATGCCTTAGGACTTAGGGAGATTTACCTACCCTATAGCCTAAACCTAATCTGTGCCAATCTCTTTGGCCTAAACTAAACCTTAAATTTAATTCATCCAAATCCAAACCAAATGATTGAAACTTATAACCAATTTCAAACCATAATTAAACCAAACCATCCATTCCTAAGCCCTATGATTTTATTCTATGGACTTGGTCTTAACCAAATCCAAGCTCATCCAAATTCAATTGATTTCCTCAAAGATCAATTCAACCCCTCAATTAATTTACCAAACTCTATAATAAAATTCCAATCATACCAAATCCAAATATCAAATTAAATCAAACCCAAGTTTAATTCCTTTGATTCAATCCTATGGACTTAGCCAAAATCCCCTTTAGATCAAATCAAATTCAATTAATTTCATGACTCAATTATTTATTCAATCATCATCCCAAATATAAATCAAATATATAATCAAATCTATAATCATACAAAATCCACATATCAAATCAAATCAAACCCAAGCTTAAGCCATATGATTCAATTCCATGGATTTAGCTTAATCTCCTTCAATTCAAACAAAAATCAAATGATTCTCTCATGAATCAATCATTCCTTCAATCATCATCCCAAATATAAATGAAATCTATAATCATCAAGCCAAATCAAATCAATCCAAATCAAACCTAACCTAACCCATTTGACTTGAAATGTCAAAATGAGCCAAAACCCATTTGAACCCAAATCAATTGCAATCAAAGCTATATACTAATCCTAAATCTATATATAAAATCATCATTTGAATTTAACCCAAGTATTAGTTTGACCTAATTTGACCAATTGATCAACCTAACAAATGTAGCCCAATTTGACCTATAAGCTCAAATTGAGCCAAACCCACTTATACCTATCTCAAACCCAATGGGACTTGATCCAACCCATCCTAAACTAGCTTTGGGTTAGCCCTAAACTAGCTCAACCCAAATTGGGTCAAATCCAAAGCTGTAACCATTGAATTTTTCTCCCCACATGGGATTGTTTCCAAAATGGCAAGTCAACTCCCCTCCTTTCCATGTGGTAGCCTCTTCACACCCAAATGGGGACCTAACCTGCCAACCTAGCCCAACCCAAATGTGCTAGGTCAACCTTGGCCCAAAGGGCAGTGAGTTAACTAACCTCCCCACCATACACGAAACCCATTGGATCCATGGGAGGAGGAACCACCTTGAGCCACCCATTAAGGCCTCTAGCTAATGAAGTCGACCTAGCTCAACACGGACATGACCACTCCGGCTCCCGCATGATAGCTAGCCAACTAAAATTTGGGCTTCAATCCCATTCATCCGATCCGAGATGGAGTGGATATACCCCCTCATTTTGATTCAAATCGAACACTGACACTCTTAGAAAGCTTGCTAGGGTATTTTTTAAATCCCTAAAGCTTCCCCTGAGCACCCCAAGGTTCCATCGGACTTCATTGTTCCAAAATAAGATAGCCTTCCACTCGACCCAACTCCCTCAAACCTCCACCAAATTCAAACTAACTTCACACACACCTTCCCCACACTCTATCGAGCTAGAATGAATTATCTCCAGAGCTCCATGGCCACCGGAGATGCGACTTCAATCAATGCCAAGCTACAAATCGATGATTCATGGCCTTCTAAGAAAATATCGAGGAATCAATGCATGTACTGCTCAATAAGGCTTCGTCTCCACTAGACAAAGCTTCTTTAATCGATTGCATCACTAGACTTGAGCTCCAACAAGGTAATTTCCCAAAACTAATATTTTGCAATTTTTTCTATGGCATTTTACAAGAAATTTATATGTCAGAAATCTAACTAGTAGATCCCTTCAGATGTACCTAGAGATGGTGTGGGCTGAATCTCAAATCAATCTGAGTTCGGGTGAGCTTGAATAAAGCAATGAAAGGTGGATGGTGTCCATCTCTCTTCACTGAGAGATGATGGATCACGTATAGTCCATTTCGTGTGATAGGAATGGACAGTCATGATTATTTGCTAGATTTGTCAGATTTTAATCCCTTAAGAACCACGGGTTGATCTGCACTGTCTGATCTTAGATTTGATAATGGAGATGAAAGCGCGTCAGTTCCTAGCCACGTCAACACTGAGTCAGATGAGTTTGAGTAGCCAATCTCATGGTGCCATGTGAAAAGGATGCCACATCAGCAGTTCGCATGGTGTTTGCGGGATTAGGCCTAATTAATTAGTTTCCATGGCTGAAACTTTAAAAATTCATAACAAATTATAGAAAAATCCAAAAATATAAATAAATACTTATTTTGAAGGCATTTCAGAGGAGATTTACTTAAAATTAATTCCAATTGAATGCTGACACTCTTAGAAAGCTTCTTAGGGTATTTTCGAAATCCTCAGAGCTTCCTGTGAGCACCCCAAGCTTCCCAATTGTTGAACTTCACTGTTCCAAAATAGACAGCCTTCCACTCGACCCAACTCCCTCAAACCTCCATCAAATTCAAATTAACTTCACACACACCTTCCCCACACTCTGTCGAGCAAGAACAAATCATCTACCGAGCTCCATGGCCATCGAAGGTGGAAATTCCATCAATGTCAACCTGCAAATGGACAATTCATGGCCTTCTGAGTAAACGATGAGGAATCAATGCAAGTGCTGCTCAACAGGGCTTCATCTCCACTAGAAAGCTTCCTCAATCGATAATGCTACCGGTCTTGAGCTCTGGTGAGGTAATTTCCCAAAATTAAATTTTGCAATTTTTTCTATGGATTTTGAAGGAAATTTGTATCTCGCATGAATTCAACTGGTAAATCCCTTCAGATCTACCTTATGAAGGTGTGGGTTGAATCTCGAATTGATCTGAGCTCGGGTGAGCTTGAATCAAGCAATGGAGGGTGGATGGTGTCTGTCTCTCATCGCTCAGGAGATGATGGATTATGCACCGTCCATTCTGCATGATCGGAATGGGAAGCCATGATTATTCTCTAGATTTGTCTAATTTTAATCCCTTAAGAACTGCAGGTTTGATCTATGCCATCTGATCTTTGATTGGACGGTGGATATGAAAGCATCTGCCCATGTCAACACCGAAGACAATAGCCAATCCCATGGCGCCATGTGGAAAGTGTGCAACATTAGTGGTCCACATGGCACCGATGGGATTAGGCATAATTAATTAGTTTTCTTGGATGAAACTTCAAAAATTCATAACCAATTGAAGAAAAATCCAAAAAATTCAAATAAATACTTAGTTTGAAGGCATTTCAGAGGAAATTTATTTAAATCTAATTCCAATTGATTTTGAATAGTAACTGGCTTAATTAAAGTTTAATTACAAAGTTTATTAACTTAATCACCCCTGAATTACTTGACTAATTAATCCCAAACTTTGTGTGTTAGTTTGGTGGGATGACTTCTACCTTTTATAATTTTCTTGGGATTTATTGCTTGGTTAATTAGGGTAATTATCTATTTAAGCCCTAATCACTCTCTTAATTAATTTAATTAATTAATTAACTTCCTAAATAGTGAAAATAAATTAATGAAGTACACTAATCATTATTGAACAGTAAATGGGAAAGGGGAATGTAGGACCTCCCTCCTAACCTCTTTTCCTAGGTCCATTTCTCTTTAAAGAGAAATCTAACTGAAATGACATTAATTAAGGGTTAATTAGTTAATTAAAGTGGATTAATTAATCAAATTAAAATCATAATCACATCTGATAATTAATAATGAAATTAAGGGTTCCTCTTTATGTGTTTAAAAACATAAAGACCTTTAAGGAAATTATGATTAACTCATAAGTGTGGAAAATTCATAAAAGTACTTAATTAGATTCTTTGATTTAATTAACTTCTAATTATGAGCCATTTGCATTAGGTCCTTGTAGCAGCATTGCAATTTTATTTCCTCACATGTTCATATCATTTGTGGCTCATAATGAAGTGGTTAATCAAACTAACGAAGCATAAGTAAGGGTGATTAATTGATTTAATTAAAGATCCAACTTAATTAACTCATAAAATACATTTAATTACCTCTTCTTAAATCAAATTAAACTACTAATGTGGGATTGTGATTAAAATAGAAAGTAATTCATCTCCTCTTTAAGCTTGATCAAAATCTTAAATCAATAATGAACTTTGGTTTTCCTTAAATAGCTTTATTTAATATGATGGTCTTTAGGGCTTAATGTAATTGAATGAATCATGTGTTGATATTTAATTATTCCTTTCCTAGTACATTAAATCTTGTATGTCATTTGATTTCATGCATTCATGCTTTCAAATTTAAAATAAATTAAATGAATTTCTTTATGTAAGCTTGTATGTGTTGGATTAACTTAAATATATGTGTGGCTATTATCACTAACAAATTAAAAACTCTTTTCTAAAGCTTATGAATTAATTATAATACTTAAGAGTGTTGATATTATGGATATACATAGGGTTTGCATGTGTTTATAACTTAAGCATATTAAATAAAGCTCTCTTTCTTATAATTCATATATAGATTTACATGAGTTTGAACAACAATGGATATATAGTCTGGACATCCTGGGAATATAAGGCTTTAAGTAGCTCTAAGGAGGTCTTTTGATTACCTCACTTCCCCGGTTTAACAACAACACGTACTCATTTGGTTTCATTCTTATGTATTTTGAAATTAGAATTTAGATAGAGCTTTAATTCATTTTCCTAAATGATTTAATTAAAGAAAATACAATCTTTGCATGATTCTCATCTTTATAGTTGTGTATACATTCATATATATTTAAGATAGCAAGTGTTTAGTCTGGACATCCCAAGAGTATGAGGATTTAGTTAGCCCTAAGGAGGTCATTTGATTACATCAGTTCCCTAGTTAACAATGACACGTACTTACTCACATCTTTTATACATGGGTATGTGCGCTTAATTAAAAGATGAAGATCCCCTTTTGCTACTAAAAATGCAGGCATTCATATTCACCTAAGTTATCAACATGTGTGATATATAAATTAGTGCTCTCTTTTCTTATTCTTGTATAGATTTACATAGGTTTGGAATGTTAATAACTATATAGTCTAGACATCTCGGGAATATGAGGCTTTATCTAGCCCCAAGGAGGTCATTTGATTACCTCACTTCCATGGTTAATAATGACACCTACTTATATGATTCCATCCTTATGTGTTTTGGTATTATAATTTGGATAGAGCTTTAATTTATATGTTCATATAATTCTATCAAAATGAAAATATAAATTTCAAACATACACATACATTTATCATTCAGGTGTGCTAAAATATGTTGTATGTATAGATACACTTAGGATTGGATCAAATGCATGTTACATGTGATGGAAGGGAATGACTTAATATATAACTTGTGGTAGTAATTCAATTAAGTTAACCTTAAGAAGCCATCCATATTGGATAAGATCATTTAAAGTGAACCTAAACCTAAGATTAATTAAAAATCATTTAATAAACCATTCATTAAAGAGAACTAAATCAAATCAATATGCTTTAGAAAGTGGCTTAAGGTAGAGATGGAAGGGGGTAATCCTCTTCCATCTCTTTATAACAATTTGTTGTAAATCATATGAAACAAAACAAAATACAAATTAAAATACAACTTAAAGAAATACAACTCTAATGTTTAGTTAAGACATACCACACAAAGCCTTAACACACATATTAGGATTAAGTCACCACTTCTAACTCTATGTTAGGATGGTGTATAATGTGATGTATGTTTTATTTTATGATGCAATGTATTAGACTGATGTTAGAGTGTATGCTTCTTAGATTGGATGTTAGCCCGCTCTTAGCCTAATCATATTTTCTACAGGGGATTGTGCTTAAGGGGACACTTAAAATAAATATAAATGCTCTCTTTGCAGATTGCTTAAACCCCCTAAGCATAATCTAAGTTAGGACAGGTGGGCTTGATTACCCATGTGCAGGTTGCTATTATACTATAACTGCTTGGGATTATATGTATGTTTAGCTAACCTCTATTTTACAAGTATAGTTAAATTTACTTTCCATATAGAAATGTAATTTCTATAATAAGAATTAAGATTAGTGCTATGGGGGATTAGGATGAGCAGTGGTCAGAAGGCTTTGTTCTGGGGTACCTTATGATGCTTTTGAAGTAAGCACATCCAAATCAAAGAAGGAGTGAACCAAATCAAGTCAAAGAAGGAGGAAATGGAAGAGTCAAAAATGAAGACCCCCATAGCATGCATTCGTTCTAAATTATAATTATTTTTTTTATATTATGAGTTGTATAATGGTAGAGCTCAATTACCCATCTTTTCTTATAGGGTTGTATGGCAGTACCCGACCACACAAGCCTCTTATTATTTTATGGTAGTTATAAAATTGATTGATGATTTATTTAAATTTTTCATTAGAAATGGCATTCTTTTTCATAGTTTCTTATGATTGATGCTTTAATGTTGTGTGGCCTGGATGCGGTAGGCTCTTAGGATAAAATAATTTTTCTACCTAACTAATCACTCATAACTAAATTTTAAATAACTCATAACCTCACCATAAAGCCTAGAACATAAATAAGATAATTAAAAGATTTAGCAGCCCCTTAGCTATATGGTTGTATGTCTCATATCATGCATATCATCTTGAGTCACTTTTGCATAATGAGGGCCTTAATCTTTACACAATAGGGACTACTTAACCTATGAGAGCAACCCCTGATGATGGAGCTTCACCCTCTCTCTTTTGATTTATCCCACAATCAATTAACATTATGCATTTAGGCATATAAAAATCTCAATGCCTTTGTCTAAATGATGTGTCAAGAATGAAATAAAATTTGAAAAGATTTTTCATTTGTAGATTAAGTCATATGCTCATACCACTCATGCTCTAGTCTCTTAGAGAGTGGGTTTAGAAAACTACCCTAGCTATATTGCAATTCATAAGACTAGACTACATTATTTTAAAATCATAGGAGGAGTTAGCTGGTAGCCACTCTAGGTGATTATAATTCCAGAAGTTAGATGGTTTATTTTCTCCTGTGGAGGTAAACCCTTGCATTCACCTATTGCTTAGATTTAGGTCATGCTTTAACTCTTGCTAAAGCTCCCTAGATTTAGTATTCAAGGTAGTTGTTTTCTTTAGGCTACAAGCACAGATTCTCACCTCTTAGGCATTTTCACAATCTTATGTTGTTAGATTATAAGCCCTAGCAATCTAATAAAATTTAACTCAAATAATAAGTCTCTTCACTTTCAAATATATAAAGCCCAATTATAGGATAGATTGGAATGCTCACTAGGCTTCCTAATATCATGAGAATTTCCTACATCCCCCCTTTGGATTCCAAAAATAAGTCTTCTCCTTGAACTTTTCCAATTGATTTTCCAAACATAACCAATCTTTTGATAGTCTAACCTCAAAATCTTTGGAGATGATAATTGTCTACTTTAATTGATAGTATTCTTAGGGAATTTCATTCCCTAGGATGTAATTAACTATGAAAGCTTGCCTCCATAGGAAACTTAAGAACTTGGTTTAATATAAACCCTGCTTTATTCATCCATGTAAAGCTGGGGGAAAGATCTCTGGTATAGTTGAAGACCCATTAAGCCTTAGAGTCCTTATTAGGTGGTTAGGTCCATTGAAGGGTGATGTCTCTATCTTTTGAGATAGTATAACATACCTCAATGTCATACCCGATCACTTCAACAAGACCCCCTATGATCTGGGTGGTGTCGCCAACATCCAAAAATAAACACGACATAGATTTTTCTAGTGACTCCAATGGGGAAAGTTCCTCTCTCCATTTCTAGTAGACAATTATCATCTCCAAGCATCGATAGTGGACTTATATTTTTGTATAAGCTGAGACTATCTTTCTTTTTGTTGGACCTTTGCTCATTTCATCCTTAAGAATATATAGCCAGCATCCTTTAGGTTTTAGGTCCTCACTCACGTGTAAGTCCTAAGACTCCTATTGGGACCCCCATTAGGTAATAATAAATTTACTAAAGAAAGGAGATGACCAAATATAAGTCAAATAGTTTTAAAACCTCTTACCACTAGCTTGGTGAAGTAAAGTTCATCCCATATTTGACAAAACTTTAAAAGAATCTAAAATAAAATAAATCAAATTATTTACAAAAGATTTCAAAATCTTTTTAAAATAAAATCATGTGAACTCAACATAACATAATTGGCCAAACAAACTTCCCCTTATAAAAATTGAAATCTAATAAAATGAAATTAAAATCTTTCAAATAAAATTAATCAAACCCCATTTAGCACTCTAAAATTTCTCAGTGAGTGTTCCACTTTTTCAAAATCAAATATAAATCAAATAATAAACCTCTTTTTCATAAACATGTTCAAACCCCTCTTTCGAAATTAACTAACCCCATTTAACATACTTAAATTTGTTAAATGAGGGTCCCCTTTTCAAATTAAAACTAAAAATATGCTAAATATATTTAAACAAAACCAACTTCATTTAACATACCCATATTTGTTAAATGAGGGTTTCATTTTCAAAACTAAATAAAACTAAGATTAAAAACATATTCATATTTTGTTAAATGAGAGTTCCATTTTTCAAACCAAAATCAAAACAACCAACATACGAATTGGACTTCACTTAACATATCCAAATTTGTTAACTGAAGGATCCCCTTTGCAAAATGAAGACAAAATTAAGATAAACAAAATACAATTCAACTCCATTTAACATACCCATATTTATTAAATGAGTGTTCCATTTTAAAAATTAAATTAAAATTAAAATGTACAACACACATTTTGAACTCCATTTAACATACCCATATTTGTTAAATGAAAGTTCAATCCCTAAAATCAAAACAAAATCATATATAAATAAACAAATATACATATAAGTGAGCTCCATTTAACATACCTAAATTTGTTAAGTGTGAGTCTCATTTCCAAAATAATATCAAACCAAAACAACAAATATCAAGCATTTATCTAAACTCTATTTTATATACCTAAATTAATCAAATAAGAGTTCCCCTTTTTCAAAAATCAAATCATCAATAAATATCAAACATACAATTGAAGTCCATTTAAAAAACTTAAATTTTTTAAATGAGAGTTCTTCTCTTCAAATGAAATCAACATATCAAACAAACAACAATCAAGCCATTAATATAAAAAAGCTTTCAAAAACTTTCCAAACACATAGTTGAAACCCATTAGCATACCTAAATTTGCTAAGTAAGGGTTTCCAAAATCAAATATATATATATATATATATATATATATATATATATATATATATATATATACAACAAATACATCTCCAAAGGTCTCTCCAAATTATTTGAACCGCACTCAACATACTTAAATTTATTGAATGAGGGTTCCAAATCAAAATCAAAATCTTATGGTAAAGCCTCTCCTCAAATTCCTAAAATCTCTCTAATATAATGAACCCCACTTAGCATACCTAAATTTGTTAAGTTTGAGTTCAAATTCAAAATATCAAATCAAAAGTCAACAATTCAAATCAACAGTTCAAGGCAAGGGTCTAATTCAATTCTATTTCAATAAATGTAGAGATACCAACCTAGTTCTCTTCCTCTTTCTACGATCAGTCTTTAGCCATGTCTTCAGGTAAGGTGATCTTCTCATTTCCCTCTGGTGTGGATTTGGCCTTGGATTAGGCCATTCTCACCACCACCATGCACATGATTTAGTTTGGACATGGCTTTGAGGTAGTCAGAGTCACATGTGAGGGGCCAGTCTTCACCACTATCAACAAAGAGGAGGTGGCAGGCAAGAAGCCACTTCTACATTTTTATGTGTAGTCTGACCCTAAGTTTCCCTCACTGAAGAGGAAGAATTATGTAGTTCCTACACCCCCAATAGTGTCACAATGTCACACTAGTGCAAGTCTGTCCTCTGCCAGCCTAGTGAGGGATAGCACCACCTCTATTGTTCCCCTTGCTTTGAAGGGGAAGGCTATATAAACTTCTCAGATAGTCTCTTTCACATTCGAAGTTAGTACTAGCTATTGCTTTACCCTGTTCACTAAGACACAATGCCATAATAAGAATCACAAGATTAAGCAACATTATGAGCATGAGGTGAGGCAGATCGATGAGGCCTCCCATGTCACTAAGGGGGTTCCCCTTATGAGACCTCCACTGAGTGGCAGTAGTTTCACCCCCTATCAACTTTAGAAGGAGAGGAGGGATACTACAAGATTGTTGCATCATCCCCACTGCCTACAAAGATTAATACACTGGCTAGGGATAGGAGGAAGCCCTATGCCAATCTACAGTCCATTATTCATAGAGTTGGCAGAGCCCACGGATGCTCAGAGTCCAACTTACTACATGACTTGAGGAGTCTAATCCCTAGGAACGTAGGCATCAAATTTATATAGAGAGAGCCACTGAGGCTAGAGTCACTACCCAAGTGGGAAAGTAAGAGATGAGAAGGTATATTAATCAGTTGGTAACCTATATTTTAATAGATTTTCTTAATCGGTGCCCTATCAGGGCTGATCATTCAAATAGTATAGTTCTCATCAACACTGTCTAACGTAGGAGGAGATCTCTGGTAGAGAGGTAGTTCATGTCCTTACCATCACACTACTCCACTCATCGCTAGCCATCACCAGTCCAAGTCCCAGCATTCATAGTCTCTGCCAAGCTACATAAGCCCTAATTTAGAGCAAGACCCTCTCCTTTGGTGGTCCAGCTATGACCCAAGGATCCTGCTCCATCCATTCCACCCATTGAGTGAGATCTAGCTCCCCTGCTTGACCTTCTACTTTAGCTGTGGTTAGGAGGGAGTGGTGACCCAAGAGCATCGTGGTCACTCCACCTTCATAATAGTTGGAGGAAGAGAGGATTGGGGATACCGACATAGTCCCCATGTCAGTGGAACCAGCCAAGGAGGGCACCTCGCCAGTGCAGAACATTTAGTGCATACAATTGTGTATAATCCATGGCGGAAGTTTACATTCCAATAGCTGCAGTGGTAGATGATCGTCTTTAAATGAAATCATGAGGACTGCATAGTAGCGGTAGTGACCATTCAAATTAGGATGAGGATAGAATTTTCTTTGACCCTGATGAGGATGACATGTTGGATGAAATAAGTCCAAATCGATCCCGAGATCTGTGGGAACAACATATGATGTGATGATGAGAGATAGATGGAAAAGAGAGAAGTTGATAGATCTTAGATCTGAACCCCTCAGCCTTCTCCTATATCGCCCAGAGTTGGTACATACCTTAGATCATCCTGTGCACATGGTTGAGGATGCTAATAGCATAGAAGGTCAAGAGATAGCACCTCCATGCATGAGAAGGATATCAAGCAGGTGGAACAACTGGGAGTACATGCATGTGGGGAGCTCATCCATTTTGAAGGGTAGATCATACCCAGAGAAATTCAATGTAGTTCAATACCCTATGGGCATTATGCCACCATCTTTAAAGATCTTTGATGACAGTGGGAACCCCCAGCAACATATTGCACACTTAGAGTGCTACAACACCGATGGCTGGCGCACTCGTTCGACTTTTATCAAGTGAGTAAGGGTAAACAAGTCACTGCTGGCTGTTGACAAAAAGTGGGTAGAAGTTATGATGACGAATGCTACAACACACATGGTCGGAAGTGGGCGATGATCCTAGCTATTTCCCTACCACCACATGTTAGGCCATGAATTAGAGGATTGTATCACTTTTAAGGACTAGCTTAAGTGTAGCTACATGTTGGGAGCCATAGTTATCCATAAGGAATACTTGTTAAAATAACCATTCAATTCTATTAGAGTAATCTTGTGGATACTTCAGATCCTCTTAAGACCAAAGAAGGTTGGGATATTTCTTTATCATGTATCTATAAAGATCATTTCTAAGATCAATAAACTTTCCTTGCAGGTGTCTAAAGTAGCTCAAACCTTTAATACCAAGGAAGGCTAGGATAACTCGTGGAGGGTGATAGCCCAAGAAGAATAACATTTACCACACTGCGGATAGTCCAATAGCGCAACCACCATCCAAGTCTAGCACTTGCTTTAGTATTGCAGCTACTACTTCTACTGTTAGCTCCTCTTCTACCGAAGAGTGTTGTATCTACAGATAAGGGCACCAAATCTCTTACTTCGCTTGTTTTACTTGATTTCTATCATGTGCCTGTACCCAAATTAAAAAAAATTCAATAAAGAAATCCAATTACACTTACATTTTTGTCTATTTTTGATGCTCTTGATTTCATTGTTATAGAAAGCTCTCTAAGTCAAAAAAAAATAATAGATCAGATAGTTCCAATCCATTCCTTTCTGATTTTGACTCAGATTTTCCTTCTTTGAATCATTAAGTTCACTTCTTAAGATTGAGTTGGAGTCATCTGACTTCGAGAATCTCGTAGGAGAAGCTGTAGGTATACCTGGTGATAAGGCAAAACTTTCATAATCTCATCATTCCAAGAAGAAATGAAAGTCAACCTACACAGTGACAAAGTTCATAGGCCCACTTCCTCCAGCCATGTGTTGTAGCACTCCTGCAGAAGCGATGATCCTAGCTATTGTCCCTACCACCACATGTTAAGCCATGAATTAGAGGATTGTATCACATTTAAGGACTATCTTAAGTGTAGCTACATGTTGGGAGTCATAGTTATCCATAAGGAATACTTGTTAAAATAACCATTCAATTCTATTAGAGTAATCCTTGTGGATACTTCAGATCCTCTTAAAACCAAAGAAGGTTGGGATATTTCTTTATTATGTATCTCTAAAAGGATCATTTCTAAGATCAATAAACTTTCCTTGTAGGTGTCTGAAGCATCTCAAACCTTTAATACCAAGGAAGGTTTGCTAGTTACAAAGGACAACTCAGGGAGGGTGATAGCCCAGCAGCAGCAACATCTTACCACACTTGCGCGGGATAGTCCAATAGCACAACCACCATCCAAGTCCAGCACTCCCATTAGTATTGCAGCTACCACTTCTATTGTTAGCTCTTCCTCTACTGATAAGAGTGTTGTATCTACAAATAAGGGCACCAAATACCTTACTTTGCTTATTTTACTTGATTTCTATCATGTGCCTACACCCAAATTAAAAAAATCAATGAAGAAATCCAATTACACTTACATTTTGTCTATTTTTGATGCTCTTGATTTCATTGTTATAGAAAGCTCTAAGTAAAAAAAAAAAATAGCTCAGATAGTTCGATCCATTCCTTTCTGATTTTGACTCAAATTTTCTTTCTTTGAATCATTAGGTTCACTTCTTAAGATTGAGTTGGAGCCATAGGACTCGAGAATCTCGTAGGAGAAGCTGTAGGTATACCCGGTGATAAGGCAGAACTTTCATAAGCTCATCATTCCAAGAAGAAATGAAAGTCAACCTACACAGTGATAAAGTTCTACCTCCTAGGGTAGCACCTCAAGATAAGGGTAAACAAGTCATTTGTTCTAGTGAGCAGATAGCCCCTCCACATGATTCTCCACCTATGGATATGCTAATGGAGGACCAACCCAAAGTTGATTACAATGTCCTAGCTCATCTTCAAAAAGTTACCAGCTAAGTTAACCATATACGACGCCCTTGTCTTATCCAAAGAGATGAGGGAATCTCTAATCAAGGTCTTACTTGATCCAGAGATATGCTTAGCTCAGCTGATCACTTCTAGAGAGGAAGCACGCTACTCAAAGGACATCTTAGGAGTTACATTCAATGATGAAGACTTTCTTCTAGGGATGATCGAGGGAAACCATCCTCTTTACACTACAGTGGATGTTGGTAGATATAGGCTATCCAGAGTTCTGGTTGACTCGGGTGAGTGAGCCAATATTATGAGTCTAAGAACTCTTGCCTACTTGAGGATCGACATCTCTAAACTACAAAAGGAAAGGATGATGTTGAGAGGATTCAATGAAAAGGTGAGAGGGCCTTAGACTCCATATTGTTGCCACTGGAGATAGATGATTGGAAGACTAAAGCCAAGTTTCACATAATAAACTCAGATACATCTTTCAATACTTTTCTTGGGAGACCATGGATACATGAGAACAACATGGTTCCATCCTCTCTACTTCAGGGAATGAGGTTCGTGAGAGGTGGGACGGAATACTGTATCAAAGGAGATCTCAAACCATTTATAGTTCACGAGGTCGAGAAAATGAGGATGCAGCTTACTACCTCCCCCAAAATCAAAAAGTTTATTCTTATGAATTTAGTCAAAATCCCCATGTGGGACAAAAAGAAAGAAAAAAAAAGAAAAATAAAAATAAAAAGAGAAAGGAAAAGAAAAAGAAAAAGGAAATAAAAGGGAGCGAGAAATAGACTCAAGGGAGAATGTAGAGCTTGAGATTAGATTCCACCCCTAGTTTGTTACACCATTTGAATAAGTGGGTAGGATGACCCAATCTCCACCAGGATGAGGAAGAGGCTAGTCCAGAGGCAATTTTAAGGGTATAATACCTACTTATTGACCACCCAATAAGAGATATGTCCCAACTATCAAGAGTACACCTTCTATCCATATAGACTTAGAATCTAGTTTAGAGGATTAGTCAAATATGGTTAGCACAGCCCTAGCTCTTCTCAGCAGTAGATTCCTTTGGAGGTGACACTTGAACCTAAATGTGATGAAGACCGACCTCCAAAATAAAGCATGAGTGTATCCAAGTCTCTATGTGAAATAGTTAGGAATCAGTTGGGAATTCTAACCCCACTTTTCTCATAAAGAGTTGAGAGTTTTGTAGTTAAGGAATCCCTTAAGTCATCTATAGATATGAAGATTTAGAGGTTCTTTTTGGGAGCATCATCCTTAAGTCAAGAAGTTGATGTAGAACTTGAGAATGATTCATATAAAGATTTAGTATAATTATCTTTTGATCGGTACTCGCCTTATGTTCTAAATTTTGCAAAGAAAGGATTAATCTCACATACTTGGTCTAAACATAGTTAAACTACTTCGAAAGAATATGGAACGACAAATGCAAGAACTCTCAATGAAGACCATGACAAGGATTCATTACAGTGCATCCAGTCGATGATAATGATTACTGCTTAGTCATCACCAATCATTTAAAATATGATAGGTTATTTTCAAGTCACATTAACTTATATGAGAAGATGTGCTTAGAAACTTCAGATGATCTAGATGACTTTCAAGTTAAAGATGCACCATCGAAGTTCAAAGAAGAAATAATGTCAACCATCAACAAGCTCAATAAAATCAACCTAGGGACTGAAGACAATCCATTCCCGACATAAATTCATTCCTTATTGAATGAAATTGAAATCAGTGATTTAGTTAGGCTACTCATTGAGTTTAAGGACTACTTTGCATGGAGTTATGAAGAGATGCCTGGATTGGCTCCTAACATAGCAGTCCATAAACTAGCAATAGAGCTTAATGCTAACCCTATCAAGCAAGCTCCTAGACGCATGCAATTATACATTGAATAATATGTCATTTTTGAAGTTAAGAAACTGATCGATGCTGGTTTCATCTGAGAGCAAAAATACCCCACCTGGTTGGCTAGTGTCATCCTAGTTAACAAGAAGAATGGCCAAATTGCATATGCATCAATTTTAGGGATCTAAATAAGACAAGTCCAAAAGATGAATTTCCACTATCAATACTAGAGCTGATGGTAGACATTGCCTGATATCATGCAATCTTCTCTTTCATGGATGGCTCATTTGGATATAACCAAATAAAGATGGCCCCTAAAGATGAAAGAAACACTGCCTGTAAAACCTAGAATGAAATATTTTGCTATAAGGTCATGCATTTCAGCCTTAAAAATGCTGGTGCCACATACTAGCAGGCCATGATTTGAATCGTTGATGAACTCATTCATCATCAAGTCGAATGCTACGTCGATGATCTCATGGTCAAAAGTAAAGAAAAGGAAGACCATCTCTTTAACTTGAGAGTAGTTTTCAAATTTTAAAAATAACTTAACCTCAAAATGAATCCCATGAAGTGTGCATTCAGAGTATCTTCAAGGAAATTCCTTGGGTTTGTTGTTTAACACTGTGAAATAAAAATCAATCTAGAGAAGATCAAAGTGATACTAGAAATGTCACCCCCTAAAAGTTTAACTCAACTTAGATCATTCCAATTGATCATTTATATCCAACCTATCGGGAGATGCTACCATTCTCGACTTGTCAAAAGGATGCCAAGTTCAAGTGGGATGATAAGTGCCAACATGTCTTTGAAGACATCAAGCACTATCTGATGATGCCAACAATTCTAGCAGCTCCTATCCTGGGCAAGCCCTTAGTACTCTACACTACTCCATTAGATGACTCCTTTGGCACTTTGCTGGCTCAAGATAATAATGAAGGGAAGGAAAATATTCTCTACTACTTCAACCTTCATCTAATCCCTGCTGAGGACAATTATCCACCCATTGAGAAGCACTACCTAGCTCTAATCTTTGCATTCCAAAAGCTATGACATACATGCTTTCTTATAAAGTTAACTTGATCTCTAAGATCAATCCACTGTAATATCCCATGATATGACCAATGTTATCCGAATGATTGACACGTTGGTCCATGATTCTATCACAGTTTGACATCACTTTCCCCTCCTTACGGTAAGCACTTGTGGATTTCTTAGTAGCATACCCACTTAGTGATGACCTCCCTGATGAATAAATTATAAACTTAGGGGATACCAGCATTCTCCACTAGGAGATGTACTTTGATGCTTCCTCTCAAAGAGGAGAAGAACCACAATCTACTCTTTCAGAAAAGGCAGGGGTAGGAATAGTTCTCCTAACTCTGGATCGTGATATGATGAGATTCTCATATCATCTATCCGATTCATGCACCAACCACAAAGCTAAATATGAGGCTTTGACTTTTGGTATGGAGTTAGCCATCTCGCTAAGCATCCATAACATTAATATCTTTAGGGATTCCCAATTGGTGGTCAACCAAATCATTAGGTCCTACAAGGCCCTAAAGCCAATAGGCTCCATCACTACTACACGTATACAATGGAGTTGTTCACCTAAATCGCAATGAAGGAGAAAATGCCATAATAGATGCTTTAGCCAAACTTGCCAAGGAGTTGGCATGTCCGAAAGATGAGTCCAAATCAAAAGAGGTCCAAAATAGGCAAGTCCTACCTCTTATTGATATTGAACTCATCGTAAAGTACTCTCTTGAAGGGTAGGTTTCCATTGCTAAGATGGATGAGGAGCTAGATTGGAGCCAACCATTCATAGATTACCTAAATAAAGGCAAACTACCTCAAGAGAAGTCACAAGCTCATCAAATGAAGCAAATAGTACTTTCTTATGCCCTCGTGGATGGTGTCTTATACCGATAGTCCTTTGATCATACGTGGTTACGTTGTTTAGACAAGCAAGAAGCCCGTAAGATCATGACCGAGGTGCACTCAGGATTATGTGGAGCTCACCAGTTTGGTCCCAAGATGAAAGCCAAGATCAAAGACTTGGATACTTCTGGCCATTGATGATCATAGATTGAATTAAGGTGGCTAGGCGATACCATCAATGTCAAGTACATGGAGCGGTCTTACATCGACCACACAACATTCTACACCCAACATTGGCCTCATTGCAATTCGAGTGTTAGGGTATTGACATAGTGGGTCCGATCGATCCTTGTCTTTCCAAGGGTCGTCAGTTTATCCTAGCTACGGGGAGGCAAATTTTACTTAGAGAGGTCATAGCTCAGCATGTGCTCTAGTTCTTTAGGAACTATATAGATTTGGGGTGCCTCTCCAAATTATATTTGATAATGGTACTGCATTCAAGAGCACCAAGATCAACAACTTTGTCTAGAGACACAACATAGATTGGAGATACTCTACTATCTATTATCCGAGATCAAAGGACCTAGTAGAAGCCTTTAACAAAACTCTCATCCAAATACTCAAGAAGACTCTCGACAACTACAAACAATAGTGGCATGAGCAGTTAGTTGAAGTTTTATGGGCTTACCGCACTACCTATAGAACTCCAACTCTGTCAACCCCTTTCTCTTTAGTGTATAGGTCCGCTATTTCATTGTTCAAAGTCCAACTCCCATCACTAAGGATAGCTGTGGGTAGTAAGATCATAACATAGCAAAATGCCAAGTTAGGGTTAGAAGAACTTAAAGGTTTAGAGGAGAGACGCCTATGGGCATGCCAAAACTTTGAGTTGTACAAAGCCAAAATGATTCAAGCCCACAACAAGTTAGTACGTTCTAGAGCTTTTCAAGTATGAGAGCTTATTTTAGTTCTAAGGAGACCAATTGTTGCTCATCGTAAGATGGGAGGCAAGTTTGAACCCACTTGGGAAGTCCCTATTTCCATAGAGAAAGCCTACTAGGGAGGATCATATCAACTTATAAATCATAAAGGAGAGCCTAAAGAAATATTATCCATAAATTTATTTTTGAAAGCAATTATAAATGAAAATTTTATTTCCAATTCAATCTATCCAAAGTGAAAGCATTTATGTCTATTAATCCTCCATGGCATGTTTAGGGTAGGTGTAAGGAACCCAAGCACATCCTATCCTTCATCAACACAACATAAACACAAACTACACAAAAAAAATATAAAATAAACACATATCTTTTCTCTTGAGCTACTTGAATGAGATATTGCCCCTAGCAGCCCTTACTCAGTGGCTGTTCTAGGTCGAGTTGATTCACTACTTAGCTAGTGTATCACCTTAGTGGTCTTCTTGCTCGGGAGGATGTAAGTCTGCTATGCTTTTTTCCTAACTTGACTGTTGCACACTAACGAGCGCCCTGTTAGTATGGTAGGTCTTACTACTCGGCCGGTAAGCTACCTCATGATGGCTTTATTTAAGAAAATGTAAGTCTGGTACACTTTTTTCTTGGACTAGCCTTCGTGCACCTATTGGGTCAAGCATATTTAAAGTTTAGGGTAAGTCCCCCAGTGGCTCCCTTTCTCTTGACTAGGGTCCGCCCTTTATGGGACTCGCTAGCAATCCTAGTCGATAACATCCCGCCAATGAAAGACTATCATGATGATCATTTTTGTCTATAAAGATGTAAGTCTGCTATGCCTTCTTCTTATATTATTATCACACACTGATGGAAAACTTAGGTTGGCTAGTGTTCGCTATTGACAATAACCCACCCGATGGATACACCACTCATGGAAGATGTAAGTCTGCTATGCTTTCTCCTTAAGTTGGGTACCATACACATGTAGGCTTTCTTTTCAAGGATCAGGATAACACCCCTAGCGGCATCTCCCATGAGAGCACTCTATTTGGATCATGTATGTGCGACCCCATCAAGACACTACCTGGGTTATACCGGATTAGCAGTTCCCCCTTCCTAGTAACCACCCCTGTGGGTGGAGAATCCTTACTGCATATATGCAGATTCTCCCTTGGTCTAGTAAATCTGAGATAGGTCAAGGCCGGTATAGCACCTTCTCAGTGTGGTCCCTCACACACCAATAAGGTACAAGCAAACATATAAATAAAATATATATTTGCTTATGGATTAGGAGGATACCCTAGTGATACTTTTTCCAAGGCATCCTATCTTTAGGGAAGCATCAGTAAGACTCCTTATAGGAATCACGACTACTCTTGAATTGACATAAGTCCCCAACAACACTTACTTAGTAGTTACCCTAGGTAAGGTTTGATTTGTTGCACATCCAATAGATCACTCTAGTCGTTCTTCTCCACTTTGAAAGATGTAAGTCTGTTATGCTTTCTTCATAGTACAACCATTGCAGACTGAAAGGAAACCATTAGGTTGGTTAGCTTTGCCATTTGGCTGGTAGACTATGCCTTTGGATTTGTAAATTTGAGATAGGTCAAGGTCGATATAGCCCCTTCTCAATTGATCCATCACACACCGACAAGGTCCATAAATTAAATCAAACTAATCTTATTCAAATAAACCATATTGAGTAAATTAAAATGAAATTAACTTTGACTACTCTTGAGTTAACATAAGTCCCCAACAACACTCACTCAGTAGTTGCCCTAAGTTAGATTTGATTTGTTCCACATCCAATAGATCACCCTCGCAGTTGTTCCTCACTTTGGAAGATGTAAGTCTGCTACATTTTCTTTCCAGCATAGCCATTACTGAAAGGCAACCTTTAGGTTGGCTAACTCTACCCTATAGTTGGTAGACTACCCCTTTGGATTTGTAATTCTGAGATAGGTCAAGGTCAATGTAGCCCCTTTTTAGTGGGTCCTTCACACACTGATAGGATCCATAAACTAAATCAAATCAAAATAAATCAACAAATTCCACCAAGCTCATATCCCCAATAGATATACTCTCAATCCAAATCAAATTAAACCCAGCCTGAATCTCCTTAGTGGAGTTAAATCACCATTCTCTTTGGTGGGGCATAAATCATATATAAACAAATCAAACAAATAAATCAAATTCAAAACCAACCTCCTCAGTAGAGCTATAACAAATTGAAACAAACTAAAATAGGTCTTGGTCCCTATTGGATTCAGGCCTATATCCCTAGCGGATGCCTACCAAATAAATTCAATCAAATCTTTATCCCTAGAGGATTTCTCCCTTATGCCCTTAGCATGAGGCAAGTTGCATTGCACTAAGATGGCGATTCTATCTACCTCTTAGGCTTAGGTATAGATTGCTTCCATTAGCGCTTATAATATTTTGGACATTGTTGATCGCCTCGGTCAATGCCAATACATGTGGTGTGCCTTGTCAATTACACCACATCTCTTGGGGGTCCTTTTGTTGACCTCACTTTTGGAGTGAGGATTCAATGTCCTTTTCTTAGATTCAGGAGTCTTCTAGATACTATGACTTGCTTAGTCATAAGACACTTCTAATAATTAAGTGAACACTTAACCTAAGCCTAGAGACTTAGGAGGATTAATCATAGGATTAGGCTATGCCTTAGGACTTTTCAAGATTTACCTACCCTATAGTTTAAACCCAATCTATGCCTATCTCTTTGGCCAAAACCAAACCTCAAATTCAAATCAAAATCCAAACCAAATGATTGAAACCTATAACCAATTCCAAACCAAAATCAAACCAAACCAACCCTTCCTATGCCCTATAGATTTTATTCTGTGGACTTGGCCTTAACCAAATCCAAGCTCATCCAAATTCAATTGATTCCTCAAAGATCAATTTGACCCCTCAATCAATTTACCAAAACACTTAAAGTCATCATTTTAACTTGACCCAAGTTTGATTTGACCCAATTTGACCAATTGGTCAACTTAACCCAACCAAACTCATTTGAACCAAGCCCAAACCCAATGGGACCTGATCCAACCCATCCTAAATTGACCTTGGGTCAGCCCCAAACTAGCCCAACTAGAATTAGGTCAAATCCAAAGCCATACCCATTGGATTTTCCTCCTCACATGGGATTTTTACCAAAATGGCAAGTTAACTCCCCTCATTTCCATGTGACAACCTCTTCACACCCAAATGGGTACCTGACCTACCCACCTAGCCCACCAAAGTGTGCAAGGTCAACCTTGGACCAAAGAGAGGTGAGTTAACTCAACTCCCCACCATACCTGAAACCCATTGGATCCATGGGAGGAGGAACCACCTTGAGCCAACCACCAAGTCCTCTGGCCAATGAAGTCGAACCACCTCAGCTCAGAGATGACCATTCGGCCACCTGGACGGTGGCTGGCCGGCTGAAATTTGGGCTTTAATCCCATCCTTCTGATCGAAGGGAAGGGGGATATACCCCCTCATTTTGATCCAAATCGAACACTGACACTCTTAGAGAGCTTCTTAGGGTATTTTTAAAATCCCTAGAGCTTCTCCTGAGTGCCCCAAGCTTCCCCATTGTCGAACTTCACTATTTTGAAATAGGATAGCCTTCCACTTGACCCAACTCCCTCAAACCTCTACTAAATTGAAATTAACTTTACACACATCTTCCCCATACTCCGTCAGTAAGAAAAGAATGTCTCCCAAGCTCCACAGTCACCAGAGGCACAACTTTGATCAATGTTGGCCTACAAATTGACAGTTCATGGCCTTCTAAGTAAACAATGAGGAATCAATGCAAGTGCTCAATATGGGTTCATTTCCACTAGACGAAGCTTTCTAAATCGATTGCGCTGGCGGTCTTAAGCTCCAGCGATGTAATTCCTTAAAATTAAGATTTTATGAATTTTTTCTAAGGCTTTTTGAAGAAATTTGTATGTCACACGAATCCAACCGGTAGATCCCTTCGGATCTACCTCGTGAAGGTGTGGGTTGAATCCAAATCGATCCTAGCTCAAGTGAGCTTGAATCGAGCGACGGAAGGTAGATGATGTCCATCTCTAATCGCTCAGGAGATGATGGATCATGCACTATTCATTTTGCATGATCAGAATGGATGTTCAAGATTATTCGCTATATTTATCTAATTTTAATCCCTTAAGAATCACAAGTTTAGACGGTGGAGATGAAAGCGCGTCCGTCACATCAGCCATGTCAATGCTGAGTGGGACAAGTTTAAGTAGCCAATCCTGCAACGCCATGTGGAAATGTGCCACGTTAGTGGTCTGTGTGGTGCCGATGGGATTAGGCTTAATTAATTTAAATTTAATGGTTGAAACTTCAAAAATTCATAATAAATTGTAGAAAAATCTATAAAAATAAAAATAAATACTTATTTTGAAGGAATTTTAGAGGAGATTTATTTAAAATTAATTTTAGTTGATTTTATTAGTAACTAAGACTTAATTAAGGTTTAAAAGCAAACTTAATTAGTTTAATTACTACTTAATTTCTTGAGTAATTAATCCCAAACTTTGTGTGTTAATTTTCTTGGGATTTATTATTGGGTTAATTAGGTAATTATCTATTTAAGCCCTAATCACTCTCTAATTAGTTTAATTAATTAATTGAATTCTTAAATAGTGAAAATAAATTAATTAAGTACACCAATAACTGTTGAACTAGTGAATGGGCAAGGGGAATGGGGTTAAGACCTCCCTCCTAACCTCTTTCCTAAGTCCATTTCTCTTTAAAGGGAAAACTAATTGAAATAACATTAATCAAAGATTAAATTAAATTGGATTTAGTGAAGGGCCTGATCATGTTCAATGATCAATTCATGATTGATTTGAATCATTGGTTTGAATCAATTTGGATTGGTTTGAGATTTGGTTCAATTTGGCTCTTTAGGTTAAATTGGATCAACTTGGGTCAAAGGGTCCAAATGGGCTTGGTTAGATTCAATTGATGACCAAATCATATTCAATACTTAATTTATGATTGATTTGAAGTAATGGTTTCAATCAATTAAGTCTGGAATGAAGTTTTGTTCAATTTAGTTCATATAGAATAATTGGGTCAACTTGGGTCAAGTGATCAAATTATCTTAGTTTGACCTAATTGATTGCAATTGGATAATCAAGTGTGATCAATAATCATTGTAGGAGGTTTTGGATAATTTGGTTAAATCCAACCTGAGTTGGATTAGAGTTTGGATCAAATGAGTCCTTTAGGTCACTTTAGGTCAAGTGAACCAAATGGGTCAATTTGAGTTGGATTGGGTTGAATTAGGTTGAATTAAGTTTGATAATTTATTTAGGATTGATTGATGGGTTTGATTTGGAATTAATTGGGTTTTGGCTCATTTGGACATTTTGGGTTCAAATGGGCTAACTGGGGTTAATTGGTTTGATTTGGTTTGATTGGTTTGATTATAGGTTTTTGGGAGAGTTTGAAATTATGTATTGAATGGTTGGAGTGCTTTGGTGAAGTTCAAATGGATTTGGTTCAATTGAATGGGTTTTGCGTTGAGTCCATAGAATTGGATTATGGGATTAGGATGGGTTTAGTTGTATTGATTAGAGATTGGATTTGCTTGAATGGATCAGCATGGGTTTGGTTTAGGCCATAGGATAGGTTGGAACTACTTACCCTAGGGTATAACCTAAGCTCAGGGTATGCATTCTTAAGTCTTTAAGCTTAGGTTCAGTGTTCATCTAATTGCTAGAAGTGTCTTATAACTAGGGATGTTCTAGTGTCTAGAAGATTCCCAAGCCTAGAATAAGGAAGAATGGTCTTCACTCCAAAAGTGAGGTCTATATGGTTAATTAGGTTAACTCAGATCAAGTGATCAAATTGGTTTGGTTTGACCCAATTGACTACAATTGGATAATAAAGGATAATCAACAACCATCATATAAGAGATTGGATGGGTTGATTCAATCTAATTTGGGTTGGATTGAAGTTTGAATCAACTTGACCATTTAGGCCACTTTGGGTCAAGTGGATCAAATGGGTTGATTAGGTTGAATTGGATTGAATTGGGTGTTGCAAAGAGTTCAATGATGAATTTATAGTTGATTGATGGCTTTGATTGCAATTGGTTTGGGTTTGATTGGATTTTGACTCATTTAGACCTTTCAATGAAATAAGCTAATTTGTGTTAATTGGATTCATTTGGTTCAATTGGTTTGATTATAAGTCTTGGAAGTGTTTGAAATAGAGTATTGAATTATTGGAATGCTTTTGTGAAAATCAATTGGATTTGGACTACTTGAATGGGCTTGGATTGGATCCATAGGATGATCGTGGACTTGGTTTAGGTTAAGGGTTAAGTTAACTTGGTTTAGAGCTTGGATATAAAACAAAATTCAATTAAGGTTGGTTGTGTTGGCTTTAGGTTGGTTTTGGAGGAGTGGACAAGCATGGGTTTTGGTTTAGACAATAAGATAGGTAAGACCTATTTGTCCTAAGCTATAACCTAAGTTTAAGGTATGCCTTCTTAAGTCTGTAGGCTTTAGTTTAGTGTTCCCTTAGCGACTAAAAGTGTCCTATGACTACAGAGATCCTAGTGCTTAGAAGACTTCTAAGTCTAATACGAGAATGATGAGTTCTCTCTCCAAAAGTAAGGTCAACATAGGTGCTCGGCTCAGCACCTCCAACACTAAGGAAGGTCTACCAGTGTTAAGGGACAACTTAGGAAGGGTTGATGCCCAACAACAATAGCAACCATTATATGCTTGGGATAGTTCTATAGCACCACCACTGTCTGAGTCTAGCATTTCTCTTTCTACCATTGTAGCTACCAAATCTACTAGCTCCACCACCACCTGCAGGAGCGTTGTATCGACGAATGAGGGCACTAAGCCACTCATATCGCTCAATTTATTGGACTTCTATTATGTACCTCCAAAGTTAAAGAAATCAATGAAGAAGAATAATTCCACTTATATCTTATCTACTTTTGAAGATCTCAGTGATTTCATTCCTATTGATAGCTCTCTAAGTCATAACAATAATAATCTAAGTAATTTCGATCGATTTCCTTCTAATTCAAAAATAAATTACCCTTTTCTGAATCTTCATGGTTCACCACTTGAGATTGATTTAGAGTCATCTAACTTCGATGATCTTTTAGGAGAAGCTATTGGTATGCTTGATGAGCATGTAAAACTTTCCACAAGCTCCTCATCACAAGAAGTCATTGAAGTTAACGTCCATAGTGGTAATGTTCTACCTTCTAGGGTAGTACCTCAAGATAAGGGTAAATAGGTCATTGGTTCTAGTGAATAGATAGCCCATCTACAAGATGCTCCACTCTTGGATATGCTTGTAGAGAACTAACCTAAAGTTGATTTCAATGTCCTAGCACACCTTAGAAAGTTGCGAGCTAAGTTAAGCATATATGACCCCCTTGTTTTATCTAAAGAAATGAGGGAGTCACTAGTTAAAGCATTGCTTGACCCTAAAATATGTAGAGCTTAGTTGGTGTTGACCTCATTTGTAGAATGAGCTTTCAACTTCTTCATCGTATACATAAGATTCCTCTTAAACTATAAGAGTTTATTAGTCTTAAGATACTTCTAGTGATTAGGTGAACACTTAACCTAACCTTGGAGACTTAAAAAAGTTAGCCATAAGAATAGGTTATGCCTTAGTGGTGTTAGAAAATCTTACCTACCCTATAGCTTAAGCCCAATCCTCACTTTCTTCTTACAAATCAACTTCAAATTCAAAACAACCTCAAATCATAACCAACTTCAAATTCAAAAAAAATTCAAATTCAAATCAACTTCAAATTCAAAACCTTTCTAAGCCATCCTGATTTCATCTTATGGACTTAGCTCAAATCAATTCAATCAAATCTTAGACCAATTCCAACCCAATGAATTTTCTCAAATCATGAATCAATTCCAAATGATTGAAACCCATGATTGAGTTCTAATTCCAAAATCTTTCCTAAGCCCCTTTGATTTCATCTTAAGGACTTAGCTCAAATCAAATCCAAACCAACTTCAAACTCAAAATATTTTCTCATTTATATTCACAAATATAAATGAAATATAAATTCAAGTAACCAAAACCAAATCCAAAACTCAAGTCCAAATATAAAATCTTTCCTAGGTCACTTTGATTTCATCTTATGGACTTAGCTCAAATCAAATTCAAATTCAAATCACTCCAATTTCAAAAGATTTTCTCATAACCCATTTATATTCTCATTTATATTCACAAAAATAATGAAATATAAATTCAAATAATCAAACTAAATTCAAAACTCAAACCCAAATATAACTTAAAACCCAATATACGCTTCTTCAAGTCAAATTCTTGAACTTAGCCAAATCAAACTCAAATTAGTTCAAACCCTTGGATTTTATTCATGATTCAATCAATCTATTAATCATGAATCCAAATATAAAAATAAACTTCAACCATCAAACCAAAACTAAATTCAAAACTCAAACCCAAATCAAACCCATGTTCATCCTTTGAACTTGAAATTATCAAATGAATCAAAACCCATTTGACTCCAAATCATTTGCAAATGGATTTATATTTCAATCATAAATCCATATGTGAGTTCAACCAAACTATAATCAAGCTTTGATCATGTCAATTGACCCACTTAGGCTCGTTTGACCCAAAGTGACCTAAAGTACCTTTTTGAGCCAAATTCTAATCCTACTCAAATTGGATTGACCTAAGCCCATCTAAGCCTCACATTATGAACAACAATCATCATAAGATGATCAATCACTCAAATTGGGTCAAACCAAGTCAAACTAAGCCTTTGACTAAGTCAACACTTAACCAAAATGAAACCTAAACTAGCCAAAATCCACCATTGGCCAAATTGATTGAAACCATTGATCTAAACTAGTTTATGATTAATGACTGAACATAACAATCATCATTTGAGCCAAACCTACCCCAATTGGCCACTTGACCCAAGTTGACCCAACTTGATCTAAAAAGTTAAAATGTGTCAAATATTGATCTAAGCTAAATTGATTGCAACCAATGGGTCAAATTCTAAATCACTTGTTGAACTTGACCAAAGCCTCAATTGGTCAACTAGACCCAACCTAACTCAATTGACCATGAACCCAACTTGACCTAAAAAGTAAAATCAAGCTAAAACTAAACCAAAGTAAAATTGATGGATACCAAAGCTTGCAAAATATTTCAAATGACCAACCAAACCTAAACCAACCCATGACCTAACCCAATTGGGTCAAATGGGTCAAATTGGTCAACTTGACCCATTTGACCTAAGTGAACTCAAATGAACCAAAATCAAATATAAATCAAATTGAACCAAACAAATGATTCCAAACCACTCCAAATGGTCATATGAATGTGTCCCAATCCTTGGTTTGACCCAATTTGATTAATTGGTCAACTTGACCAAAGTTGACCCATTTTGACCTAAATGAGTCAACATGAGCCAAATGATATAAATCAACACAAAATTCATTGAAAATTGGCAAAACCCATTTTTCAATTATTCCAAATCTGTCTAAATTAAAATAAAAACCAAATGACCATTTTACCCTAAGTCAAAGGGTAACCTATGGTCAAATTCACTTGGAATTTGATCATACTCCAACTCAAGATCACTTGACATCCTCTTAGTGGTCCATTTGGACACTATGGGATGTGGTGCACATGACCTAATGGGTTTAAGTCAGCCAAACCCAACCCAATGCCAAAACTGACCACCTGATGGAAAATGAGCACATGGAATCACTCCATACCCTCATTTAACACATAAGAAACTCATCCACTACACTCCCCTATCAAAATCAAACCATGTGAAGCTCCTAACAACCTAAAAAACCCATTCAATAGGATCAATTTGATAAAAATGGAAAAGAAGCTCACGGCCATCCGATCCAAGTAGGGGGAGATATACTCCCCCTAATTTCATTCCAATTCACATCACTTGCTGTCAATTGAACCCTAGGAACTCAGAGGAAGCATTTCCAAGGTTTCCCAAGCTCAACTGAATTCTCCATTCTCGATTTTGCCTAAGCCAAAAATAGAGGAGGTGAGTGAGAGTGCCAACTTACTCAATTCTCCATAGAAGTCCAATTCTTTTCGCAAGCACCATCAAGTCACCTAATCGAGCTCACCTAAATCAAATCCCAAGAATCCAAGCCACAAGAAGGAGGAGTTCGATCAAATTCGCAAGCCATTGAAGCTCACTTTGGCCAATAGAAAGATCCACTCCATCTCAAGCTTGCAAACCTTCAACAGGGTTTCGTCTTCACTAGACAAAGCTACCTTAATGTTTGGGAGCGTCGGTGATAGCCTCTAGTGATGTATGCTTCAAAATCGAGCCTAGGGAGAATTTTCTTTGTTCCTTTGCGAAGTGAACTTTAATTCCAATCAAAATTGACCATTGGATGTTCTTCCCCACACCTCTTGATGGTGTGGGTTGAATCCCTGCCTAATCCAGGATCAAGTGAGCTCAGATCAAGCCATGGAGGATGGATGGCATCCGTCTCCCATAGGCGAGGGCAGGGATGAATCATGGATCGTACATCTCACATGTTTTAGATGGATGGTCTTGATTAAAACACGTTAGATCCAGGGATTAATCCTTTAGAAATCGTGAGCTTCATCTCAACCGTCAGATCTTTGATCGAACAGTCTAAGGGAAAGCGCGTACCGCCACCGGCTGATGCGATATTGGATTTGTCAACTTAAATAACAAATCTCATCACACCACACGAAAAGTGCATGCCACGTCAATGGTCCACGTGGTGTTGACAGGATTAGTTATATAATTAGGGTATTTAATGACCAATTAGTCACTGAAACTTCAAAAATACATAACTAAATATAGAAAAATCCAAAAAAATGCAAACTCAACTTCATTTTAAAGATAGTTAAAGGGGGATTAATATAAAATTTATTTGATTAATTTTAAACAGTATATTTCACTCAATTAAGATTTTATTGGGAATGTAATTATGTTAAATACTCCCTAATTATTCCATTAATTAATTCTAAACTTCTCTGGTATGTTTAGTGGGATGACTTCTACCTCCCCTAATTTTCTTAGAATTTATTAATATTTTAATTAGGATAATTGCTTGATTCATTCCTAATCACTCCCTTAATTAATTAAGTGATTAATTAATCTATTAAATGGTGGTGAATCCATTAATTAGGTTTGCTAATCATTATGAAATGTTGAAGAGACTTAGGGAATAAGATTAGGATTCCTTTTCCAATCTCTTCTCCCTAAGTTCACCCCATTTGGAAAACATTTAATCAAATTGAAATTAATGGCCTAATCACTTCATTAATAATTCAATTAATCAAAATTCAAAATTAAATCATTAACTCAATCAATTCTTGGGTAGATCCTTAGGTGTTCAAAAGCCTAAGGTAAGCATAAGGAAATCATAATTCAACTCACATGTGGGATGATTATGAAAGTACTTAATTAAACCCTTTAGCTTAATTAATCAAGAATTGTGAGCTAATTGCATTAGGCCCCCTTTTTTTTCTTAAGGTGCATTGCTGATTTAAATTCAATATGGTTGCATATCATATGTTGGCTCATAATTAGTTGGTTAATTATGTTAAAGTGGTATAGGTAAAGGGATAATTAATGAATCTAACTTACACCTTAACCTAAATAGAACATAAAATTAACTTAATGGTTCTAAAAATTAAACTAAAATAATACACACATGAGGGAAATGGGTTAGGACCAGCAAACACGCTTTTCATATTTCCTAAAGCAAACTCAAAACATGAATAACAATCTCTTTAAGAAATAGTAATTCTCTTTAAATGATCTTATTTCATAAGATTATCTTTAGGAATTAATTAGGGTGAATGAAGTTACATGCTTACATCACTTTATTGCTTTCCAAGCATGCTAAATGGTGTATATCATATGAAATCATGCATTCACATCTTTTTGAAGAATCAAATAAATGAAATGTTTCCTTTATGTTAAATTGCATGTTTTGGCTAACGTAGGAATATGAGTGGCTATTATCACTACTAAATCAAAAATTATTCTCAAAACTTATAAATCAAAGACTATAAATGATTGTATGCTACCTATAAGTATTTGTAAGCTTGTATGTGATTATAAAATAAAATGTGTTGTGTGGTTTTCCTTTCTTTTCTTAACATAAGTTTGTATAGGATTCACAAAGTGTATAGTTCATTTGAAAAGAACACAACACTTGCTTTAATCCATTTCTATACACTTCTATGCTATGGCTTAAGAAGAATCTTCACATTGCATATATAAATTAAATAACCAAAATCAAACAAACAAACATAAACTTATTGCATGATTCTTTTCCATCATTTCTTTTTCTACATGCACATGTATTTAAGAAAAGTGGTATATTAGTCTGGACATCCTGGGGTTACGATGCTTTAAGTAGCCCCAAGTAGGTCTTGTACCTTACACCCCTAGTGCAGAAAATAATGGCGCCAAACTCAGTTATGTCTTTCTTACATGTAAATCTGCATTTGATTAATGGATAAAAGAATCCCTCTCTTTTCTACTTAACAAAATCATGCATCATGAATCATAAAAAAATTCTTAAGTAACATTCCTTAGAATTCATCATTAAGGTGTGCTAAATATTTACATTTGCATATATAGATATGTTTAGGATCATTTCATGTGCATGATACACATGTTGGAAAGAAATAAATGATTGTGCATTTTGTGATAATAATTCACTTTAATTAATCTTAAAATGCCCTTCTTATTGAATAGGTTTATTTAGAGCAAATATAAATTTAGGATTAATTAAAACACATAATAAAATATTCACTAAAGAAAAATCACTAATGAATCTACCTTAGAAATTACTTATAGGGAGAAAGAGAAGTTCTCTCTTCCTCTCTTTATATTTTATTCATTCAAACCAAATAAAATCATCAAATAAAAATCAAATAAATAAATGATAATCTTCACACTTAGTTTAACTTAAATGACACATACAAGAAAAGCTGGCCAACATTTCTAGCTTCTATGTGGCATTGCATACGATGCATTTTATTTTGTGATGTAATGTTTTAGTCCGGATGTTAGGTGTATGTGTTAGACTGGATGATAGATGATCTTAGTCTAATCATTATCTTCTAGGGATTATGCTTAAGTGTAATAAAAAATATAATGCTTTTGTAGTTGTGCTTATACCCCTAAGCATAATCCAAAATAGTGGACTTGGTTATCCATGTGTGGGGTGCTAAGTCCAATTTATTCATATACATGCTTGGGATTATGTGGTTTGTTTAGCTAATCTCTATTTTGCATGTTTAGTTAGATTTACTTTCCCTTTTTTATATAATTTTGCAATTAGGATTTGGAATGAATGTTATGGGGGATTAAGATGAACATTGTCCATAAGACTATGTCTTATGTACCATGTGAAGCCTTTGGAGCATCCACATTCCAACCAACCAAACGAAGGAAGGAAAGAAGAAAGAAGAAAGAAAGAAAGAAAGAAAGAAAGAAGAAAGAAAGAAAGAAGAAAAGAAGAAAGAAGAATGAAGACCCCCATAACATGAATTCCATTTTGATTGTAATTAATTCATTTGTAATTCGGGTTGTATAAGGGTACAACTCAGCTACCCAATTTCTTTTCAGGTTTGTGCGGTGGAGCTTGACCACAAAGGCCTTTTATTATTTGGTGCTAGCTTTATAAATTGTTTGATGTTTGTTTAACTTGTGCATTAAGATGTCATATTTTTCCTTGTTTCTTCCTTATTTTGGTGAACGAATGGATGCAATTAGGCTCTTAGAAAAATTTTTCTATCCAATTAATCAAGTCAAAATTAAAAATTAACAACTCATAACCTCACCTAAAGCCTAGGTTATAAATCAAGATAAAATATTTAGCAATGCCTTAGCTGGATGTTGTATGTTTCACATCATTCATAAAAAGCATCTTGTTTCACTCTTTCTTATGGAGAGCCTCCACCTTTACCAGGGAACTTGGTTTGACCTTTGAGAGTCATGGTGTAAACACACCTCCTTCTTGCTGATTTTGACCCATAACCAATTTATCATGCATATGAATCCCATAGCCTATGTCAAATAAATTGTCCAAAAATGAAATGAAAACATAACAAAATTTACAGTAGATTAAGTCATTTATTCATACCCTACATGGTCTGGTCTCTTAGGGAGTGTGTTTAAGGACTTAGTCTCTTTCTAAATAAACAACAACCTAGATATCTTTGTACATAAGACTTACATGTATTTAAAATTATAGAGGAGTTAGTTGGCACACCCCAGTGGTAAGAGGGGTGATTTACACTCTCTCGTGGAGGTAAACTATATGCCCATTTTCGCCTTAGATTTAGGTCATGCTCTAGCCCTCACCAAAGCTCCTTAGATTCAGGTTCTGAGGTTGTTGTTTCCCCTTGCGGGCTACAAGAATAAATACTCACCTCTTAGGCATTTTCATGATCTTGTATCGTGGAATTATAAGTGCTATTTCTAATAAAAATTAAACTCAAACAAACAATTCTCTTCAAAAAATATAAAGCCCAATCATAGGATAGTTTGGGATGCTCGCTAGGCTTCCTAGCATCCTGAGCATCTCCTACCTATCTCCTTTTGGTTTTGAGAATAACACCCTCCCTTTGATCAATCCCTCTTGATCTTCCAAAAATAACCAATTGATTGATAGTCATATCTTTGAAATCTTTGGAGACATTGATCATTTACCTTAATCGAGAGTATTCCTAAGGATATAATTAACTTCGGGGGCTTGCCTCTATAGGGAAGTTAGCTAACTCAATTTAAAATAAACCCTACTTTACTTTTTCATGTAAAGTTGAAGAATAATCTCTGGTACATCCGAAGGCCCATAGTCCTTAGGAGTCCTTATTAAAGTGATTAAGTATATTGTAGGATGGTGACTTCTGTCTCTCGAGATAGTACATCATTTCTCAATATCGTACCTGATCACCCTAATAACAACATCTGCAGATCTACGTGGTGTCAAACACAAGAAGTGTTATCTTTGTTCTTGATTTTATTTCTCAAAAGATAGATTGAAGAGTGAAGATAAAAATTCACCATAGATTTTTCTGGCAACTCCTTTAGGGAAGGTTTCTGTCTCCATCTTTAGTAAATGGTCATTATCTCCAAGTATCGATTATGGGTTTGTATTTTATATGAACCCAAGACTATCTTTCTTTTCCGTAGCACTTAGTTTATTTCATTCTTAAGCTAAGCTAGCCAACATCCTTTAGGTTTTAGGACCTCACTCCATGTAGGTCTTAAAATCCTATTAGGTTTTCCAATAGGTGAAAATAAAAATTTAATAAAAAAGAAATAATTAATGACCTCCTTCTTACCATTTCTATTTTAAGGTAAGGTTCATTCCAAAAATAAAAAATACTAAATCCTTTATAAAAACATTAATTTCCAAAAAAATACTTTTTCAAAATGCACATGATAAAATGTTTGCACAAAAATTTTCATAAATCAACCTCATCTAACAATCTTCATGATTGTTATATCTAGGATCCTCTCAAAAATAAAATCATATTAAAAAAAAGCATAAATGAACATCCTCATTTAATTTAGTGAATGAAGATTTCATTTCCAAAAATCAAAATCAATAATCATATTTTCAAAAGCACAAATGAACATCCTCGTTCAATTTATTAAATGAAGATTTCATTTCCAAAAATCAAAACTAACAATCATATTTTCAAAAGCACAAATGAACATTCTCATTCAATTTATTGAATGAAGATTTCATTTCCAAAAATCAAAATCAATAATTATATTTTCAAAAGCACAAATGAACATCCTCATTCAATTTATTGAATGAAGATTTCATTTCCAAAAATCAAATCAACAATCATACTTTCAAAAGCACAAATGAATGTCATCATTAATTTTATTGAATGAAGATTTTATTTTCAAAAATCAAAATCAACAATCTTCTTTTCAAAATAAAATCAACAATCATCTTTTCAAAAACAAAGTCAATAATCATCTTTTCAAAAATAAAATATGAAACACATTTGGATTTCCTTTATTTAGCATTCTTAAATTTGCTAAGTAAAGAATCCTCTTTTCAAAAATCAAAGCATGAAACACATTTAGATTTATTTAGCATTAAAGAATCTTCTTTTCAAAAATCAAAACATGAAACACATTTGATTTCATTTATCTAGCATACCTAAATTTGCTAAGAATCTTCTTTTCAAAAATCAAAACATGAAACACATTTGGATTTCTTTAGCATACCTAAAATTGCTAAGTAAAAAATCTTCTTTTCAAAAATCAAAACATAAAACACATTTGGATTTCTTTATTTAGCATACCTAAATTTGTTAAGTAAAGAATCCTCTTGTCAAAAATCAAAACATGAAACACATTTGGATTTCCTTTATTTAGCATACCTAAATTTGCTAAGAATCCTCTTTTCAAAATCATCAAAACAAAACACATTTGGATTCTTTATTAAGCATTCCTAAATTTGCTAACTAAAGATCCTCTTTTCAAAATCACCAAACACAAAACACATTAGGATTCATTGTTTAGCATACCTAAATCTGCTAAGTAAAGATCCTCTTTTAATAAAAATAGTAAAACACTTGGACTTTATTTAGCATACCCAAATTTGCTAAGTAAGGATTCCATTTTTTCAATTCACACATAATTCACAAATAAGCAAACAAAAAGAAGAAAATTATTTTCAAACACCTCACCTAGCATACCCAAATTTGCTAAGTGAGTAAATTCCAAAATCACAAATTAAAACAAAATCAATTGACCCTTTACTTTAACATACTCAAATTTATTAAATGAAGGGTCCCCAAACAATCAAGAATATCAAATTCAAATATAAACCTATGGAAGCATCAATCTCTTCAAGATATTTGAACCCATTTTCAACATACACAAATTTGTTGAAAATTGATTCCAAATTAAAAAAGTTCCTCTGCAATTCTAAATTCAAAATCTCTCTCCAAAATCAAAGAGCCCCACTTAACATATTCAAATTATTGAGTGTGGGTTCCAAATTCTAAAATCAAAATTCAAAAGTCAAATTAAAGCATAAATTTGATTTGGGTTTATTTTCCAACATTGCAGAGTTTCAATCGATTTTAGTCAGTTTCTTTCAGTTCAGTTCAGTTCATTCAAATGGAAGCTCAGAAGTACGTGTTTACATTTCCTTTTGGGATGACTTTGGCTTTGGATCAGGCTAGCCTCCCACAATCTGACTTCGAGGGGGCTAGGATCACTTATGAGGGGACCACCCTCTGGCCCAACGTGTGGTGATTGGGCGTCATCATCTAGGTGAGATGTCATCAGACTCAGAGTTCCCCTCACTAAAGGCGTGGCGTTCGTGCATTAGCGATTAAGCCAGTGCACTTGGTTTCCTTTACGCTTGATAGGCTAGCACCCACTTGTTGGCTTCCTCCAGGGAAGGCTCCCATGATCCTAGGGATCGTCCCCTCCACCTATGAGGTTGGGTGTTGACCTCATTTTTAGGATGAGCTCTCGACCCCTCCATCTTAGACATGGGACTTCTCTTAGACTTTAAATTCCTTAGTCTTAAGACACATCTAGTGATTAGGTGGACACTCAACCTAACCCTAGAGACTTAGAAGAGTTAGCTCTAGGAATAGGTCACGCCTTATGGGTGTTAGGAAAATTTACCTACCCTATAGCTTGAACCAAATTCCTCACTTTCTTCTTTCAAAGTCACACTCCAAATAAAACTGACTCCAAATCCAAATCAAACTAACTCCAAACTCCAAATCAAATCAACTTCAAAACTTAAATCAATTCCAACTTAATTGAATTTCTTAAACTCAAATGAAAAACCCATGATTGAAGCCCATGATTGGATTCCAAATTCCAAAACATTTCCTAAGTCCTTTGATTCCCTCTCTTGGACTTAGCCTAAATCAAATCTAAATCAATTCAAATTCAAGGAATTTTCCCAAAACCCATTTATATTCTCATTTATATTCACATATATAAATGAAATACAAATTCAAATCAATCAAACCAAATTCAAAATTCAAATCCAAATAAAAAATCTTTCCTAAGTCACGTTGATTCTATCTTATGGACTTAACCTAAATCAAATCTAAATCAATTCAAATTCAAGGAATTTTCTCATAACCTATTTATATTCTCATTTATATTCACAAATATAAATGAAATAAAATTCAAATATCGAAAATTAAATTCAAAACTCAAACTCAAATTCAATCAAAATTCAACCTGAGCCTTTTAAGTCAAACTCTTGAACTTAGCCAAATCAAACTCAAATCAAGCCAAACCCTTGATTTTTCTTCATGATTCAATCAATCCTTCAATCATGAATCCAAATATAAATATAAACTCTAATCATCAAACAAAACTAAATTCAAAAATCAAACCCAAGTCAAACTCATGTTCACACTTTTGAACTTGAAATTGTCAAATGAATCAAAACCCATTTGACTTCAAATCACTAGCAAATGAATTTATATTTCAATCATAAGTCCATATGTGAGTTCAATCAAACTCAAATCAAGCTTTGAACAAGCCATTTGACCTACTTAGGCTCACTTGACCCAAAGTGACCTAAAGTATCCCTTTCGAGCCAAATTCTAATCTATCCAAATTGGATTGAACTGAGCCCAACTAAGCCTCACATTGTGAGCAACAATCATCATAGATGATCAATCACTCAAATTGGGTCAAATTAAGTAAAACCTAAGGGTTGACTAAGTCAACACTTAGCCAAAATGAAACTTAAACTAGTCAAAATTCACCATGGGATAAATTGATTGAAACCATTAATCAAAACTCATTCATGATCAATGTTTGAACTTGACCAAGTCATCATTTGAGCCTAACCTAGCCCAATTGGCCACTTGACCCAAGTTGACCCAACTTGACCTAAAAGTCAAAATGTGTCAAAACTTGATCTAAGCCAAATTGATTAAAACTAATGGGTCAAGTTCATTCCAAATCACTTGTTGAACTTGACCAAAGCCTCAATTGGCCTGACCCTAGCTTGACCTTGAACCCAACTTGACCTAAAAGGTCAAATTAAGCCAAATCTAAATATAAACCAAATTGATTGGAAAAAAAAAAGATACTAATCCATTTCAAATAACCAATGAAACCTAAACCAACCCATGACCTAATCCAAATAGGTTAAATGGGTCAAATTGGTCAACTTGACCCATTTGACCTAAATGAAATCAAATGAACCAAAACCAAATCTAAACCAAATTTGAACCAAACCAAAGTTGCCAAAATATTTCAAATGGTCATATGAACTTGAACCAACCCTTATTTTGACCCAATTTGACCAATTAGTCAACTTGACCCAAGTTGACCCATTTTGACCTAAATGGGTCAACATGAGCCAAATCATATCAAACTAACTCCAAATTCATTGAAACTTGGCCCAACCCATTTTTCAATCATACCAAACTTATTCAAACTGAAATCCAAGCCAAATGACCATTTTACCCCTAGGCCATAGGGTAATATAAAATCCAAACCACTTGGAATTTGGTCATTCCTTTTCTTGGACACTTTACATCCTCTTAGTGGATCAAACGATAATGGACATGGTGCACATGATCCAATGGGTTTGGGATAGCCTAACCCAACCTAAGGCTGAAATTGACCACTCCCATGGACATGAGCACATGGGAATCCTTCCTCCACCTTGTTTTGCACATGGCAACTTCTCCACTACCCCCTCTGGCCAAAACTAAACAACATGCAACTCTAAACGGCCAAAATAACCCATTGAATAGGGTGTATTGGATTAAAATAGCAAAAGGAAGCTAGGCTATCCGATTCACCAAGGGGGAGATATATTCCCCTAATTCCACTTGAATTCAAGAGAAACACACTCGATTGAGCTAAGGGAACTCAGAGCAAGCATTTGCAAGTCTCCCCAAGCTTCCTAGAGTGAATTCCAATTCTCCATTTTGGTTTTGTTAAAAAAATAGGGAGCTCCTCCATTTTCCAACTTATCCAATACAAATCAATCCAATTCCTCCTTGCACCCTTGAGGGCCTAGTTGAACTCATCCCAAGCTTCTTCTAAGCTCCAAAGGTAAGGGATATGGGACTTTGATCAAGGCCAAGCCTAATTGATGGAGAGCTTGCTCCATAGGAAGATCCACTCAACCAAAGCACCTCAAAGATTCAATAGGGCTTGTATCCACTAGACAAAGCTACCTCAATGGATTCACGTGTTGGTGATAGCCTTTGGTGAGGTATGGATCAAAATCAAGCTTAAACTAGAGAGTGTGTGGTCCTTTATGAAAATAATTTTCACTTCATGTAAAATTAGTTGTTGGATGTCTTCTCCCTTGCATGATGATGCTGTGGATTGAGTTTGGGCTCAATGAGCTAAATCGAGCTCTAATCATGCCATGGAAGATGGACGGTGGCCATCTCCCATAGGAGAGTTCAGGGATGGATCATGAGTAGTCCATCTGTGCATTTTGGATAGATGGCCATGATCAAGACACGTAGGATCCCTGATTTATTCCCATAAGAACTACGAACTTGATCTCACCATCGATCCTTGATTGGATGGGTGAGGAGAAAGCACGTAGCACCGTCGCTGATGCAACACTATGATGTGACAACTTAAGTGGCCTCTCCTATCGTGCCACGTGGAAAGCATGGGCCTCGTCAGCCTCCACATGGCGTCGATGGGATTAATCACTTAATTAGGCTATTTAATTAATGGATAATCATGGAAACTTCAAAATAACATAACTAACTCTAAAAAAATCATAAAAATGCAAGCTAAAATGCACTGTAAAGATATTTCTTAAGAGAATAATCTAAAAATGTTTATAATGGATTTTGAATTGTGTGATTTTATTAATTAAGGTTTTAATGAAAATTTAATAATCCTAATTACTCCATAATTATTTTTATTAATTCATTTTAAATTTCTCTGGTATATTTAGTGGGATGACCTCTACCTCTCCTAATTTTTTTGGGATTTATTGATGAATTAATTAGAAAAATCATGTAATGAATCCTTAATTACTCTCTTTATGTAATTAATGATAATTAAGCATATGAATAGTGGTTTAATCCCTTTATTAAGATAATTAAGCCTTGCTTAAGTAGAGAAGAGGTTTATGGAATGGATTTGGGGAATTTTCCCTAAGCCATTCCCTAAACCTGTTTCCTTCCTTAATCTAAACTTAATTAAGGGTTAATCTCCTAATCACTTGCTTAATTAATTTGACTTTTAAACTAAAACATTCTAGAACTTAATTAATCCTTCTTGGGTATGTGCTTAGGTGTTCAATAACCTAATTAGCTTAAGGAAATCAAAATCCAACCCACATGTGTGGGAAGGGTTATGAAAGTACTTGAATTAAACCCTTTAGCTTAATTAATCACTAATTATGAGCCAATTGCATTAGGTCCTTTCTTTCTTAGGTGCATTGCTAATTTAAATTTCTTGTGTGGTTTTATGTCATATCATCGGCTCATAATTATTTGATTAAGTATGTTAAAGTGTAAGTAAGGGGTAATTAATACACTTAATTCACACCATAACCTAACCAAAGCATAAAATTGATCTAATCACCTAAAAATTAAACTAAAGCATCATACACATGTGGGATTGGGTTAGGACCAACAAACATTCTCACATTTCTCAAATTAAAATCAACCTCAAAATAAAACAAAAATCTCTTTAAAATAAATTTGATTTACTTTAAATAATCTTATTCCATTGGATTGTCTTTAGAAATTAATTAGGGTGAATCAATTTAGATGCTTTCATCACTTTGTTTATTTTTAGCATGCTAAATGTGTGTATCATATGAAATTCATACATTCATGCCTTTTGAAAATCAAATTAAAAATGAAACGTTTCCTTTATGTCAAATTGCATGTTTTGGCTAAAGTAAGAATATGAATGGCTATTATCACTATTAAATCCAAAATTACTTCCAAAGCTTATGAATAAAACATCAAAACTAAAATTTATGCTACTTATAATTATTTATTAGCTTGCATGTGAGTAAAAATATAAAGATATGCATAGTGTGGCTTTCCTTCTCTTTTCTTTTACCATAGTTTTGAATAGGATTTGGCAAAGTGTATGGTTCATTTGAAAGAACACAACACTTGCTTAAATCCATTCCTATTCATTCCTATGTTATTACTTAAGGAGGACATCCACACTTACACATATAAATTTCATAAACAAATCAAACAAACAAACACAAACTTTTGCATCTTTCTTTTTCCATTCATTTCTTTTATACATATATATGTATTTAAGAAAGTGGTATATTAGTCTGACAACCCGGGGTTGTGAGGCTTTAAAGCCCTAAGTAGGTCTTATACCTTACACCCCAGTGCTAACAATGGCATGTACTCACTTATGCCTCTCATACATATATGTGTGCATATGAAAAATGGATAAAAGAATCCTCTTTTCTACTTAACAAAATCATGCATCATAAAGACATTTTCTTAATAAATTCTCTTAGAATTCATCATAAAGTGTGCTAAACATTTTCATTTGCATGTATAGATATGCTTAGGATTTATTCATATGCATGTTACACATGTTAGGAAAGAAATGAAGTGATGTGTGTTTTGTGATAGTATTTCAGTTTACTTAATCTTAAAATGCCTTTCTTCTTGAATAGGTTTGTTTAAGGAAAATATAAACTAAGGATTAATTAAAAACATAAAAAAATATTCACTATATAAAAATAAAATATGAATCTACCTTAAAAATTACTTAAGGTAGGGAGGAAAGAGAAGTTTTCTTCTCTTTTCCTCTCTTTACAATACTTAGTAATTAAATGTAGGATTCATTTAAACCAAATCAAAAATACAAAATAAAATTAACCCAAATCAATTAAACAACTTAAATGAAACCACTATCTAAGTTGAACATTTTCATACTTAGGAAATCTAAACCTTAAAGCCATAATTAAGCATACCACACAAACCTTAAATGACACACATTAGGATAAGTAACCACTTCTAGCTTTAGATTTGGGTGGTACATGGTTTGGTGTTTGCTTTTATTTTTTGATGTTCTATTTTAGTCTGGATGTTAGGGTGTATGTGTGTAGACAGAATTGTAGGATGATTTCGTCTAATCATTATCTTCTATAAGGGATTGTTCTTAAGGGGCGCTATAATAAAAATATATAATTACTTTTGTTGTGTAGGTGCTTATACCCCTAAGCATAATCCAAAATAGACAAGGTGGACTTGGTTACCCATGTGTGGGGTACTAAGTCCAATTTATATACATAGATGCTTGGGATTATTTGGTTTATTTGGCTAATCTCTATTTTGCAGGTATTAGTTAGGTTTCTTTTCGTTTTCATGTACTTTTGCAATTAGGATTTTAAAATGATTGTTATGGGGGATTAGGATGAACATTAGTCATAAGATAACATCTTATGTATCATGTGAAGTCTTTAGAGCAACCACATTCCAACCATTCAAAAGAAGGAACCAAAGAAGAAAGAAGAAAGAAGAAAGAAAAAAGAAGAAAAAAATAAGAGAGAAATGAAGAATGAAGACCCCCATAACATGAATTTCATTACTTGATTGTAATTAATTCATTTGTAATCTGGGTTGTATAAGGGTAGAGCTCTGCCTCCCAATTTATTTTTGGGTTTGTGCAGTGGAGCCACCATAAATGGTCTTTTATTCTTTTTGCTAGCTTTATAAATTGATTGATGTTTATTTAACTTGCGCATTAAGATGACATCTTTTCTTAGTTTCTTACTTGCTTTGATGTATGGCCTGGATGATGATTAGGCTCTTAGGAAAATAAATTTTCTACCAAACTAATCAATTCAAATTAAACATAAAGAACTCATAACCTCATCTAAAGCTTCAGTTAAAAATCAAGATAAAAGAATTAACAACCCCTTAGCTAGATGTTATTTTACTTTTCTAAAATCATGCATAAAAAGTATATTATTTCACTCTTGATTAGAGAGCTTTCACCTTTGCCAGAGAACTTGGCTTGACCCGTCAGAGCCATGATGGAAACACACCTCCTTATCTTGCTAATTTTGGCCCATAATCTAATTTCTCATGCATTAGGCATATAAATCCTAAAGCCTGTGCCAAATTTATTGTCCAAAATAAAAATAAAACATATGAAAGATTTGCATTAGATTTTAATCATTAAAGCATTTTCTACATAGTCTAGTCTCTTAGGGAGTGTGTTTAAGGACTTAGTCTCTTTCTAAATAAACAATAGCTTAGCTATCTTGCAAAAGCATTTGACTTGCCTACATATTTTAAAATCGTAGGAAGAGTTAGTTGGCGGCCACCCCCAGGCAGTTGTAAGTCCAACAGTCGGGTGGTTTATCCTCTCTTATGGAGGTAAATTACCCATTTTTTTCTTAGATTTAGGTCATACTTTTGGCCTTTGTTAAAGCTCCCTAGATTTAGGTTCTGAGATTGCTACTTCCCTTTTGGGCTATAATCATAAATCCTCACCTCTTAGGCATTTTTCATGGACCTTTAATTGTTTATAACTATTAAAATTCAATTTCAAAGATATAAAGCCCAACCATAGGATAGTTTGGGATGCTTACTAGGCTTCCTAGCATCTTAAGCATCCCCTACTTATTTTCATTTGGCTTCAATAAGAACTCCCTCCTCTTGATCGATCCCACTTGACTTTCTAAAAATAAAGATAGTCATACCTTTTTGAAATCTTTGGAGACAATGATCATTTACCTTAATCGAAAGTATTCCTAAGGAATTCCATTCCTTAGGATGTAATTAACTATGGGGGGCTTGTGAACTTAATGATTTAAAATAAACCCTTCTTTACTTTTCCATGTAAAGTAGAATCTCCCATAGTCCTTAGGAGTCTTTGTTGGTGATTAGGACCCATTGTGTGGTGACTTATATCTCAAGATAGTTCACCCCATCTTTTCTCACCCCAATAAGAACATCTGTGGATCACGTAGCATCCCAAGAAGGCATAATATATATATATATATATATATATATATATATATATATATATATATATATATATATATATATATTCATCCTTCTTTTTCAAAAGGGAAGGGGATAGATGAAGGTGGAGATATATATATAAAATATTTCACCGTAGATTTTTCTAATTCCACTGGGGATGGTTCCTCTCTCCATCTTAGTAAATGATTGTTGTCTCCAAGTATCGATAGTGGGTTTGTACTTTTGTATGAATCCAATACTATCTTTCTTTCCATTGGCACTTAGCTTATTTCATTCTTAAATTAAGCTAGCCAACATCTTTAGGTTTTAGGACCTCACCCCGTGTTGGTCTTAAAAGCCCCGTTAGTTCCCAATGGGTGAAAAACAAATTTAATAAAAAAAATTATTAAAGACTTCCTCCTTACCATTTTATGGTAAGGAAAGGTTCATGCTAAAAATAAAGAGAAAATAAATCCATCATAAAAGTCTTGCTTTACAAAAGCACTTTTTTCAAAATATACTTAATAAACTATTTGCACTATATCTAATAATTTTCATAGTTGTTACATGTAGAGACATTTCAAAAATAAAACCAACAATCATAGCTTTCAAAAGCATAAATGAACTTCTTCACTCAATTCATTTTGATAAAGACTTCACTTTCAAAAAAATAATAATAAAATTCCAACAATCCTAAAACTTTCAAAAGCACAAAATTTGAAGATGACCTTTCCATTAAATACATCCAAATGTGTTGGATGGATGTTACATCTTCAAGAAATATCACAACTTTGAAATTCCACTCAACACATTCCACATGTGTTAAGTTGGAATTTCCACCTTCTCCAAAAGCACATATGAAACCTCTCCATTCAATATACCCACATCTATTGAATGTAGTTTTCATTTCCAATCAAAATCAAAAATAAACTTTCAAAAAGCATATATGAACATCTCCATTCAATATACCCAAATTTATTGAATGAAGATTTCATTTTCAAATAAAATGACATTATTTTGAAATGCTACTTAACATATTCCATATATGGTTAGGTTGGAATTTTCTCTTTCTGAATGCAATAATCACACACAAAAATACATCTTTGAAAAATGAATCATAATTGATTTCCATCTTACATACCTAAATTTGTTAAATGGAAATCTCTCTTTTTAAAATCAACAAAACATAAAAAAAGATTTCAAAACACTTTTGAAACTTCATTTTAGCATACAACATTTGATAAAGTGAAGTTTCTATTTTCAAAACAAAATCGAAAACAAAAGAAGCACTTTTGGAACTTCATTCTTTAGCATACCACATTTGCTAAAGTGAAGTCTCCATTTTTCATAACAAAATTTGAAACACACATTGGTACTTCATTCTAGCATAGCACAGTTGCTAAAGTGAAGTCTCCATTTTCAAAATAAAATCTAAAATAAAAGAAACACATTAGGATTTCCTTAGCATACCCAAATTTGCTAAGAATCCTATTTTCAAAATCAAATCAAAAAATTAAAAAGAAACAAATTAGAATTTCCTTAGCATACCCAAATTTGCTAAGAATCCTATTTTCAAAATCAAATTAAAAAAATAAACACATTAGGATTTCCTTAGCATACCTAAATTTGCTAAGGATCCTATTTTTCAAAATCAAAATCTCTAAAAATAAAAGAAACACATTAGGATTTTTTTAGCATACTCAAATTTTCTAAGAAGTCTTATTTTCAAAAAATTTCAAAAAAAACACACACACACTTGGATTTTCATTTTAGCATACCCAAATTTGCTAAATGAGGATTCCATTTTTCAAAATCACAAATGATTCAAAAAATAAAGCAAACAAAAAAGAAGAAGAAGAAATTGTTTTCAAACACCCCACTTAGCATACCCAAATTTACTACGTAAATTCAAAAATCACAAATCAAATCAATTGACCCTTTATTTTAACAGACACAAATTTGTTAAATAAAGTGTCCTCAAAAAACAAAATCAAAATTCAAATATGAACTTATGGAAGCATCTCTTCAAAAAAATTTGAACCCATTTTCAACATACCCAAATTTGTTGAATTGAATTCTACATTCAAAAATTCCTCTTTCCAATCAAATCTCCAAATCTCTTCTAAATCCATTTGAGCCCAACTTAACACTTTTAAGATGTTGATTATGGGTTCAAATTCTAAATTCAAATTCAAAATCAACAAAGCAAGAAAATTTGATTCAAGTTTGTTTTTGACATTGCAGTTTCAGTCAGCTTTAGTCAATTTTTCAGTCTCAGTTTAGTAGAGTTTGATTCAACGGCAGCGTAATAGTATGTGTTCTTATTTCCTCAAGGGATGGACTTGGTTCACTCGCCTTCTCCAGCTCTATGCCCACCTCATCCATTTTGGTGAGGCTTGAGGCTAAGATTACATGTGAGGCACTCCCTCATGACTATTTGAGAACGTGCGGGCGGGGTCATCAGTTGACATGCCATATGATTCGGATATTACCTTGAAGAGGAAGGCGTGGTAGTTCCCCATAGAATCAATGCTAGTGCCGATGCACTTGTTCCCCATGCTGCCTTGGTTAGAACCCACTCATTGGGGGGTCGATCCTGATTGTCTCCCTCTTTTGAGGTTGGGTCTAGCTCTAACTCTGCTTGTCTTACCAGGACCCAAAGAAGAAACAAGAATCGCATGATAAAGTGGTACCACCCTCACATTGCTAGGGAGATGGAGCAGCTACTCAGTCTGTTGTAGAGGAGTTTCCCACGATGGTTTTCCTGCTGGTTACAGCAAACCAGTTCCATCCTCTCACTGGGTCTGATAAAGAGGATGTTTGGAGGATTTCTACTTCACCTCCACCAGTGGTTTAGTTCCAGGCACTAGTCAGTGAGAGGAGGAGGATGTATGTTGGCCTCTATTCAATTTTATGTCGAGTAGGCAGAGCCTTCAGATGATCTAAGTCTGGGGCTTAATTTGATTTGAGATCAGTCATTTCCCATAGTGTGGATAGGCAGCTTAGTCAAGAGAGGGCTAGAGAGCCCGCACATCACTTCATGTCACTAGCCAGAAGCACCGAAGGTATAGCCGATACTGTCAGCTGCCTCTACACTTGTGGATTTTTTGGATTGGCATGCTACCCGCGTCGACCATAAAGATAGTATCCTACTTACGGGGACTACACATCATAGGAGAGTAGCTCCTATCCCGAGAGAGTCGGTGGTGCCTCCACCACACCTATCTTCTTCCCATCCATCGTCTCCATGTTCCATCTCTATTCAAGGCAATGAAGGTCACATCGGGAGAGAAGAGGACCCCGTTGGTGATCTGGCTATGGTCGAGAGATCTTGTCCCATCTACACCACTTATTGTGGAGAGGCCAAGCTCTCCTGCTCAACCTTCCACCCTAATCATAGTGAGGAAGGAATGGTGACCCCGAAGTATTATAGTCATCCTGTCACCACCACCACAACATACGATAGAGATAACAGTTGCCGATGGAGAAGGTGACAGCTTAGTTGCACCTATGATGACAAATCCTCCTAGGAGTGTCACCCCATACAAATTCAGTGACAATTAGGAGCATATTTCTTCTAGCGAGTATAACCCTCATAGGGTTAACTCTCCAATAGAAGGGTAGGTTCAGTGCCTCACAGTACATGATAGTGGTCCCACAACTAGTCAGCCAATGTCATTTATGCTAGTTCAGATAGATCATTCTCTAGATGATATAGTAGCCCACTATCTCATGGAGAAGAAGGAGATCTTAGGATATGATTGGTCCGATGAGGAGAAAGTCAGCTTTGATCCCAATGAAGATGATCTATTGGAAGATTCAATGTGAGGTGCACATGGTAGATTCCTGGGGTTCTCTCCTCCATGAGAAGCAGACTATGGAAGCTGTTGAGGTTGAGCAGGAAGACACAACTACTCAACCCAACACTTTCTTCAGCAAATAAAGCAGAAGTATGAAAAAATAGATAGGATGGAGAAGAGGCTCGAAGATCTTCTAGCAGCTATCTTAGCACTTCAAAACCAAGTCGTAGTAGTTCATCCAACTATAGTTGAGACTAGTTAGCCATAGTTAGTGTCTGTCTTAGATCCAACAAAGACTTTACCTCCAGTAGAGCAAGGTAGCACCGGCATGTATAGGAAGATAGTAGATAGTACCTCCATAAAAGAAAAAGATATCAAGAGCATGGTTGAGCAGCATGTGAGAGAAGCATTGGCTCAAGCTCGAGGAGGTTCATCAGTTCTAAAGGGTAGACCCTACCCAGAGGAATTTTATGTCATCCAATATCCTAAGGGTTTTGTGCCTCCTTCTTTCAAAAGCTTCGATGGCAGTGGGAACCCGACGCAGCACATTACGTATTTTAGAGCTAGTTATTGCAATGCTAGTGGCAGTGATGCTTTACTCTTCCATCTCTTCATCAGTAGCTTAGTGGGTATAGCATTTTGGTAACTTCAACTTTAGTTTGAACTTTTAAGTTAGATCAACTCTTTATCAATAGGTTTGCTGGAGCTCATTAAAGGGTGACTGTAGGCGATCACATTGTGGCTCAACAAAACTATGGTAAGTCCCTCGTTGATTATATTTTCATATGGCATAATTTGAGTATGAAATGCAAACCATAATTGTTTGAACAACATGCCATCAAAATTTTACTTAAGAATATCCATGGCCCGGTCGCCATCATGCTCAAAGGTTTCACCATCAAAACTTTTGAGAAATTAATAAACAAGGCGCTAGCTTGCAAGAAGAAGCCAAACAGTTGCCTTCTTTAGATCTACCAACAAAGTCAAAGCTGTAGAAGGTATTCATGAAGAAACCAGGGGTAGTGATAGCAATAGACAAGGGGAAACAGACGGCCATAGAGCAGTTTGAGAGACCTCGTGCTCCACAGCTGTCATTTCCACCTCCTCTACTACCACTGAGGCAGCCCTACTAGTCATAACAACAACCTCCATGGCCTGCACTGCCTCCTCCTCAACCGCATCATCAGCATTAGCGATACACATACCCACCGCTAGGTAGCTATAGTCCACCAACTCTTTTGGATAAACTTAACAAGCCTTATTTATTTAAGAGGGAGGTAATCAAAAAGATCTTTAAGAATCTCTTAAAGAAGCTAGATTTTCAACTACCCGGACCTAGGAGACCGGAGGAAGTGGGAAAAAGCAATGATCCTAACTTTTACCCCTACCACCATATGTTAGGTCATGTATTGGAAGATTGCTTCACATTTAAGGACTAGCTTGAACATAGCTTCAAGACCGGTGATATAGTCATCCTGAAGGAACACTTTGTGGAACAACCATCCAGTTCCATTAGGGTAATCCTTGGGGATACTTGTGATCCTTCCAAAATCAAAGAAGGTTGGGATATCTACTTATCTAAAACCTCTAAGAAAATTATCTCAAAAATTAAGAAAATTTTCTTGTAGGTGCCTGAGCCAGCTCAAACCTCCAACATCAAGGAAGGTTTGCAAGTTGCTAGAGCCAATTCAAAGAAAGGGGGAGTTCAGCAGTAGATGTAGCCTGTGTTAGCCTAGGATAGCGAAGTAGTACAACCATCGACCGACCAAGCCTCATCCGTTAACTACTATCACCACCTCTACTTGAAGCTCTTCTTCTAGTAGACATCTTGTATCAGCGGATGAGGGCATCAAATCCCTCACCCCTCTTACTTTACTTAATTTTTACTATGTACCTCCTATCAAATACAAGAAATTAAAGAATAAAGCTAGCTTGAATTATATTTGTGTCACTTCTGATGGGTTATCTAAATCTATTTCTAATGATAACTCTTCAAGTCTAAACAATAACTATAATAATTCTGATCTTCCTCTTTTGATTTAGAGTTGGATTTTCCTACTTTGAATACTATGGGTTCACCTCTTGAGATAGACTTGGAATCATCCAATTTTGAGGGTCTCATAGGAGAAGCTATAGGTGAGCCTGACGTGCAGGTAGAATCTTCCATTACCATGCCATAAGAGATCAGCGAAGTCAACCTCTATAGTGGCAAGGTTCTACCTCCTAGGGCAACACCTCAAGATAGAGGAAAATAAGTCATTGGTTCAGAGGATTGAGAAGCCCCTCCACAGGATGCTCCACCCTTGGATATGCTTGTGGAGGATCAGCCCAAGGTGGACTACAATGTCCTATCTCACCTAAGAAAGTTACCATCTAAGCTAAGCATATATGATGCCATTATCTTATCCAAAGAGATGAGAGAATCATTAATCAAGGCTCTCTTTAATGCTAAGATATGCTTAGCTTAGCTGACCGCTATTGGTGAGGAGGCACATTATTCTAGAGAAGCTCAGGGGATCACTTTCACAAATGAAGGCCTTCTTCTGGGGAACATGGAGCACAACCATCCCCTCTATATTACAGTTGACATGGTCAAATTTAGACTTACCAGAGTTCTTGTCTATCCAGGTGCATCGGTGAACATATGAGTCTAAAGACCCTTGCCTATTTAAGGATCCACATCTCCACACTCCGAGGAGATCAGATGATGTTGAGAGAATTCAATGAACAATATGAGAGGACTTTAGGTTCCATAGTGTTACCTTTCGAGATAGGTGACTGGAAGACTGAAGCTAAGTTTTATATCATTGATTTGAATACTTTGTTCATCACTTTGCTCGGTAGGCCTTGGATACATCAGAATAAGATGATTCCATCCTCCATCCATCAGTGCATCAAATTCAGGAAGGATGGGATTGAGTGTTGTGCCAAAAGAGATGAAAATCCATTTTTAGTTAAAGAGGTTGAGTTATATGAGGATGCGGCCTACTATGTTCCTCAATACACCCTTTCTCATAAACTTGGACAAAATTCAAATTCAAAAGAAAAAAATGAAGAAAAATAAAAAGAAAGAGAAAAAGAAAGAGAAAAGAAAAATGAAGATCCAAGTGAACAAGAAAGGGAAATTGAAGAAGAAATTGAGTCGTATATCACATTCCACCCACAGCTCATTCCATCATATGGACATGTGGGTAGGATGACTCTACCTCCACTAGACAGAGGCAGAGGCAGAAATAGAGGCAGTTTCAGAGGTGGAAGACCCCTTGGTTGGCCATCAGCCAACATGGGTCATGTTCTAGTTCATAGGAGTACCTTACTATTCACATAGACTTGGAATCCAACTCAGAGAACAAATATAATGTGATTAGCATACCAGCCAACCCCTCTCAACGAGTTTCATTGGAGGTGACACTCGAGCAAGGCAACGATGATGATCGAGCCTCCAGACAAAGCAAAGTATTCAAATCAAATGTATGTAAAATAATCAGGCAGCAGTTAGGAACCTTAGCTCTAACCTTACTTTCATCTCAAAAAAGGTAAAGGTTTGGTAGTTAAGGAAACCCCTTAGTCTTCCAGGGATGTGAAGCCAAAGAGATTCTTCTTAGGTTCATCATCCTCAAGTCTAGACCTAATATAGAACTTGAGGATATTTCAAACAAAGAATTAATGGAATTACCTTTTGATTGGTACTCTCCTTGTGTTCTTAATCTTACAAAGATGGGTTTGATTCCTTATTCATGGTCTAAGCACAGGTCAAAGTATTTTGAAAAGCTATGGAACAACATAAGCAGGGATGCACAATCAAGATCAGGACTAGGATTCGATACAATGGGTCCAGTCAATGACGATGATTACTACTTAGTTGTCACCAACCATCTGGAGTCTGATAGGTTCTTTTCACACTAAACCAACTCTTATGAGGATGTGTGTTTACAAACCTCAAACGATCCAGATGATCTCCAAATCAAAGATGTGCCACTAGGATTTGAAGAGGAGGATCCATTCAATAATTGACAAGCTTAAAGAAATCCACCTCAGGATAGAAGAAAATCCATGTCCGACATACATCAGTTCATTGTAGAATGAAGAAGAAAGTAATGACTTAGTTGGGTTATTGATTGAGTTTAAGGACTTCTTTGCATGGAGTTATGAAGAGATGTCCAAATTATCTCTTGACGTAGTAGTCCACAAACTAGAAATAGATCTTAATGCTAACTCTATCAAGCAAGTTCCTAGACCCATACGATTAGAAATTGAACAATAGGTTATTTATGAAGTCAAGAAACTGATCGATGCTGGTTTCATCATGGAAGAAAAATACTATACCTGGTTAGCCAGTGTCATCCCAATTAAGAAGAAGAATGGTCAAATTCTCATATGCATCGATTTTAGAGACTTAAATAAGGCATGTCTTAAGGATGAGTTTCCTCTTCCTATACCAAAATTAATGGAAGACATCGCCTCATCTCATGCAGTCTTCTCTTTTATGGATGAGTCATCTATTTACAACCAAATTAATATGGCCCCCGAGGATGAAAGAAACACTACTTTTTGAACCCTGATCAAAATCTATTATTATAAGGTCATGCCTTTCGATCTTAAAAATGCTGGTGCTACATACCAATGGGCCATGACTCAGATCTTCAATGAACTCATCCATCATTAGGTTGAGTGCTACATTGATGATCTAGTAGTCAAGGGCAGAGAAAAGGATGCCAAGTTCAAGTGGGATGATAAGTGCCAGCATGCCTTTGAAGATATCAAGAAGTATTTGATGAAGTCGCTAGTTCTAGCAACCCCTATCCCGGACAGGCCACTCATCCTCTACACTGCTACTTTGGATGACTATCTCAGTGCTCTGTTGGCCCAAGCCAATGACAAAGGGAAGGATAGTGAGCTTTACTACCTTAATTGTGTCTGATTCCTACTGAAGTGAACTACCCACCCATTGAGAAACATTTCCTAGCTTTGATCTTTGCCTCTCAAAAGCTACGACATTATAAGCTTTCTCATAAGGTGAACTTAATTTCTAGAACCAATCCACTGCAGTATCTTATGACATGGCCAACGCTATCCAGACATTTGACATGATGGTCTATGATTCTCTCACAATTTGATATCACATTCATACCCCTCAGTGCAATAAAAGGACAAGCACTAGAGAATATCTTAGCAGCACACCCACTTCCTGCTGATTCTTCGCTTAGTGATGATCTCCCTAATGAACAAATCATGAACTTAGGGGAGGTTGACAACCGCCAATGGGAGATGTATTTTGATGGTGCAGCTTCTTTTCATAAAGGAGAAGCACCACGATCTACTCTTCTAAGAAAGGCAGGGGTAGGAATAGTTCTCTTAACTCCAGACCGCAATGTGATGAGATTCTCATACTATCTTTCTAATCCCTACACCAATGAAGAAGCCAAGTATGAGGCTTTGATTGCTAGTCTGGAGTTAGCTATCACAGTGTGTGTCAAGAGCATCAACATCTTTAGGGATTCTCAGTTGGTCATCAATCGATTGTCGTCCTACATGGTTCTCAAACCCAAGCTTCATCATTACCATGAGTATACCATGAAGATGTTGGCCCAAATCCTCAAGTCACCATCTACAAGGTTCCTCGGCAGAATGCAAGATGATGCTTTGGCCAAACTTGCCAAAGAATTGAAATGTCTGAAAGATGAGTCCATTCCAATAAGGGTCGAAAATGGACAAGTCCTATCCCTTATTGATGCTAAACTCATTGAGAGACTTTCTATTGAAGGGGAGGTTTCCGTTGCCTATAAGGACAAGGATCTGGATTGGAGGAAATCATTCATAGACTATTTGAACACCAACAAACTACCTCAAGAAAAGTCACAAACCTATCATGTGAAATAGAGAGCTTTCTCCTATGCTCTCATTGATGGCACCCTGTCCTGATGGTCCTTTGATCAAATATGGTTACGTTATTTAGATAAACATGAAGCCCTTGGCATTGTAGCTGCGGTACATTCAGGTCTATGCAGAGTACATCAATCTAATCCGAAGATGAAGATCAAGAGACTAGGATACTACTAGCCTTCGATGATTACAGACTGCATGGATGTAGCTAGGAGATGCCATCAGTGTCAGGTACACGATGTATTCCTACATTAACCACCCAAGATTCTACACCTTACATTGGCCTCATGGCCATTTGAGTGTTGGGGTACCAACATTGTGGGTCTGATAGATTCTCCTTCTTTCAAGGGTCATCGGTTCATCTTAGCTACCACCGACTGCTCTTCCAAGTGGGCAGAGAAAATCCCACTCAGAGAGGTCACAACTCAGCATGTGCTTCAAATTTTTAGGAATCATATCATATATAGGTTCAGGGTGCCTCGATTAATTATATTTGATAATGGTATTGCATTCAAAAGTACCAAGATCAATAGTTTCGCTAGAAGACATGGTATAGATTGGAGATACTCCACCATCTACTACACCAGAGAAAATGGCTTAGCAGAAGCATTCAACAAAACTATCATCCAAATACTAAAGAAGACTCTTGATGATAACAAGTGACAGTGGAATGAGCAGTTGGTTGAAGCCTTGTGGGCCTACCACACTACATACTAAACTCCAACTCAATCTACCCCATTTTCCTTAGTGTATCGGTCTGAAGTCGTTCTACCTTTAGAAGTTCAACTCCTGTCACTAAGGATAGCATTGGGTAGCAAGATCACTACAGAGCAAAATGCAATGTTGCATTTAGAAGTTCTCAAAGGTTTGGAGGAGAGTCACCTATGGGCTAAAATGATTCAAGCACAAACAAGCTAGTCTGCCCTAGGTCTTTCCAAGTAGAAAAACTTGTGTTAGTCCTAAAGAGACCAATTGTTACCGTTGAAAGATGGGAGGCAAGTTTGAACCCACTTGGGAAGGCCCCTATGTTATAGAGAAGGCCTACCAAGGAGGATCATATCAGCTCATTGATTGTAAAGGGGAACACCCAATGCTTCCAATTAATGGGCTCTATTTGAATAAATATTACACATAAAACATGTTTGAAAATAATTATCAACAAAGGAACAAAATCTAATTCCATTTCATCAAAATCTTCTCTTCTTTTGAATCTTTGTTTGCTTATTTTATGAATCCACCATGATGTGTTTAGTATAGGTGTAAGAGTCCCCTAGAGGCATCCTATCCCTCAAATACAATCTCATGATGCTATTAGAATAGGTATGAGAGAACCTAAGAGGCATCCAATTTCGATTAGCATAACTGAGTTAGGTGCAAGAGAACCCAAGCATCATCCTTTCTTAGTGGGAATTCTCAGTTGCCATCTATGGCACCATTTTATTCAATTCCCCAGTGTGTTTAAGGTATGTGTAAGAGAACCAAGTGGCATCCTATTCCCTTTAACACAAGCACAAAAACAAATACATATTTTTATCTCGGGCTATTTTGATATGGGAGCAAGCCCTCTATGGAACTCACTCATTAGCTACTCTAGGTCGAGTTTGATTTGTTGCCCAAAGCAACCAATCACCCCAGTGGTCACTTGTTTGGAAGATGTGAGTCCCCGCACTTTCTTCCTAACTTGACCATTCCAAACCAATGAGTGTCTTGTTGGTATGGTAGACTTCACTGCCTAGCCAGTAAGCTACCACTCGTGTTGATTTTATTTAAGAAGATGCGAGTCTTCGAGCTTTCTTATTGAACTAATCATCGTGATCTAACTAGGTCGACTATATTTGAGGTTTAGGATAAGTCCCTCAGAGGCTACTTTCCTCTTGACTACATTTGAGTTCATATAAGTCCACCAGTGACATTCGCTCAGTAGTCGCCCAAGGTCGGGTAGCACCTGTCAAGCCAAAGATAGACTATCCTGGCGATCAGTTCCACCATAAGAGGTGTGAGTCCCATAGCTTTCTTCCTTGGCTGATTATTGCAAATCAATGGGTGCCATAGGTTGGTTGATGTTCTTTATGCTGACAGCAACTCACCTGATGGATACGCCACTCTTGACAAATGTGAGTCCCTGTGCTTTCTCCTTGAGTTGGCCACCAAATACCTATTTGATATATGACTAGCCATGTCATCTTCTCCAAGGTTTTGGATCTAGCCCTTAGTAGCCCCTCTCCCTGTGGGCATTCTATTTGGATCACATCCTTTGTGACCCCATTTAGACACTCCTAGGTTACTATTGGATTAGACAATCCCCCTTTCCTAGTAGCCACCCCTGTGGTTGGAGAATTTGTCCAGTGGATGCACAGATTCTCTCTTGATTCAGTAAATCTGAGACAGACCTAGGCTAATATAAGCTCCTTCTCAGTTTGATCCCTCGTGAACTAACAGGGTCCATGATAAATAAACTAAATAAATAAATAAAAATATTTGCTTGTGGATTAGGAATTCAAGCCCCCAAATGGCTCCTTCTCAGTGGGATCCATCGCAAAACAATAGGGCCCACCTCAAAATCTAAATTCTAAAATTTAAAAAAAATTCAACTTTCCTCCCTCTGGAGTCAAACAACAAACAAAATAAATTCAACAAAATAAATCCAATCAACCTCCCCCAGTGTAGTGAATAAAATCAAACCTCTCATCCCCTTATGGATGATTTGAACTTGTTTCCCTAGTGGAAGGTTCACATACTCTATCCCTAGTGGATTCCTCCTCTCTCTAATGTCCCTGGCTTGAGTAGTCACATTGCACTAATCTCTGGATTCCTTCTACACCTTGGGTTGGGAGTAGATCATTTCTATTAGTGCTTGTGATCATTCAATGTTGTTGATTGTCTCGGTCAACACCAATATGTGTAGTGTATCTGGTCAGTCACACCACACTTATTGGGCACCCTTTGTTGAGCTCATTTTTAGGATGAGCTCTCAACCCCTCCATCTTAGGCATAGAACTTCTCTTAAACTTTAAGAATTCTTTAGTCTTAAGACACATCTAATGATTAGGTGGACACTCAACCTAACCCTAGAGACTTAGAAGAGTTAGCCATAGGAATAAGTCATGCCTTATGGGTATTAGAAAATTTATCTACCCTATAGCTTGAACTAAATTCCTCACTTTCTTCATTCAAAGTTACACTCCAAATCAAACTGACTCCAAACTCCAAATCATACTAACTCCAAACTCTAAATCAAATCAATATCAAAACTTAAATCAATTCCAACTTAATTGATTTTCTCAAACTCAAATCAAAAACCCATGATTGAAGCTCATTATTAGATTCCAAATTCCAAAACATTTCCTAAGTCCTTTAATTCCCTCTCATGGACTTAGCCTAAATCAAATCTAAATCAATTCAAATTCAAGGAATTTCCCACAACCCATTTATGTTCTCATTTATATTCACATATATAAATGAAATATAAATTCAAATCAGTCAAACCAAATTCAAAATTCAAATCCAAATCAAAAATTTTTCCTAAGTCACTTCGATTCTATCTTATGGAGTTAGCCTAAATCAAATCTTAATTAATTCAAATTCAAGGAATTTTATCATAACCCATTTATATTCTCATTTATATTCACAAATATAATTAAAATATAAATTCAAATATCCAAAATTAAATTCAAAACTCAAACTCAAATTCATTCAAAATTTAATGTAAGCCTTTCAAGTCAAACTCTTGAACTTAGCCAAATAAAACTAAAATCAAGTCAAACCCTTGATTTTTCTTCATGATTCAATAAATCCTTCAATCATGAATCCAAATATAAATATAAACTTCAATCATCAAACCAAAACTAAATTTAAAAATCAAACCCAAGTCAAACTCATGTTCACCTTTTTGTGCTTGAAATTGTCAAATGAATCAAAACCCATTTGACTTCAAATAACTTGCAAATGGATTTATATTTCAATCATAAGTTCATATGTGAGTTTAATCAAACTCAAACAAAGCTTTGATCAAGCCATTTGACCTACTTAGGCTCATGTGAACCAAAGTGACATAAAGTATCCCTTTTGAGCCAAATTCTAATCCTACCCAAATTGGATTGAACTAAGTCCAACTAAGCCTCACATTGTGAGCAACAATCATCATGAGATGATCATCACTCAAATTGGGTCAAACCAAGTCAAAATTGATTGAAACCACTGATCAAAATCATTCATGATGATTGTTTGAACTTGACCAAGTCATCGTTTGAGCCTAACCTAGCCCAATTGGCCACTTGACCCAAGCTGACCCAACTTGACCTAAAAAGTCAAAATATGTCAAAACTTGATCTAAGCCAAATTGATTGAAAATAATGGGTCAAATTCATTCCAAATTACTTGTTGAACTTGACCAAAGCCTCAATTGGCCAACTAGACCCAACCTAGCCCAATTGACCTTAAACCCAACTTGAGCTAAAAGGTCAAATTGAGCCAAATCCAAATTTAAACCAAATTGATTGGAAACAAAGATACCAATACATTTCAAATAACCAATGAAACATAAACCAACCCATGAACTAACCTAAATAGGTCAAATGGGTCAAATTGGTCAACTTAACCCATTTGACCTAAATGAAATCAAATGAATAAAAACCAAATCTAAACCAAATTGAACCAAACCAAAGTTGCCAAAATATTTCAAATGATCATATGAACTTGACCCAACCTTTATTTTAACCCAATTTGACCAATTGGTCAACCAAGTTGACCCACTTTGACCTAAATGGGTCAACATGAGCCAAATCATATCAAACCAACTCCAAATTCATTGAAACTTGGCCCAACCCATTTTTCAATCATACCAAACATATTCAAACTAAAATCAAAACCACTTACAATTTGGTCAATTCCTTTTCATGGGCACTTAGCATCCTCTTAGTGGACCCACTAATGGACATGGTGCACATGACCCAATGGGTTTGGGTCAGCCCAACCCAACCTAAGGCTAAAATTTCCACCCCTATAGACATGAGCACATGGAAATCCTTCCTCTAACTTATTTTGATCAAGGTCAAGCCCAATTGAAGGAGAGCTTGGTCTATAGGAAGATCCACTCAACTAAATCACCTCAAATCTTCAACAAGGCTTTGCCTCCACTAAATGTAGCTACCTCAATAAATTCAGGCACCAATGATAGCCTCCGATAAGGTATGGATCAAAACCGAGCTTAAACTAGAGAGTGTGTGGTCCTTTGTGAAAAGAATTTTCACTTCATGTAAAACTAGCCGATGGATGTCTTCTCCGTTGCAGGATCATGGTGTGGGTTGAGTTTGGACTCAATCTGAGCTCAATCAAGCTTGGATCATGCCATGGAAGATGGACGGTGGCCATCTCCCACAAGAGAGCCCAGGGACAGATCATGGGCCGTCCATCCGCATATTTTGGATCGACGGCCATGATCAAGATGTGTAGAATCCCTTATTTAATCTGTTAAGAATCGTGAGCTTGATCTCAGCCATCCGATCCTTGATCAGACTGGTGAGGAGAAAGCGCATAGCGCCGCCGCTGACGGGACGCTACGATATAAAAACCTATGTGGCCTCTCCCATTGTGCCATGTGGAAAGCGCGCACTACGTTAGCCTCCACGTGGCGTCGATGAGATTAATCACTTAATTAGGCTATTTAATTAATAGATAATCATGGAAACTTCAAAACTAATTCAAGAAAAAGCATAAAAATTAAAGGGAAAATGCACTGTAAAGATATTTCTTAGGAGAATAATCTAAATTTTTTTCAAATGGATTTTGAATTGTGTATTTTACTCAATTAGGTTTTATAAAATTTAATAATCCTAATTACTCCCTAATTATTTTAGTAATTCATTTCAAATCTTTATGATATATTTAGTGGGATGACCTCTCCCTCCTCTAATTTTCTTGAGATTTATTGATGAGCTAATTAGGGAAATCATGTAATGAATATTTAATTACTCTCATTATGTAATTAAGGATAATTAAGCATATGAGCAGTGGTTTAATCCCTTTATTAAGTTAATTAAGTCTTGCTTAAGTAGAGAAGAGGTTTATGGAATTTTATTTTAAAATCAAAGCATTTTAGAACTTAATCAATCCTTCTTGGGTATGTGCTTAGGTGTTCAATAACCTAAGTAGCTTAAGGAAATCAAAATCCAACCCACATGTGTGGGAAGTACTTAAATTAAACCCTTTAGCTTAATTAATCATTAATTATGAGCCAATTGCATTAGGACCTTTCTTTATTAGGTGGATTGTTGATTTAAATTCCTTGTGTAGTTTTATGTCATATCATCAGCTAATAATTATTTGATTAAGTATGTTAAAGTGGTGTAGGTAAGGGGTAATTAATAAACTTAATTCACACCTTAACCTAACCAAAGTATAAAATTGATCTAATCACCTAAAAATTAAACTAAAACATCATACACATGTTGGAATGGGTTAGGACTAGCAAACCTTATTACATTTCTTAAATTAAAATCAAACTCAAAATAAAACAAAAATCTGTTTAAAAAAAATTTAATTTACTTTAAATAATCTTATTCCATATGATTGTCTTTAGGAATTAATTAGGGTGAATGAATTTACATGATTTCATCACTTTGTTTCTTTCCTAGCATGCTAAATGTGTGTATCATATGAAATTCATACATTCATTCCTTTTGAAAATTAAATTAAAAATGAAATGTTTCCTTTATGTCAAATTGCATGTTTTGGCTAAAGTATGAATATGAATGGTTATTATCACTATTAAATCCAAAATTACTTTCAAAGCATATGAATCAAACATCAAAACTGAAAGGTATGCTACTTATAATTATTTATGAGCTTGCATGTGAGTAAAAATATAAAGATGTGCATAGTGTGGCTTTCCTTCTCTTTCCTTTTAGCATAGTTTTGAATAGGATTTGGCAAAGTGTATGGTTCATTTGAAAAGAACAAAACACATGCTTAAATCCATTCTTATTCATTCCTATGTTATTACTTAAGTAGGACATCCACACTTCTACATATAAATTGCATAAACAAAATAAACAAATAAACACAAACTTTTGCATCTTTCTTTTTCCATTCATTTCTTTTGTACATGTATATGTATTTAAGGAAAGTGGCATATTAGTCTGGAAAACCCCAAGGTTGTGAAGCTTTAAGTAGCTCTAAGTAGATCTTGTACCTTACACCCTGGTGCTAACAATGGCTCCCTACTCACTTATGCCTCTCATACATATATGTGTGCATATGAAAAATGGATAAAGGAATCCCTCTTTTTCTACTTAACAAAATCATCATCATAAAGGCATTCAAATTTCTCAAACAAATTTTCTTAGAATTCATCATTAAAGTGTGCTAAAAATTTCCATTTGCATATATAGATATGCTTAGGATTCATTCATATGCATATGTTGGGAAAGAAATGAAGTGATGTGTGTTTTGTGATAGTATTTCACTTTACTTAATCTTAGATGCCTTTCTTTTGAATAGCGTAGTTTAGGGAAAACCTAAACTTAGAATTAATTAAAACACATAAAAAATATTCACTAAATAAAAATCAAATATGAATCTACCTTAGAAATTGCTTAAGGTAGGGAGGAAAAGAAGTTTTCTTCTCTTTTTCTCTCTTTACAACACTTAGTAATTAAATGTAGGATTCATTTAAAATAAATCAAAAATACAAAATAAAATCAACCCAATTCAATTAAACAACTTAAATGAAACCACCATCTAAGTTGAACATTTTCATACTTAGGAAATTTAAATCTTAAAGCCATAGCTAAGCATACCACACAAACCTTAAATGGCACACACATTAGGCTAAGTCACAACTTCTAGCTTTAGGTTAGGGTGGTACATGGTTTGATGTTTGCTTTTATTTTATGATGTTTTGTTTTAGTCTAGATGTTAGGGTGTATGTGCATAGATAAAATGGTAGGACGATTTAGTCTAATCATTTTCTTCTACAGGAGATTATGCTTAAGGGGCGTTGTAATAAAAATATAAAATTATTTTTCCTATGCAGGTGCCTATACCCCTAAGCATTATCCAAAATAGGCCATGTGGACTTGGTTACCCATGTGTGGGGTGCTAAGTCCAATTTATATATATATGTTCTTGGGATTGTATGGTTTGTTTGGCTAATCTCTGTTTTGCAAGTATTAGTTAGATTTCCTTTTTCCCATTTCATGTACTTTTGCAATTAGGATTTTGGAATGATTGTTATGGGGGATTAAGATGAATATTTGTCATATAATTACATTTTATCTACCATGTGAAGCCTTTGGAGCAACCACATTCCAACCATCCAAAAGAAGGAACCAAAGAAGAAAGGAGAAAAAAAAGGAGAAGAAATGAAGAATGAAGACCCCCATAACAAGAATTTCTTTACATGATTGTAATTAATTCATTTGTAATCTAGATTGTATAAGGGTAGAGCTCGGCTACCCAATTTGTTTTCAGGTATGTGTGGTGGAGCCCAACCATAAATGACATTTTATTCTTTTGCGCTAATTTTATAAATAAAGCACCAGCCATCCAATGACCTAATTAGGAGAGTAGATGCATTAGATTTGCCTTATGTTAAGAAAGGTAGAGGTAGACCTAAAAAGACTTGGTTAAGATGTATAAAAAATAACCTTAGTATACTTGAATTAAATGAGAATTTGACACATAATAAGACATAATGGAGACAAAGGATTCATGTAGCTGACCCCACTTAATGGGATAAAGGTTTGTTGTTGTTGTTGTTGTTATTGTTTTATAAATTGTTTGATGTTTGTTTAACTTGCACATTAAGATGACATCTTTTCATAGTTTCTTCCTTACTTTGATGTGTGGCCTGGATGATGATTAGGCTCTTAGGATAATAAATTTTCTACCAAACTAATCAATTCAAATTAAAAATAAACAACTCATAACCTCATCTAAAGCCTAAGTTAAAAATCAAGATAAAAGAATTACCAACCCCTTAGCTAGATGTTGTCTTACTTTTCTAACATCATGCATAAAAAGCATATTATTTCACTCTTGATTGGAGGGCTTCCACCTTTTCTAGAGAACTTGGCTTGATTTTAGAGCCATGGAAACACACCTCCTTATCTTCTGATTTTGGCACATAATCTAATTTCTCATGCATTAGGCATATAAATCTTAAAGTTTATGTCAAATTGATTTTCCAAAATAAAAATAAAATATATGAAAGATTTGCATTAACTTATGAACTCTCTCTTTTTGATCGATCCCACTTGACTTTCTAAAAATAAATCAATTGATTAATAGTCCTATCTTTTCAAAATCTTTGGGCACAATGATCATTTACGTTAATCGAGAGTATTCCTAAAGAATCTCGTTCCTTAAGATGTAGTTAACTATGGTAGCTTGCCCCTATAGGGAACTTAACTAATCTAGTTTAAAATAAGCCCTTCTTTACTTTTCATGTAAAGTAGGGGAAGAATCTCTGGTACATTCTGAAGACCTATTGTTCCATAGGAGTCTTTATTGAGGTGATTAGGTCTATTATAGGGTCATGACTTCTATCTCTCGAGATAGTACACCTTTTCTCAATATTGTACCCGATCACCCTAATAAGAATATCTATGGATCTACATGGCATCCCAACAAGTTGTAATTTTTATATATATTTATGTTTTCATTTATCCTTTTTTTCCAAATGGTAAGGGGATAAATGAAAGTGGAGATATAGATAAAAATATTTCACCACATTGGGTCTAGTTCTCATGATGCTCCTCCTAGCATGACTCAATGTCATAACTGGTGTCATAAGATCAAGCGACATCATGATCGTATAGCCAAGGAGCTAAAGGAAATTTCCCAACCTGTAATAGAGGAGTTACCTAGGATAGTATCTCCTCTTTTCACAAAGAACAAGTTTCACCCCCTCTCTGGATCTGATGGAGAGGAAGACATTAGGAGGATTTCAATTTTACCTCCACCTGCAGTTCACTTTGAGGCTCCTACTAGAGATAGGAGAAGGTCATCTGCCGACCTTAGATCAGTTCTTTGCCGGGTAGGCAAAGTTTACGGACAATGAGAGTTCGAGGCTCAGTTTGATTTATGTTTTGTCACCGCAAGATAGGGGATCACATCGCGTGAGAGGTCGGAGGCCCATATCAATACATGTGAATAGTCAAGAGAGGTAGAGGTTTAGTAGACAGTTTGTAGCCTCAGCCCTTGTGGACTTTCTCGATCAACGTGCTACCTGCGCTGGTCATTTTGATAGCATTGTACTGACAGGTACTACCCAACATAGGAGAGGAGCTCCTATGTAGAGAGAGTTGGTGGTGCCTCCACCACACCGCTTTACTCCTCATTCGCCTTCTCCAATACAAAATCTATCATCCACTATTCTAGCAAAAGCCATGAAGGCTACATCCGGGGAGAAGAGAACCCCACTGGTGATCCAGCTACGGCCAAGAGATCCCATTCCATCTACACCGCCGACTGAGGCGAGGTCGAGCTCTCCTGCTCGACCTCCTTCTCCAGTTGTGGTGAAGATGGAATGACGACCTCAAATCATTGTAGTCATTCCATCACCACCACCACTGTAGCAGTCTATAGAGATAGTAATGTTAAGGGAGGAGGAGACAGTACCACTATTCCCATGGCCATAGATCCTCCTAGGAGTACTACTCCACCTAGATCGCGTAGAGCATCTTTCTTCTAGTGAGCGTACTCATAGGTTAGCTCTCCGAGCAAGGGAGGTTAAATGTCTTTCTATTCATGACAAGGATCCCACTGATCCTCAAACTTTGTTTGTATGCATCCTCTGATGACTTAGTCAATATTTTGTTGAGAAGAAGAAAATTCTAGGGTATACCTGGTTTGATTTAGAGGATAAGAAGGTCAATTTTGATCCTAATGAAGATGATATGTTAAGGGATATAGCAGGAGTACACATGATATACACTAGGGGTTCCCTCCTTCGTGATCAACAGAATTTGGAAGGTGATATGCCGAGCAAGAAGACACAGCCTACTCGACCCAACACCACCTTCAATAAATATAACAAAAAGATGACCAAATTGAAACGATGGGGAAGAGGCTTGAGGATTTGCTAGGAATAGTTTTGGCACTTCAGAACCAAGCCCTAGTAGTGCACCCTACTATTGTAGAGATAGATCAGCCTGAGTTGTTGCATGTCTTGGATCAGCCCAAGACTTCACTGCCTATAGAGCAGGGCAGCACCAGCTTGTATAAGAAGGTAGTGGATAGTACCTCCGTACAAGAAAAGGACATTAAACTCATGGTTGAGTAGCAAGTGAGGAAAGCACTGGTGCAAGCTTGAAGAGGATCATCAGTTCCAAAGGGTAGACCCTACCTAGAGGAATTTGATGCCATCCAGTATCCTAAGGGTTTTGTGCCAACTTCTTTCAAGAGCTTTGATGGCAGCGAAAACCCATGATAGTACATAGCGCACTTTAGGGCCAGTTGATGTAATGCTGGTGGCAGTGATGTGTTATTATTCTATCTTTTGTCAGTTTAGCAGGCATAGCCTTCGATTGGTATGTTGAACTCCCCAATAGTTCAGTGAAGACTTTTGTAGAGTTGGAGCTACTCTTCATTAATAAGTTTGTCAGAGCTCAGCAAAGGGTGACTATATGTGATCTCGTTGTGTCTCAACAACACCTTGGTGAGTCCCTCATTGATTATATTCTTAGATGACATAATTTAAGTATGAAATGCGAACCGCAGCTGTCTGAATAGCATGCCATTGAAAAGAATATTCATGGCCTGGTAGTCTTCATGCTCAAAGGTTTTACCATCAAGACATTTGAGAAGCTAATCAACAAGGTGGCTAACTTACAAGGATAAGCCAAATAATTACCTTTTTTGAATCAATCTATAAAACAGAAGCTTTGAGAAGAAACTAGAGCAAGGACAAGAGTAGACAAGGGGAAGTACGGTGAGAGCTGAGATACCTCGTGCTCCACAACCGTCACTTTCACCTCCTCTACCACCACCTAGGCCATCTTACCGGCCGCCACAGCAGCCTCCATGACCTTCACCACCTCCTCCTCAGCAACATTCACAAGTAGCAGTGGTACACATACCCACCACCAGGTAGCTACCATCCACCTACTCTTATGGATAAACTAAACAAACCATATTCATTTAAGAGGGAGGTAGTTAGAAAATCTTTAAGAATCTCTTAAAGAAACATGACTTTTAGCTACCCAAGCCTAGAAGGCCGGAGGAAGTGGGCAAGAGCAATGATCCAAACTTTTGCCCCTACCACAGCATGCTAGGTCATGTTTTGGAGGATTGCTTTACATTTAAAGAATGGCTTGAGCATAGCTACAAGACAGCCATAGTTATCCCAAAGGAATACCTTGTAGAATAACCATCCAGTTCCATTTGGATAATCCTTAGGGATACCTGTGATCCTCTCAAAACCAAAGAAGGTTGGGATATCTCCTTATCTGAACTTCTAAAAGGATAGTATCAAAAATCAAGAAACTTTCCTTGTAGGTGCCCGAGGTAGCTCAAACCTCCAACATCAATGAAGGTTTGCAAGTTGCCAAAGACAACTTGGGGAAAGAGGGAGCTCAAGAGCAGCCCACACCAGCCTGGAGGGATAGCCAAATAGCGTAACCACCAATCGAGCCCAGCCTCCAATCCACATTTGCAGCTACTTCTTCAACGAGCACTTCTACTTCAGCTAGCTATTCCTTTAGTAGACATCTTGTATCGACAGATGAGCATATCAAATCCCTCACCCCACTTACTTTACTAGATTTCTACTATGTTCCTCCTTCAAAATCTAAGAAATCATGGAATAAAGCTAGTTTAAATTACATATGTGTCACTTCTGATCATAACTCTACTCTTTTAGAAAGCTCTCCAAGTTTAAATAATAATTATAATAACTCTAATCTACCCTTTTCTAATTCATAGTTGGACTTTCCTTCTCTGAATAATATGGGTTCACCTCTTGAGATAGACTTAGAATTATCTGATTCTGAGGGGCCCATAGGAGAAGCTGTAGGTGAGCCTTACGAGCAGGTAGAACCTTCCACAAACCTACCACAAGAGATAACAAGTCAACCTCCGTAGTGGCAAGGTTCTACCTCCTAGGGCAGCACCTCAAGATAAGGGGAACAAGTCATAGGTTCAGATGATCAAGAAGCCCCTCCACAGAATGCTCCACCCTTGGATATGCTTGTGGAGGGATAGCCCAAAGTAGATTACAATGTCTTCTCTCACCTAAGAAAGTTTCCATCTAAGTTAAGCATATATGATGCCCTTATCTTATCCAAAGAGATGAGAGAATCATTGATCAAGGTTCTTCTTGATCTAGAAATATGCTTAGCTCAGCTGACCGCTATTGGATAGGAGGCACATTATTCCAGAGAAGCCCAAGGAGTCACTTTCATAGATGAAGACCTTCTACTGGGGGACATGGAGCATAAGCATCCGCTCTATTACAAGGGACATGCACTTCTGAGTTCTTGTGATCTAGGTGCATCGGTGAACATTATGAGTCTAAAGACCCTTGTCTACTTGAGGATTAACATCTCTACACTCCAAGGAGATTGGATGATGTTGAGTGGATTTAATGAACAAGGCGACAGGGCTTTAGGTTCCATAGTGTTGCCTTTTGGAAATAGGTGAATGGAAGACTAAAGCCAAGTTCTATATCATTGATTCGAATACTTCATTCACTGCTTTACTCGGTAGGCCTTGGATACATTAGAATAAGATGATTCCATCCTTCCTTCAATAATGTATCAAGTTCAGAAGGGATGGATTTAAATACTGTGTCAAAGGAGATAAAAGCCATTTTTAGTTAAAGAGGTTGAGATATATGAAGATGCGGCCTACTATCTTCCTCAAAATACCTTTTCTCATGAACTTGGTCAAAATTCAAATGCAAAAGAAAAAGAAAAAGATGCAAAGGAAAAAAAGAAAAAGAAAGAGAAAAGAAAAATGAAAGTTCAAGTGAACGAGAAAAAATTAAGAAGAAGTAAAGCCGCATGTCACATTCCACCCATTGTTCATTCCATCATATAGACATATGGGCAGAATGACTTGACCTCCGCCAGGCAAAGGTAGAGGCATATATATAGGCAATTCTAGAGTCGAAAGACCCCTTGGTTAGACACCAGCCAATAGGGGTTATGTGTCAATTCACAGGAGTGCTCCTATTATTCACATAGACTTGGAATCCAGCTCAGAGGATGAGTCTCATGTGATTAGCATACCAGCCAACCCCTCTTAGTGGGTTTCATTAGAGGTGACACTCGAGCCCAAAAATGACAAAGACCAGGCCTCCAAATGAAGCATGAATATATCAAATCAAGCTTATGTGAAACTATCAGGTAGCAATTAGGATCCTTAGCTCTAACCTCACTTTCCTCTCAAAAAGTTGAAGGTTTAGTAGTTAAGGAAGCCCCTCAGTTTTTCATGTATGTCAAGCTGAAGAGATTCATATTGGGTTCATCATCCTCAAGTCCAGAAGCTGATGTAGAACTTGAGAATAATTTATATAAAGAATTAATGAAATTTCCATTTGATTGGTACCCACCTTGTGTTCTTAACCTTACAAAAAAGGTTTGATTCCTTAGACATGGTCTAAGCACAGGTCAGAATACTTTAAAAAGCTATGGAACAATAGAAGTAAGGATGCACAATCAAGATCAAGACTAGGATTCAGTACAGTGGGCCTAGTCGATGATGAGGATTACTGCTTAGTTATTAACAATCATCTGGAATCTGATAGATTCTTCTCAAACCACACTAGCTCTTATGAGGAGGTGTGTTTATAAACTTCAGATGATCTAGATGATCTCCAAATCAAAGATGCACCACCATAATTTGAAGAATAAATCTATTCAATAATCAACAAGCTTAAAGAAATAAACCTCAGGATGGAAGAACATTCATTCCCGAGATACATCAGTTCATTATTGAATAAAGAAGAAACCAATGTCATAGTTAGGCTATTGATTAAGTTTAGGGACTACTTTGCATGGATCTATGTAGAAATGCCCTGATTATCTCCTAACAAAGTAGTCCACAAACTAGCAATAGACCCTGACCCTAACCCTGTCAAGCAAGCTCCTAGATGCATGTGATTAGAAATCAAACAACAGGTCATTTTTGAAGTCAAGAAATTGATCGATGCTGATTTCATCATGAAAGAAAAATACCCTACCTGGTTAGCCAGTGTCGTACTAGTTAAGAAAAAGAATGACCAAATTCATATATGTGTCAATTTTAGGGACTTAAATAAGGCATGTTCTAAGGATGAGTTTTCTCTTCCTATACCAGAATTAATGGTGGACATTGCCTCATCTCATGCAGTATTATCCTTCATGGATGGGTCATCTGGCTACAACCAAATCAAGATGGCCCCCGAGGATGAAAGAAACACTACTTTTCAAACCCCGATCAGAATCTATTATTATAAGGTCATGTCATTTGGCCTTAAAAATGCTAGGTGCTACATACCAACGGGCCATGACTCAAATCTTCAATGAACTCATTCATCATCAAGTTGAATGCTATTTTGATGATCTAGTAGTCAAAGCAGAGAAAAAAAGACCATCTCTTTGACTTGAGTGTAGTTTTTGAATGGTTAAGACAATTTAATCTCAAAATGAACCCCCTGAAGTGCATATTTAGAGTAGCTTCAGGAAAGTTCCTTAGGTTTGTTATCTGACACTGGGGAATAGAAATAGATCCAAAAAAGATCAAAGTTATCTTAGAAATGCCACCACCTAAAAGCTTAACCCAACTCAAATCTTTCCAAGGGTGGTTGGCGTATCTAAGATGCTTTATCTCAAACCTATCAGGAAGATGCAAACCATTTTCAGCACTTATCAAAAAGGATGCCAAGTTCAAGTGGGATGATAAGTGCCAGAATGCCATTGAAGATATCAAATAGTATTTGGTGAAGCCACCAGTTCTAGCAGTCCCTATCCCGGCGGTCACTTATCCTCTACACTGCTGCATTGGAAGACTCCCTTGGTGCTTTATTGGTTCAAGCCAATGATGAAGGGAAGGAGAGTGCTCTCTACTCCCTCAGCTGTCATTTAATCCCTACTGAAGCGAACTACCCACCTATTATAAAACATTGGCTAGGTTTAATCTTTGCATCCCAAAAGCTATGACATTATATGCTTTCTCATAAGGTGAACTTGATTTGCACAACCAATCGACTGCAATATCTCATGACACGGCCAATGCTATCTAGATGTTTGGCACGTTGGTCTATGATTCTCTCACAATTTGATATCACATTCATACCCCTCTGTGCGATGAAAGGACAAGCACTAGTAGATTTCTTAGCAGCACACCCACTTCCCGTTAATTCTCTGCTTAGTGGTGATCTCCCTAACGATCAAATCATGAACTTAGGGGAGGTTGGCAACTACCATTGGGAGATGTATTTTGATGGTGCGTGTTCCTTTGATAAAGGAGAAGAACCACGATCTACTCTTGTAGGAAAGGTAGGGGTAAGAATAGTTCTCTTAACTCTAGACCGCGATGTGATGAGATTCTCATACTATCTCTCCAATCCCTGCACCAACAATGAAGATGAGTATGAAGCATTGATTGCTGATCTAGAGTTAGCCATCACAGTTTGTGTCAAAAACATTAACATCTATGGGGACTCTCTATTGGTCATCAACCAGATCGTTGGGTCCTATAACCTAAGCTTCGCTATTACTATGAGTACACCATGAAGTTGTTAGCTCAGATCCCTGAGGTCACCATCTACAAGGTCCCTCGAGGAGAGAACGTAGTAGAAGATGCTTTGGCCAAACTTGCCAAGGAATTGGCATGTCCGAAAGATTAGTCCATTCTAATAAGGGTCTAAAATAGACAAGTCATATCCCTTATTGACGCTGAACTCATCGAGAGACTTTCTCTTGAAGGGGAAGCTACTGTTGCCAATAAAACAAGGAGCTGGATTGGAGGTAACCATTCATAAATTACTTGAACATCGACAAACTAACTCAAGAGAAGTCATAAGCCCATCTGGTAAAATAGAGAGCTCTCTCTCCTATGCTCTCGTGGATGGCACCTTATACCGATGGTCCTTCGATCAAGTTTGGTTACGTTGTTTAAAAAAATAGGAAGCCCATAGGATCATGATCGAGGTACATTCAGGTCTATGCAGAGTGCATCAATTCAGTCCAAAGATGAAAGTAAAGATCAATAGACTAGAATACTACTGGCCTTTAATTATTATAGACTGCATGAATGTAGCTAGGAGATGCCATCAGTGTCAAGTAAATGATGTGGTCCTATAACAACCACCCAACATTCTACATCCTATATTGGCCTCATGGCCATTTGAGAGTTGGGGTACCAACATTGTGGGTCCGATCGATCCTCCTTCTTCAAAGGATCATCACTTCATTCTAGCTGCCACCGACTACTTTTCCATGTGGGTTGAAGCAATCCCACTCAGAGAGGTCACATCTCAGCATGTGCTCCAATTTTTCAGGAACCATATTGTATATAGGTTTGTGGTGCCTCAATGAATTATATCCGACAATGGTACTCCATTAAAGAGCACCAAGATCAACAACTTTGCCAGAAGACATGCTATAGATTGGAGATACTCCACCATCTACTACCCTGGAGCGAATGAACTAGCAGAAGCATTCAACAAAACTCTCATCCAAATATTAAAGAAGACACTTGATGATAATAAACAACAGTGGTAGGAATAGTTGGTTGAAGCCTTATGGGCATACTGCACCACATACAGAACTCCAACTTGATCTACCTCATTCTCTTTAGTGTATGGATTTGAAGTTGTTCTACCATTAGAAGTTCAGCTCCCATCACTAAGGATAGCAATGGGTATTTAAATCACTACAGAGAAGAATGCCAAGTTGTGATTAGAAGAGCTCGAAGGTTTGGAGGAGAGACGCTACGAGCATGCCAAAACTTCATGTTTTACAAAGCCAAGATGATTCAATCTCACAGCAAGCTGGTCCGCCCTGGAACCTTTCAAGTAGGAGAACTTGTATTTGTTCTAAGGAGACAAATTGTTTCCCATCGAAAGATGGGAGGCAAGTTTGAACCCACTTGTGAGGGCCCTCTTGTCATAGAGAAGGCTTATTAAGGAGGATCTTATTAGCTTATTCTAACATATGCAAACACATAAATGAAGTTAAGAAAGTATGTGTCATTGTTAAACCAGGGAAGTGAGATTTGATTGTAAAGGGGAGCACATGATACTTCCAATTAATGGATTCTATTTGAAGAAATATTACCCATAAAATCTTATTTGAAAGTATCATTAAAAGAACAAAATTTCATTCCAATTCATCAAAATATTTCCTTCATTCGAAGCATTATTTTCTTGTCTTGTGAATCCGCCACGATGTGTTTACGTTAGGTGTAAGAGAACCCAAGAGGCATTCTATCCTTCTTTCATAACACAAACATAAATTGAACACAACTCCACACCACTACTAAAATAGGTGTGAGAAAACCCAAGAGGCATCTTATTTTGACTAGCACAGCTAAATTAGGTATAAGAGAACCCAAATGACATCCTTTCTTAGTGCGATCACAATTGCCCTTCGTGACACCATTTCATCAAATTCCCCAATGTGTTTAGGGTAGTATAAGAGAACCCGAACGCCTATTCCCTTTAACATAAGAATAAAAATAAACACATATCTTTTATCTCAGGCTATCTTGATGTGTGATCAAGCCCCTTGTAGCACTCACTCATTAACTGCTCTAGGTCGAGCTGATATGCTACCTTGCTAGTATATCACCCTAGTAGTCACTTGTTTGGAAGATGTGAGTCCTCGTGCTTTCTTCTTGACTTGACCATTGTAAACCAAAGAGCACCTTATTAGTTTGGTAGACTTCACTGCTAACCAGTAAGCTATGTCATGTTGATTTTGTTAAGAAGATGTGAGTCCCTGCACTTTCTTCTTGAACTAACCACCATGCATTGACTAGGTTGAGTATACTTGTGGTTTAGGATAAGTCTCCCAGAGGCTCCTTTCCTCTTGACTATTGTTGAGTTGATATAAGTCTCCAGTGGCATTTACTCAGTAGTCATCCTAGGTGGGATAACACCTATCGAGCTGAAGATAGACTATCCTAACAATCAATTTTTCTATAAGAGGATGTGAGTCCCCGATGCTTTCTTCTTAGGCTAATTGTCACAAATTGATGGGCACCTTAGGTTGGTTGATATTCACTATGCTGACACTAACTCACTTGGTGGATACACCACTCTTGGAAGATGTGAGTCCCTGTGCTTTCTCCTTGAGTTGGCCACCGAATACCTATACAAATTATCTTCTCTAGGGTTTTGGATAAAGCCCTTAGCGGCTCCTCTCCCTACAGGCACTCTATTTGGATCACATCCTTTGTGGACCCACTTATACACTACACAGGTTGCTTTTGGATTGGACAGTCCCCTTTCCTAGTAGCCACCCCTCTGGTTGGAGAATCCGTTCAGCGGATGCATGATTCTCCCTTGGTTCAATAAATCTGATATATGTCTAGGTTGATATGAGCTCATTCTCAGTATGATCCCTCGCAAACTAACAGGGTCCACGATAAGTAAACAAAACAAAAAATTAATTAATTTTCTTGTGGATTAGGAATTCAAGCCCCCACTGACCCCTTTCCCAAATAGACATCCTATCTTTAGGGCAGTGTCAGCAGAACTCCCTATAGGAATTTCCTAACTACACTTGAGTTGAGATAAGTCCCTCGGTCGAGACTCTCTCCATAGTCACCCTTAGTTCAGGTTCAATCTGTTTGCCACAAGCAGGTTATCCTGGCAGTAATTTTGCTTTCGAAGATGTAAGTCTACTATGCATTCTTTCTAGCATGACTGTCACAAACCGACGGGCAGCCCTAAGTCAGGTTGGCATGTTACCTTGCTAATGTGTCACCCTAGTGGACTTTAATTTAGAAAATATGTGAGTCCCCGTGCTTTTTCCCTGAATTAACCATTGCAACTGATAGGATCCATCAAGATGTGAGTCCTACTATGTGGTTAGTAGACTACCCATTTGGATTGGTAAATCTGAGCTAGATCAAGGCCAACATGGCTCCTACTCAGTATGATCCATCGCAAACCGATAGGGTCAATCTCAAAATTAAAAATTTAAAAATCCAAAACAAATCAACCAACCTCCCTCAGTGGAATCAAAATAATTCAAAGACTCTCCCTTAGTGGAATCAAATCAAACAAAATAAAAATAAATCAAATCATTATGCTTCTCCTCAGTGAGATACAAGTCTTTCTTGTTCCCTAGCGGATCCTAAATTCTAATCCCTCAGCGGATTTCATAATGTTTTACTCTCTAATGGATGATTTGAACTTTGTCCCCTAGTGAAGAGTTCACATTTTCATCCCAAGTGGAAAACCAAATCCTAAATCAACAAATCAAATCAAATTTCTCCCCAGCGATACTCAAATCAAATCAAATCTCTCATCCCCCAGTGGATGACTCAAACCTTTTCCCTTAGTGGAAGGTTCACATACTCAATCCCTAGTGGATTCATTCTTCACTCTCTTATTTCTTTGATATGAGTAGAGTCACATTGCACTAAGCTCTTGATTCCTTCTACACCTTGGGTTGGGAGTAAATCATTTCTATTAGTGCTTGTGATCATTCAGTGTTGTTGATCATCTCGATCAACGCTAATACGTGCGGTATGTCTTGTCAGTCACACCACACCTATTGGGCACCCTTTGTTGACCTCATTTTAAGAATGAGCTCTCAACTTCTTCATCTTATACACTAAGAGTTCCTTAATCTTAAGACACTTCTAGTGATTATGTGAACACTTAACCTAACCCTAGAAACTTAGAAGAGTTAGTCATAAGAATAGGTTATGCCTTAGGGGTGTTAGGAAAACATGCCTACCCTATAGCTTAAGTCGAATCCTCACTTTCTTCTTACAAATCAACTTCAAATTCAAAACAACCTCAAATCATAACCAACTTCAAATTCAAACAAACTTCAAATTCAAATCAACTTCAAATCCAAAACCTTTCTAAGCCATCTTTATTTCATCTTATGGACTTAGCTCAAATCAATTCAATAAAATCTTAGACCAATTCCAACATAATGAATTTTCTCAAATCATGAATCAATTCCAAATGATTGAAACCCATGATTGAATTCCAAATAAAAAATCTTTCCTAAGCCCCTTTGATTTCATCTTATGGACTTAGCTCAAATCAAATCCAAACCAACTTCAAACTCAAAAGATTTTCTCATTGCCCACTTATATTCTCATTTATAATCACAAATATAAATGAAATATAAATTCAAACCATAACCAAATCCAAAACTCAAGTTCAAATCTAAAATCTTTCCTAGGTCACTTTGATTTCATCTTATGGGGCGAGTAGCCCTTGAAATCATGTGATTTTGTTACCTATATCAAAAGATATTAGCAAAATATTATCAACGGTCCTCGGCTCCCATAGTAATTGAAGGAGATGATCGCTGTGCCGTTTGATCCATATATTTGAATCGAATGGCCCAAATCTAGGTGGACATGATAGATTTCACCCTTTAGGAACCGTGAGATCGATCTAGACCATCCGATCATTGATCGATAGTCAAATCCGTATTTTAAATTATGTGATCAAACTGCGAGATGCACCACAGCGTGCGAATATTGATGCGAGACGTGCCAAATATAAATGAACTAAGCCCATCTAAACCTCACAGGACCGTTGTCGCGCAGGACCATTGCCAAATATAAATGAAATATAAATTCAAGTAACCATAATCAAATCCATTTTGCTAAAATCTTTTCAAATCAAATTCAAATCACTCCAATTTGAAAATATTTTCTCATAACCCATTTATATTATCATTAGTTAAATTCTTGAACTTAGCCAAATCGAACTCAAATCAATCCCTTTGGATTTTCTCTTCAAACAATCAATCCTTCAATCATGAACCAAATAAACATAAACTTCAATCATCAAACCAAAACTAAATTCAAAACTCAAACCCAAATCAAACCCATGTTCATCCTTTGAACTTGAAATTATCAAATGAATCAAAACCCATTTAACTCCAAATCACTTACAAATGGATTTATATTTCAATCATAAATTCATATGTGAGTTCAACCAAACTTGAGTCAAGCCTTGATCAATTCAATTGACCCACTTAGGCTCACTTGACCCAAAGTGACCTAAAGAACCTTTTTGAGCCAAATTCTAATCCTACCCAAATTGGATTGAACTAAGCTCATCAAAGCCTCACATTATGAGCAACAATCATCATAAGATGATCAATCACTCAAATTAGGTCAAACCAAGTAAAACCAAGCCTTTGACCAAGTCAACACTTAACCCAAATGAAACCTAAACTAGTCAAAATCCACCATAGGCCAAATTGATTGAAACCATTGATCTAAACTAGTTTATGATCAATGATTGAACATGACCAAATCATCATTTGAGCCAAACCTAGCCTAATTGTCCACTTGACCCAAGTTAACCCAACTTGACCTAAAAAGTCAAAATGTGTCAAATCTTGATCTAAGCCAAATTGATTGCAACCAATGGGTCAAATTCATTCTAAATCACTTGTAGAACTTGACTAAAGCCTCAATTGGTCAACTAGACTCATCCTAGCCCAATTGACCATGATCCCAACTTGACCTAAAAGGTCAAATCAAGCCAAAATCAAACCAATCCAAAATTGATTGATACGAAAGCTTGCAAAATATTTCAAATTACCAACCAAACCTAAACCAACCCATCAGCTAACTTAATTGGGTCAAATGGGTCAAATTGGTCAACTTGATGCATTTGGCCTAAGTGAACTCGAATGAACCAAAATCAAATATAATTCAAATTGAACCAAACCAATGATGCAAAACCACTCCAAATGGTCATTTGAACTTGACCCATCCCTTGGTTTGACCTAATTTGACCAATTGGCCAACTTGACCCAAGTTGACCCATTTTGACCTAAATGAGTCAACATAAGCCAAATGATATCAAATCAATGCCAAATTCATTGAAAATTGGCACAACCTATTTTTCAATTATTTCAAATCTGCCCAAATTGAAATCAAAGTTAAATGACCATTTTACCCTTAGGTCTAAGGGTAACCTATGGTCAAATTCACTTGGAATTTAACCATAATCCAACACAAGACCACTTGGCATCCTCTTAGTGGTCCATTTGGACACTAAGGTATGTGGTGCACATGACCCAATGGGTTTGGTTTAGCCAAAATTGACCACCCAATGGAAAATGAGCACATGGAATCACTCCATACCCTCATTTAACACATAGGCAACTCCTCCACTACACTTCCCTGCCAAAATTGAACCATGTGAAGCTCCTAACAACCTAACAAACTCATTCAATAGAATCAATTTGATCAAAATGGTAAAGGAGCTTACACCGTCCGATCCAAGTAGGGTGAGATATACTCCCCACTAATTTCATTCTAATTCAATCACTTGTTGTTGATTAAACTCTAAGAACTCAGAGGAAGAATTTCAAGCTCTCCCAAGGTTCCCCAAGCTCAATTGAATTCTCCATTCTTAGTTTTGCCTAAGCTAAAAATAGGGGAGGTGAGTGAGAGTGCCAACTTACTCAATTCACCATAGAAGTCAGTTCCTCTTACAAGCACCATCAAGGGACCTAATCGAGCTCACCCAAATCAAATCCCAAGCATCCAATCCACGGGAAGGAGTTCGATCAAAGCTGCAAGCCATTGAAGCTCACTTTGGCCAATAAGAAGATCCACTCCATCTCAAGCCTTCAAACCTTCAACAGGGCTTTGTCTCCACTAGACGAAGCTACCTCAACATTTGGGAGCACCAGTGATATCCTCCGGCAAGGTATGCTTCAAAACTGAGCCAAGGGAGAATTTTCTTTGGTCTTTTATGAATTGAACTTTAATTGCAATCGAAATTGACCATTGGATGTTTTTCCCCACACCTCTTAATAGTGTGGGTTGAATACCTGCCCAATCTGAGTTCAAATGAGCTCGGATCAAGCCATGGAGGATGGATGGCCTGAGTCTCCCATAGGTGAGGGAAGGGATGAATCATGGATTGTCCATCCGCATGTTTTGGATGGATGGTCCTAATTACAACACATTAGATCCAAGGATTAATCCTTTAGAAATTGCAAGCTTGATCTTCACCATCCGACCTTTGATCAAACGGTCCAAGGGATAGTGCGTAATGCCACCGGTTGACATGACATTAGATGTGACAACTTAAATAACCAATCCCATTATGCCATGTAGAACGTGCACGCCGTGTCAACGGTCCATGTGGCGCCGATAGGAATAGTTTTATAATTAGGGTATTTAATAACCAATTAATCACCGAAACTTCAAAATTACATAACTAAATGAAAAAAATCCAAAGAATGCAAACTCAACTTCATTTTAAAGATAATTAAAGGGGGAATAATATAAAATTAATTTTGATTGATTTTGTATAGTTTATTTCACAAAATTAGGTTTTATTGGGAATGTAATTATGTTAATTAATCCCTAATTATTCCATTAATTAATTCCAAACTTCTTTAGTATGTTTAGTGGAATGAATTCTGCCTCCCCTAATTTTCTTGGAATTTCTTAATGGTTCAATTAAGATAATTGCTTTATTCATTCCAAATCACTCTCTTAATTAATTAAGTAATTAATTAATATTAAAATTTATGAATTGGGATTTCTTTTCTAATCTCTTCTCCCTAAGTTCACCCCATTTGGAAAACATTTAATCAAACTATAATTAATGGCCTAATCACTTCATTAATAAATTTAATTAATCAAAATTCAAAATTAAATCATTCAAGAATTCAATAATATTTATTCTTGGGTAGATCCTTAGGTGTTCAAAAGCCTAAGGTAAGCTTAAGGAAATCATAATTCAACTCACATGTGGGATGATTATGAAAGCACTTAATTAAACCCTTTAGCTTAACTAATCAAGAATTGTGAGCTAATTGCATTAGACCCCTTTCTTTCTTAAGGTGCATTGCTGATTTAAATTCAATGTGGTTACATATCATATGTTGTCTCATAATTAGTTGGTTAATTATGTTAAAGTGGTATAGGTAAGGGGGTAATTAATGAATCTAACTTACACCTTAACCTAAACAAAACATAAAATCAACTTGATGGTTCTAAAAATTAAACTAAAATAATACACAAATGAGGGAAATGGGTTAGGACCAGCAAACACCCTTATCATATTTTCTAAATCAAACTCAAAACAAGAATAAAAATCTCTTTAAGAATTGTTAATTCTATTTAAATGATCTTATTTCATAGGATTATCTTTAGAAATTAATTAGGGTGAATGAAGTTACATGCTTACATCACTTTATTTCTTTCCAAGCATGCCAAATGGTATGTCATATGAAATCATGCAATCACACCTTTTTGAAGAATCAAATAAATGAAATATTTCTTTTATGTCAAATTGCATGTTTTGGCTAAAGCAGGAATATGAGTGGCTATTATCACTACTAAATAAAAAATTATTTTCAAAACTTATAAATAAAATACTATAAATGAATGTATGCTATTTAAAAATATTTATAAGCTTGTATGTGATTATAACATAAAATGTGTTGTGTGGTTTTCTTCTCTCTTCTTAACATTTCTTTGTATAGGATTTGCAAAGTGTATAGCTCATTTGAAAAGAACACAACACTTGCTTAAATCCATTTCTATACACTTCTATACTATGGCTTAAGAAGAATCTTCACATTGCATATATAAATTAAATAACCAAAATCAAACAAATAAACATAAACTTTTTGCATGATTCTTTTTCCATTCATTTCTTTTTGTACATGCACATATATTTAAGAAAAGTGGTATATTAGTCTGGACATCCTTGGGTTGCGAGGCTTTAAGTAGCCCCAAGTAGATCTTGTACCTTACACCCTTGGTGTAGAAAATAATGGTGTCGTACTCACTTATGTCGTTCATACATGTAAATGTGCATTTTATTACTAGATAAAAGAATCCCCTCTTTTCTACTTGACAAAATCATGAATCATGAAGCATCTAAATTTTCTTAAGTAACATCCCTTAGCATTCATCATTAAGGTGTGCTAAATATTTACATTTGCATATATAGATATGTTTAGGATCATTTCATGTGCATGATACACATGTTGGAAAGAAATAAATGGTTGTGCATTTTGTGATAATAATCACTTTAATTAATCCTAAATGCCCTTCTTATTGAATAGGTTTATTTAGAACAAATCTAAATTTTGGATTAATTAAAACACATAATAAAACATTCACTAAAGAAAAATTACTAATGAGACTACATTAGAAATTACTTAAGGTAGGGAGAAAAGAGAAGTTCTCTTCTCTTTTTCTCTCTTTATAACACTTAGTAATTAAGTGTAGGTTCATTCAAACCAAATCAAATCATCAAAAAAATTAACAAGTCAACTAAATCACTTAAATGAAACCACCCTCTAAATTGAATCTTTCACACTTAAAAAATCTTAATCTTAAAGCCTAGCTAAGACATACCACACAAGCCTTAAATGGCACACACATTAGGCTAAGCCACCATTTCTAGCTCTATGTTAGGGTGGTGCATGGTTGATGCCCGATTTTATTTTATTATGTAATGTTTTAGTCTGGATGTTAGGGTGTATGTGCATAGATTGGATGATAGAATAATCTTAGTCTAATCATTGTCTTCTGCAGGGGATTGTGCTTAAGGGGTGTTGTAATAAAAATATGAATGCTTTTATTATGTAGGTTGCTTATACCCCTAAGCATAATCGATAATAGGTCAGGTGGACTTAATTAATCATGTGTGGGGTGCTAAGTCCAATTTATTCATATGCATGCTTGGGATTATGTGGTTTGTTTACCTAATCTCTATTTTGCAAGTTTTAGTTAGATTTACTTTCCCTTTTTCATGTAATTTTTCAATTAGGATTTGGAATGAATGTTATGGGAGATTAGGATGAACATTAGTTATAAGACTATGTCTTATGTACCATATGAAGCCCTTGGAACATCCACATTCCAACCAACCAAAAGAAGGAAGGAAAAAAGAAAGAAGAAAGAAATAAAAAAAGAAAGAAGAAATAAGGAAAGAAGAAAAAAAATGAAGAATGATGACCCCCATAACATGAATTCCATTTTGATTATAATTAATTCATTTGTAATATGGGTTGTATAAGGGTAGAGCTCGGCTACCCAATTTCTTTTCGGGTTTGTGCGGTGGAGCCCGACCACAAAGGCCTTATTGCTTTATAAATTATTTGATGTTTGTTTAGCTTGTGCATTAAGATGACATATTTTTTTTTTTAGTTTCTTCCTTACTTTGATGAATCGCTTGGATGCAATTAGGCTCTTAGAAAAAAAAATTTCTATCCAATTAATCATCTCAAAATTAAAATTAACAACTCATAACCTCACAAAAACCTTGGTTATAAATCAAGATAAAAGATTTAGCAACCCCTTAGTTGGATGTTGTATATTTCACATCATGCATAAAAAGCATCTTGCTTCACTCTTGCTTATGGAGGGCCTCCACCTTTGCTAGAGAACTTGGCCTGACCTTTGAGAGCCATGGTAGAAACACACCTTCTTCTTGATGATTTTGTCCCATAACCAATTTCTCATAAATTAAGCATATGAATCCCATAGCCCGTGTCAAATAAATTATCCAAAAATGAAAGAAAACATAATAAAATTTGCATTAGATTAAGTCATTTATTCATACCCTACATGATCTAATCTCTTAGGGAGTGTGTTTAAGGACTTAGTATCTTTCTAAATAAACAACAACCTAGCTATCTTGCAGAAGCATATGACTTGCCTACATGTATTTAAAATCGTAGGAGGAGTTAGTTGGTGGCCACCCCCAAGTGGTTGTAAGTCCAACAATTGGGTGGTTTATCCTCTCTTGTGGAGTAAACCATATGACCATTTTTGCCTTAGATTTAGGTCATGCTCTAGCCCTTGCCAAAGCTCCCTAGATTTAGGTTATGAGATTGTTCTTTCCCCTTATAGGCTACAAGCATAAGTCCTCACCTCTTAAAAATTTCCATGATCTTGTATCGTGGAATTGTAAGTCCTAGATTTTTAAGAAAAATTCAACTCAAACAAACATTTCTCTTCAAAAAAATATAAAGCCCAACAATAGGATAGTTTAGATGCTTCCTAGGCATCCTAGCATTGTGAGCATCTCCTACATATCTCCCTTTGGTTTTGATAATAACTCCCTCCTTTTGATCAATCCCTCTTGATCTTCAAAAAATAACCAATTGATTGATAGTCCTATATTTGAAATCTTTGGAGACACTGATCATTTACCTTAATCGAGAGTATTCCCAAGGAATCTCATTTCTTAGGATATAATTAACTATGGAGGCTTGCCACCATAGGGAACTTAACGAACCCGGTTTAAAATAAATCTTACTTTACTTTTCCATGTAAAGTAGGGGAAGAATCTCTGGTACATTTAAGAACCCATAGTCTTTAGGAGTTCTTGGGATTAGGTCTATTGTAGGATGGTGACTTCTATCTCTCGAGATAGTACATCATTCCTCAATGTCATACCCGATCACCCTAATAGGAACATCTGCGGATCTACGTGGTGTCCAACACAAGAAGTGTTATCTTTGTTCTTCATTTTATTTTTCTCAAAAGATAGAATGAAGAGTGAAGATAAAAATTCACCACAGTTGGCCACTACTAATCCAGCTGGAGATGAGGCATGTTTTTCAAAGGAAGTCTTAGGAGTCATGTTCTCAAATGAAGACTTACTACTGGGGTCAATAGAATACAACCGTCCCTCTACATCACTATGGATGTTAGCAAGTTTAGGTTATCTAGAGTATTGGTTGATCTAGGAGCATTAGTGAATATTATGAGTCTAGGAACCCTTTCCTACTTTAGGATTGGCATCTCTAAACTCCAATCAGAGAAGATGATGTTGAAAGGATTCAATGAATAAGGTGAGAGGGCCTTAGGCTCCATAGTGTTACCCTTGGAGATAGATGATTGGAAGACAGAAGAAAAAATTTACATAATAGATTATGATACATCTTTTAATGCTTTGCTGAGGCAACCTTGGATTTATGAGAACAACATGGTTCCATCCTCCCTACATCAATGCATCAAGTTCATCAGGGATGGGTTTGAATATTACGTCAGAGGTGATCTCAAGCCATTTGCAGTACATGTGGTTAGGATTTATGAGGATGTAGCCTATTACCTTCCTTAGAAATAAAATATATTCTCTCATGAACTTAATTAAAATAAAAAGTAAAAATAAAATTATGAAAAAGAAAGAAAGAAAATTAAAAATAAAAGAAAATGGAGCAAGAAGAAGACATTATGAAGGAAATAGAGCCTGAGATTAGCTTCCACCCATAATTCGTTACTCCATTTGTATAGGTGGGGAGGATGACCTGACCTCCACCAAGATGAAGAAGATGCAATTCTCAGGAGTTCCTAGGGGTGAAAGACTGCCATACCTACCCCCTACCAGGAGGTTCATTCTAGCATCCATGAGCACACCTGCTATCTACATAGACTTAAAATCTCGTCCAAAGGATGAGTCCTATGTAGTGAGCACACCAGCTAGCTCTTTTTGTTAATAGATCCCATTGAAGGTGATACTAGAGCCCGACAATGATAAATATTGGGTCCCCAAGCAAAGCATGAATGTATTTAAATCTCCTTTATGTGAAATTGTTAGGCAGCATATGGATGCCTTAGCTCTAACCCCACTTTCATCATAAAAGGTTGAGAGTTTGATAGCTAAGGAAGCTCCCAAAATATGTGTAAATGCTAAAACCCAAAAGTTTTATCTGGAGCAACATCGTCAAGCTGAGAAGTTGATGTAGAGTGTGAGGATGAATCATTTAAAGAATTAATAGAACTATTGTTTGATTGGTACTCGCTTGTGTTCTTCATTTGACAAAGAAAGGTTTAATCTCACATACATGGTCTAAGTTAGAGTATTTTGAAAGATTATGTGAGAACAAATGTAAGAATTTGCAATCAAGACCTAGAATAGGCTTTGGTACAGTAAGCCTAGTGGATGATGATGATTACTGCCTGGTCATTACTAATCATCTAAAATCTAATATTTTCTTCTCAAACCACATCAACTCATATGAGGAGGTATGTCTAGAAACTTTAGATGATCCAGATGATCTCCAAGTTGAAGATGCAACCCCAAAATTTGAAGAAGAAATTAAATCAACCATCCATGAACTCAAAGAAATCAACTTAGGGATTGAAGACAATCCGTTCCCAACATATGTTAGCTCCTTATTGATTGAATCTAACTAATGACTTAGTTAAGCTACTCACTAAGTTTAAGGACTGCTTTGCATGGAGTTATGAAAAATTTCCAATATTAGCTCCTGAAGTAGTAGTTCATAAGCTAGTGATACAGTCTGACGATAACCTCGTCAAGCAAGCTCCTGGACATATGCGATTGGACATTAAACAATAAGACATTTCTGAAGTCAAGAAAATAATTGATGTTGGTTTCATCCAGGAGGAAAAATACCCCCACTTTGTTGGCTAGTGTCATTCCAGCTAAAAAAATGGTCAAATTTGCATATGTGTCGACTTTAGGGACCTTAATATGGCATGTATAAAAGATGAATTTTCATTATTGATACCAAAATTGATAGTGGATATTACCTCATCTCATCCAATCTTCTCTTTCATTAATGGTTCATCTGGATATAATCAAATAAAGATGACACCTGAAGATGAAAGGAACACTACTTTCAAACCCCCCTGCCCCCACTCAAAATTTATTGTTATAAGGTCATGCCTTTCGGCCTCAAAAATGCTAGCGCCACATACCAGTGGGTTATGACCTGGATTTTTTGACAAACTCATTCACCACCAAGTTGAATGCTACGTTGATGATCACGTGATCAAAAGTAAAGAAAAGGAAGACCATCTCTTTAACTTGAGAGTAGTTTTCAAGTGGTTAAGACAATACGACCTTAAAATGAATGGTCTGAAGTGCGCATTCAGAGTGACTTCAGGAATGTTTCTAGAGTTTGTTGTCCAACACTTTAGGATTGAAATTGACAGAGAGAAGATTAAAGTGATAATGAAATACCACCCACTAAAATCCTAACCCAACTCAGATCATTCCATGGGAGGTTGGCATATTTGAGATGCTATAAATAGCCAACCCCATGGTGCCACGTAGAAAGTGCTCACATCAACATTTGCATGGTGTCGACAGTTTAAAGGGTTAATTAGGCTTTAAAATTTAAATAAATGGCCAGAACTTCAAAAAATCATTACTAATTGTAAATAAATTCAAAAAATACAAATAAACCTAATTTGGAAAGCTAAAATAAAGGAGAATTTAATAAAAATAAAATCTTTAGTATTTGATCAGTGAAGAGTGCTTAATTAGAGTTTTAAATTTAGGTTTATTATCTTAATTAAGGCTTAAACACTTAGCTGATTAATTCCAAATTTAGTAGAATAGTTCTATGGGATGTCCTCTATCTCCCATAATTTTTTTGGAATTATTGGCCATGTAATTTAAATAGTGTATAATTTTCAATCCTAATTACCCTCATTAATTAATTTAATTTTTGTTAAAGTTGCTAAATAGTAAAAATTAAATGGTTAATGAAAATTAATCACCGTAAATGGTGGGGATGGTGAGGGGAAATAATTAGAACCTTTTTCCTAATTAGTTTCCTAAATACATTTCGGTAGAATAATTAATTAACATTTGTAATAATTAGGGATTAATTAGGAAAATTAATGATCAAATAAAAATTAAATTGAGTAAATGGTTGTTCCAGATAGTTTAAATGTGATTTATTAATTTTTCATTTATGTGTTTAATAACATAAAGTCATTAAGGAATTTATGGTTAACCCATTAGTGTGAAAAAAAAACCATAAGAGTGCTTAACTTAGATTCTTCCCTCCTTTAATCTAATTAACTCTTAAGAATTAAGCTAATTGCATTAGGTCCCTTAAGTGCATTGCAAATTTTAATTTCTCATAAGCATATCATTGGAGGCTCATGATTAAGTGGTTAATTAAATTAAAGAAGCTTAGGGAAGGATAATTAAATTGAATTATTAATGACTTGAACTTAATCAATCCATAAAACTTACTTAATTACTTTCCTTAAACACATTAACTCACTAATGTGGGATGGGACAAACACTAAATGCCATTTTCCTCTTTAGGTTTTGATAATTCAAACATGAAGAATCAAATTTCATGAAAGCTTTGGTTAATTTTAAAGAAGATTATTTGACTTGATTGTCCTTAGAAATTAATGTGATTGAATGTATTATGTGGCAATGTTTAGTCATTCCTTTTCAATCATTATAAATTTGCATTTCATTTGATTTCATACATTCATGTTTTTAAAACAAAATCAAAAGAATATGGTTATATTTAAATTGGATTCATTGGATAAATATTATATGGTGTGGCTATTATCACTAATAAATCTCAAATTATTTTTAAAGTTATAAATTAATGATGAAAATCCAAGTTAATGTTGGCTATGAATACTCAATACAATTTACATTTAAACGTGGTAAAATATTATTTTATTTTTATTATTCATGTGTATGTTTACATATGTTTGAAGATTAGCAAGTATATAGTCTGGACATCTCGAGAATATGATGCCTTAAGTATCCCCAAGGAGGTCTTAGATAATCTCACTTTCCTGGTTTAATAACGACACGTACTTGCTTAATCTTATTCATGTGTATGCTTGGATAGAATTTTGATAGAACTTTACTCTACATGAATAAAGAATTTGTAATTATGCAATCTTTGCATGGTTTTCATTCTTATGTTTATGTATATGTTTACATATATTTAAGCTAGTAAGTATATAGTATGGACATCCTAGCAACACGAGGCATTAAGTAGCCCTAAGGAGGTCTTAGATTATCTCACTTTCCTGGATTAGCAATGACATGTACTTGCTTAAATCTTTAATACATGTGTATATATGCTCAATTAAGAAATTAAATCTTTCTTTTCTACCAAAAATATATGCATTAAGAATCATTAAGTGAGAAAAAATACAAACTTATGTTGTATGTATAGATATGTGTACTAAATTAAATATCATGAGTTATAAAAACAAAGAGATATGTATGTTATTGATGATGAAAAGGAATGATGAAATGTTGTCCATGTGATAGTGATTTAATTTTATCAATCCTAAGGTGCCTTTCATGTTCAAATGAGATTCTTTAAGATTAACCTAAACTTAGGTTTAATAAAAATATTTGATAAGCCATTCATTAAAGAAACTAAAGTCATAATAATATACCTTTAGGAAACAACTTAGGATAGGGATGAAGGAGGTCAAACATCTTTCCTCTATTTATAATAATTAGATGTTAAGTAGGTATTAAATGAAACAAAGAAAAAATATACAAATTATAATTAACTAATCCTTTCAACAATTTGAAGTGAAATCTCCCCTAATAGACATTTTAAACATTTGAAACTTTATACAATCATACATCTAAAGCCTAGTCAAAACATACTACAATAAACCTTACCACACACATTGCAATACTAAGTCACAAATTCTAATCTTAGGTTAGGATGGTGTATGTCATGGTGTTATATTTTATTTTATGATGTAATGTTTTATACGGATGTTAGGATTATTTATGTGCAGATTAGATGTTAGGTTGTTAATAGGCTAATGATATTTTTTGCAATAAATTATGCTAAAGGGGCTGCTAAATAATAAATAAATATAAATGTTCTTACTTGCAAGTTGCTTATGCCCCTTAACATAATCTAGTTAGGAAAGGTGGGTTTGGTTACCCATGTGTACAGTGCTAAGTCAAAATGTATGAAATATAAGTGCTTAGCTTGTATGCTTGTTTAGTTAACATTTGTTTTGCAGGTGTAGTTAGATTTATTTTCCATAAACATGTAATTCTTGTAATATGAATTAGGATTAGTGATATGGGGTTTAGGATGAGTAGTGGATAGAAGGCAAAGACCTGGGAGGCCCTATGAAGACTGGAGTAAACTACTCTAAGAAGGAATGAAAGAAAAGCAAAGAATGAAGACCCCCATAACATTCATTATAAATTTTTTTTTTTATAATTTGGGTTGTATAAGGGTAGAGTTCAATTACCCAATTTATTTTTTTATGGGGTGTCGGTAGCCAGCCACACTGGCCTTTATTCTTATGAAATTTAAATATTTGATTAATGTGTTTAGTTTGTGTAATAGAAACAACATGTTATTTATAAGTTTCTTAAAGTATGATGATTTAATGTGTGGTCTCGATGCGGAAGGATCTTTATGATAAAAATTAAATTTTTTATTACCACAAATAACTCATAACTAAATGTTAATACAACTTATAACTTTATCATAAAGCATAGGTTCATAATCAAGATGACTAATAGATTTAGCAACTCCTTAGATGAATGTTGTATGTTTTCACATCATGCATATCATCTTATTTCACTCTTGAATAGGGAGGGTCTCCATTCTTGCATGATATGGGATATGCTTGACCTTTGATAGCGATCCCTTGTAGTGGAGGACACCTCCTCCCATTGATTTAGCCCACACCCTTATTTTGTCATGCATGTAGGCATAATTGCCCCAAGCCTTAGTCCAAAATGAATGTGTCAAAAATGATGTAAAAGATTGTAAATTTTGCATTAGTTTAAGTCATATTTCCATGCCATTCATGATCTAGTCTCTTAGGGAGTGAGTTTAAGATTCTAGCTTCCTTTCTAATTAAATAATAACCTAAGCTATCTTGCATTTACATAAGACTAATCTACATGGTTTTAAAGCATAGGAGTTGTTAGTTGGCGGCCACTCCAGGAGGTTGTAAGCCCAAAAGAGTCGGGATATGTTTATCCTCTATTGTAGAGGTAAACCATTATGTCTCATTTTTGATTAGACTTAAATCATACTTTTAGCTTGTGCTAAAGCATCCTAGATTTAGGTTATGAGGCTATTATTTCTTTCAGGCTATGAGTATAAGTCCACACTTTTAAGGCATTTCCATAATCTTAAGTTGATGGATTATAAGCCCTAGTATTATAACAAAGATTCCAACTTAAACAAAAATACATTCTTTCTTTCAAATTTGTAAGGCTTCATAATAGGGTAGACCAGAGCACTCACTAGGCTTCCTAATATCATGAGTGCTCCCTACTTATCCCTCTTTGGAATCCATAAATAAGTATTTTTATTTAAACTCTCCCACTTTACTTTCATAAATACCCAATCTTTTGATTGTTTAGCTTTGAAATCTTTGGGGATATTTATTGATTACTTTAAGTGAGAATCTTCTTAAAATTTATAAGATGTAATTAACTATGGAAGCTTGCTTCCATAGGGAACTAAAGAGCCTACCATAAAAAAAACCCTGGTTTACTTCTCTGTAAAGTAAGGGAAAGATCTCTAGTATATACGAAGACTCATCTCCCTTAGGAGTCCTTATTAGGTGATTAGGTCCATTGTAGGGTGATATTTCCATCTTTTGAGATGGTAGATCATACCTTAATGTCATACTTGAACACTTCAATAAGTACCCCCTAAGATCTGCATGGTGTCAATACGATTCCAAATTAAAACACCACAACCCCTTCTTATTAACCAATCATAAAGGAGTAAATCCCTCCGTAGGCATCCTTATAAGGATAGGATAAAGTCACTAAGACCTCTCTCCTCTTCAAGCTATCAAAGTTGAAATTAAGCCATTGAAGGCCCCATTCCTATGAACTACTCAAACAAGAATTAAGTCTATGTGACCCCTACTTAGTAGTCAAAATATTAAGGATTAAGATTAAGCTATTCAGGCCACTTATCTCGAGCTTAGCTATTCAGGTTGGAATTAAGTCTCCAAAGACCCTTCCTAATAGCTAACCAGATATGAGTAAATCCCCTAATGGTATCTTTCCCTGGTTAAAATAATATGTAGTTTGGAATAGAAGTAAGTGTCCACATTGGCATCCTTTCCAACAATTATTCTCAAACAAGAGTAAGTCCCTTGAAGGCATATTCTTTGACCACATTGATTGCATTAGGACTAGACTATCTTTTGGGTCCACTCCTAATGACATCCCTATTCATATTAGAACTTACTAAATTTGAGTTCCTAAGAGAGTTAAACTAACAAAATTATAGGCATACATATGTCTATCTTTCATAATCAAATCCAAAACAAAATACACAATCAAAATCAAAATAAAAAAATTAAAATTATGAATTTGAACCCTTCCAAGCTTATGCTTATAATGTTGATCAATTTGGTCAATGCTAATATGTGAAATCCACTACACATATTTGGGGTCCATTTGTTGACCTCATTTTTGAATGAGGTTAATATAATTCTGAAATCAGTAATTAGGATGTCCTAATCTCAAATAGGATCTCCTAAGTCAATGCTTAGGACACTATACTTAGAGACATAGGCATCATCTTTAGGTTTGATCTAACCTAATTGGCTTATATGGAATTAACCCCATCTTCAATTTATAGATTAAACCAAAAAACATCCAAATAAACTAAATTAAAATCAGATTATAATAAATGAAAGAATCCAAAACCAAATCAAAGTCAAATCTAGTCAACTCACTTAACATAGGTTTGACTTACGTGATCCACCAGCTCAAAAGGCAACCCACCATGATTTAGACCAAATTAAATAATTTTAAATGTTCTAAATGATCAAATAAATATTGTAGTGTTTATTTTCAGATGCACCATATGGACCCCATGCAGATCGTAGGGGGTACTTATTATAGTGATTGGGTATGACATTAAGGTATGATATAATATCTCAAAAGATAGAGACATCACCTCAAAATGGACCTAACCACCTAATAAGGACTCCTAAGGCATGAAGTTTCTTCAAATATACCAGAGATTCTTCCCCTCCTTTACATGAAAAAGTAAAGTAGGGTTTATTTTATGCCTGGTTCTTTAGTTCCCTATGGAGGCAAGCCTCCATAGTTAATTACATCATAAGAAATAAAATTTTTAAGAATACTCTCGATAAAGTAGTCAATTATTGTCTCCAAAGATTTCAAGGTTAAGACTATGAAATGTTTGGTTATTTTGAAAAATCAAATGGGAATGTTCAATTGGAAGGAGTTATTCAAAAGCTAAAGGAAAATAAGTAGGAAATGCTCATAATACTAGGAAGCTTAGTGAGCATTCCAATATATCCTATGGTGAGGCTTTATATTTTTGAAAGTGAGAGGATTTATTTGTTTGAGTTGAAAATTTATTAGATTTGTATGGCTTATAATTCATCAACGCAAGATTATGGAAATGACTAAGAGGTGAGAATTTATACTTATAACATGAAGGAAATAAGCAACCTCAGATCTTAAATCTAGGGAGCTTTAACAGAAGTTAAAGCACTACTTGAATCTATGTGAAAGGGGATATAAGAGTCTACACCACAAGAGAAGGTAGACCCATTTAACTCTTCTGGACTTACAACTACCTGGAATGGCTGCCAGCTAATACCTCCTATGATTCAAAACCATGTAGTTTAGTCTTATGATCATTCAAATTTGAAAGAATGAATGCATGAAACCACATGGCATACAATATTTAAAGTGATTGGGAAGGAATAACCAAACATAAACATGTGATCCATTCAACTAAATTAATTCCTAAGGGCAATCACATCAAATAAAAATTGCTTAAAGAAAACCCAAGCTTCTTATTAATTTGACTCTCTTTTGGATTTAGATTTGATTTAAAGAGGAGAGAAGTTATTTGTTGTTTTAATCCCATTCCCATGTTAGTAATCTTCATTAGTTTAAGGAAAGATAATTAAATATGTTTTATGAATCAATTAAGTTAAACCATTAAGTAAATCTTTTAATTATCCTTTCCTATGCTTCATTAATCTGATTAATCATTTAGTTATGAGCCACAAATGATATGAACATGAGAAAATGAAAGTTGCAATGTTCCTAAGTGACCCAATGTGATTGACTCATAATCAAAGACTAATTAAATTAAAGAATCTAATTAAATATTTTTATGATTTTCTCACACTTAGGGCTAATCATAATTTCTTTAAGAGTCTTTATACTATTAAACACATAAAAGGGAACCCTTTATTTCATTATTGATTATCTGATGTGATTTGCAATTCAATTTGATTTGATTTGTCCATTTCATTAATTAATTAAACTCTTAATTAATCCTCTTAATAATGAAATGAACTTGGGAAAGGGACTAGGAAACATGTCCTAATCACTTTCCCTCATCCCTTGACTGTCAATCAGTGATTAATAAGTTGTAATTAATTAATTATTCCTATTTGGAATTCTAAATAGTCATTTTAATTAAATAAGTTAATTAGGGTTTGAAACATCTATTTCCCTAGCTACCTTAGCAATGAATTCCAAGAAAATCATGGAAGGTAGAGGTCATCCCATAGAATCAATTCTCCAAGTTTGGAATCAATTATCCAAGTGATTAGGGCTTAATTAAGCTAATTAAGTATGCATTCAAACCCTTATTAAGCCTTAATTGCTGTTTAAAACCAAATGGAAATATTTTTAATTAAATTACCTCAATTTTACATTAAAATGACTTTATTTATATTTTTCTGCTTTTTTTGATTTTTTAATGTTTCAGTGATTAAAACCCATTATTAAGCCTAATCCTATCGACACCATGAGGATCGCTGATGTGGCATGCTTTCCACATGAAACTGTAGGATTGATTATTTAAAATCGTCTAACTCAGTATTGACGTGGCGGTAGCGGACTCGCTTTCATCCGCACCATCCGATCTAAGATCGAATGGTGGAGATTAATCATGCCATCCCTAAGGATTAAATCGAGATTAAATCTAATGGGAGATCACAACTGTCCATTCCAATCATGTAGAATGGACGGATGATTCGATCCGAGCGATGGAAGATGTGCATCGCCCCGCCTTCTTCCACTGACCGAAGCTCACCGTGAGCTCAAGAGGCTTGGGATTGATTCCACACCTTCACAAGGTTGATCTACAAGGATCCTATGGTTGGATATGCATGGCATTCACATTTCCTTCAAAAAGGCCTAAAAAATTTAGAAAATACTCGATTTGCTAGAAAATACCTCATAAGAGCTTCACACCAGCGGTTAATTGATTAAGGTAGCTTCACATTGAAAAGGTGAGGCCCTGTTGAGAAGATGACACATTGATTCCTCATGGGAAACTCTGTTGATAAATCGTTACTAGAAAACACGCCAGAGTTATGCTTGGAAGGGCTTCCGGTGCTCAAATCGCTCAAGAGAAGATTCATTTTGCCTTGCCGAAGCCTGGTGAATGTGTGAGTAAAGTTAATTTGGGATTGGTTGGGATTTGGTGGAGTTGGACAAAGTTGGAGCTTTTCGTATCTCAGGTTGGCTTGGTTTCATCATCACCGGTGATGGGGAAGTCTTGGGAGCTCGAGAAACACTCAAAGGAGTTCGTTTCAAGTGGCTAAGGCTCTTTAATATCTCAATTGCTTGATTTAAATGGAAAAGAGGGGGGTATATCCCTCCTCCCTTGGATCAGATGGTGTGGATCTCTTTGGCCTCTAGTGGTCATCCGACCAATGCAGACCACTGTGGATGGCAAAGAATCATCTAGTTGTCTCGGTTTGTTTGGCCAAGTGAGGAGGAGTGGCTTTCATGGGAGGAGAAGTGGGTGTCTTTGGTTTCTAAGTGTTCTAATGGGAGGAGTGGGGTGAACTCACCTCCATTTAGCTCATGGTTGACCCAATCATCTTTGGGTCAGGTTAGCTAGTATCCCGCTTTTCTAGGTGGAGACCTAAGAGGCAGCCATGTGGAGGAGAGTGAGTTTGACCATTCAAATGGGGTATTATCCCATTTGGCAAGTTTTATCCATTGGGTTTTATATCAATTTGGGTCAATCATTGGTTGGGTTGGATTTGGGCTGATCCATGGTAACCTAAGGAAGGACCAAGCCAAGTTTCATTGGATTTGGGCTTGGTTTGAATGGATTTGGCTTAATTTGACCCATGTAGGTCAAATTGGGCTAGGTTGGGTCAAGTTGACCAATTGGTCAAATATGGTCAAACCAAAGCTTAAGTTCAAATGAGTATTTGTAATGTTTTGGTGCAATTGGTTTGATTCAATTTATCTTGGGCTTGAATTTGACCCATTTAAGTTCATATGGGTCAAATGGGTCAAGTTAGCCAATTCTTCCAAATTGGCCAAATTGGCTAGGTTATGCATTGGTTTAGGTTCAATTGATCAATTGAAGATGATTGTAGGCTTTGGTTTAAATCAATTTAGATTTAGTAACGATTTAGTCCAAGTGGACCTTTTAGGTCAGTTTGAGCTAAAATAGGCCAATTGGGTTCAATTGATCAAATTGGATTCAATCAAGGATTTGATCATATTTAATAATCAATTTGCAACGTAATTAATTTAGGTTATATTTTGATTTGACCCAATTTGGCCTTTTAGGCCAAATTGGGTCAACTTGGGTCAAATGGACAATTGGGTTTGGTTTGGCTCAATTGATGGTCAAGTCATATTCAATGATTGATTATAGGTTGGTATGAGTCATTGGTTTCAATTAATTTATCTTAGGATGAAATTTGATTAATTTGGTTCATGTAGGTTAAGTTGGTTGATTTGGTCACATGACCAAATTGACTTGATTTGACCCAATTGATTGCATTTGATCAATCAAGGGTGGTCAAAAATCATCATAGGAGGTTTTGGATGGTTTGGTTCAATCCAATTTCAGTTGGATTGAAATTTGGTTCAAATAGGACTTTTAGGTCACTTTGGGTCAAGTGAGCCTAAATAGGTTAATTGGCTTGATCTTGGGTTGAATTGAGTTGAACTGAGTTTAGATATTGATTTTGGATTGATTTATAGCTTTGGTTGCAATTGATTTGAGTTCCAATGGATTTTGGCTTATTTGAATATTTCAAGTCAAATGGATTAGGTTAGGTTGATTGAATTGGTTTTGGCTTAATTGGCTTTTATTGTAGATTTGATTTAGTTTAGAATGATATTTGAAGGATTGATTGATTTATGAGAAATTAATTAAATTTGATCTAGATTGAACAAACAATTTGGCTAAGTCCATAGGTTCAAATTATTGGCTTAGGTTTGGGTTATGGTAGATTATATTTTTTCTTGATGATTTGAATATGAGTTGAGATTTGAATGGGATTGGTTATATTTGTTTGAGATTGAATTTTGGCTAAGGAGATAGGCATTGATTTGGTTGGGCTATAGGCTAGGTAAGTTTTCCTAGGTCCTAAGGCATAGCCTAATCCTATGGCTAATCCTCCTAAAGTCTCTAGGCTTTAGTTAAGTATTCTCTTATCCACTAGAAGTGGCTTATGACTAAGGAGCTCTTAGTGTCTAGAAGACCACTAAACCTATGCTGGGAAGATTGGATCCTTACTCCGAAAAGTGAGGTCAACAAAAGGACCCTCAATAGGTGTGGTGTAACTGAAGGACACACTACACGTATTGGCATTGACCAAGATGATGAACACTGTCCAAAGGATTGTAAGCACTAAAGGAGATGATCTTTACCTAGACTGAAGAGGTAGATAGAATCACGATTCAGTGTAATGCAACTCATCTCATGCCAAGGGCATAAGAGAGTCAAGAAGATTTTATTTAAAAGAATTTCATGTCAAGGACATGAAGAAGGACTCACTGGGGAATTACACATAAATTGTATATGATATGAGATAGATTCATGGCAAGGGCATAAAATGGAAAATCTGCTAGAGATTGGAATTTGATTTAATATATTTGAGTTATTTTAAGAGGAATCCACTGTGGATGAAGATTTGATTTAATTTATTTTGATTTATTAATTTATTAGAAAGAAGTTCCATTTGGGGATACCAATTTGAGTTTGATCATATTTTGTTTGTGTTTCATTTAATTTGGGGGCATATCCATTGAGGATATAAGTTTGAATCTAATGGAGATCAAGATTTGATTAGATTTGCTTTGGTTTGATTTATTATGACTCCACTATGGAGGTTGGCTTTGAATTTGATTTGTTTATTGATTTAGGCTCCACTGGGGAGAGAAATGTGATTCGACTCCACTAGGGGATTAAATTGGATTTGATTTATTTTGATTTATGAACCCTATCGGTGTGAGATGGACCCACTAAGAAGGAGCCTAGAGGCCTTGGCCTATCTTAGATTCACCCATCCAAAGGGGTAGTCTACCGACCAAAGAGTAGGACTAACCAACCTAAGGTTGCCTTTTAGTGTACAACGACTGTGTTAGGAAGAAACTGCAAGGGCTTACATCTTCCAAAGCAGAATAACCACTGGGATTACTTGTTGGATGTACAACAAATTGAACCCGACTTAGGTTGACTATTGAATGAGTGTCGCTGGGGATCTTACCTCGACTAAAGAGTAATCATGAATGATTCCATTTAGTTTCATGTGATTTGATTTAATTTTATGTATTATGTTATGGACCTTATAGGTTTGTGATAGACCACACTGAGAAGGGGCTATGTGGGCCTGGACCTATCTCAGATTTATCGATCCAAAGATGTAGTCTACCAATTGAAGGGTGAGACTAATCGATCTAAGGATTGCCTTTAGGTGTGCAACGACTATTCAAGAAAGAAAGTGCAAGGACTTACATCTTCCAAAGTAGGACAGTGTTGGGGTCACCTGTTAGTAGCACAACAAATTGAACGACCTAGGGAAACTACTGAGTGAGTGTCATTGGTGATCTTACCTCAACTCAAGAGTAGTCAGGCGATTCCTATAGGGAGTTTTGCTGACGCCCAAAAGATAGAATGTCTGCTTGGGAAAAGGTATCATAGGGGTTGTTCTCCTAATCCATAAGTGAATACATATTTTGTTTTGTTTATATATTTGTGTGAACCTTGTTGGTGTGCGAGAGACCACATTGAGAAGGGGCTATGTCGGCCTGGACCTACCTTAGATTTACCAATCTAAAGGGAGAGTCAGCACATCTATAATACAAACCATCCAACCACAGGGGTGGTTACTAGGACATAGGGACTATCCAATCTAGTAGTAACCCAGTGCCTAGATGGGGTCACAAGGATATAATCCAAATAGAGTGCCCACAGGGGAGGTACCATTAGGGGCGTTATATTGATCCATAAAAGAAAGTCTATATGTGTATGGTGGCCAACGCAAGAAGAAAGCACAGGGACTTACATCTGCCATGAGTGGTGTCATCCACTGGGTGGGTTGTCATCACCATAGCGAACACCAGCCAACCTAAAGTTCCCATCAGTGTGCAATGATCAATATGGGAAGAAAGCGTAGGAGACTTACATCTTCCCAAGAGGAACTAATCTTCGAGATAGTCTATCACCGGCTATATAGGTGCTATCCGACCTAGGGTGACTATTAAGTGGGAAGTCTGGAAGAAGGACTGGACCCAGACTTGAAGTAGTCAGTAGGAAAGGAGCCGCTGGGGGGACTTGCCCTAATCCTCAAATATACTCGACCCAGTCAGTACACAATGGCTAGTTCAAGAAGAAAGCGCAAGGTCTTACATCTTCTTAAATAGAGCCAACATGATTCTAGCTTGTCGGCCATGCAACAAGGCTTACCAAGCTAGAGCGCTCATTGGTATGCAGGTTAATCCAGGAGGAAAGCACATGAACATACATCATTCTAAGAAAAAATACTACTTGAGTGACATACTAGCAAGGTAGTGAATCAACATGACCTAGAGCAGCTACTGAGTGAGGGCCATTGGGGGAGTTATCTCAACTAAAAGTAGCCTGAGACAAAACGTATTTCTTGCTTTGTTTGTGTTTTATGTAGTTTATGTTTGTGTTATGTCGATGAAGGATAGGATGCCACTTGGGTTCTCTTACACCTATCCTAAACATGTTGTGGCAGATTCATAGATGGAAATGCTTTCAATTTGAAGAGATTGAATTTAAAATTGAATTTTCATTGATGATAATTAGTTTTAAACATGATTTTATGGATAATATTTCTTTAATTAGTGCCCATTGGAAGCATAGGATGCTCTCCTTTATTGTTAATGAGTTGATATGGTCCTCCTTGGTAGGCTTTCTCTATGGAAAAAGGGCATTTCCAAGTGGGTTCAAACTTGCCTCCCATCTTGCGACTGAAAACAATTGGTCTCTTTTGAACTAAAATAAGCTCTCCTACTTGAAAAGTTCTAGGGCCGACCAACTTGTTATGAGCTTGAATCATTTTTGCTTTGCGTAACTCAAGGTTTTGGCATTCTCGTAAACATCTCTCCTCCAAACCTTCAAGCTCTTCTAACTACAACTTGGCATTCTGCTCCATTGTGATTTTGCTACCCATAGCTATCCTTAGTGATGGGAGTCGGACTTCTAATGGTATAATTACTTGAACCCATACACTAAGGAGAAAGAAGTAGACTGAGTTGGAGTTTTGTATACAGTGCAGTAGGTGCACAAAGCTTCAACTAACTTCTCATGCCATTGTCATTTGTTATCGTCGAGTGTCTTCTTGAGTATTTGGATGAGAGTTTTATTGAAGGCTTCTACTAAACTATTTGCTCTCGGATGGTAGATAGTATAGTATATCCAATTTATGTTGTGTCTCTGGGTGAAGTTATTGATCTTAGTGCTCTTGAATGCAGTACCATTATTAGATATAATCTGATGAGATACCCTGAACCTATATATGATATGGTTCCTAAAAAAACTAGAGAACATGCTAAGCTTTGACATCCCTAGCAGAATTGCCTCTGCCCATTTGGAAAAGTGTCTGTAGCAGCTAAGATAAATCAATGACCCTTAGAAGAAAAAGGATCAATCTGACCCACTATGTTAATACCCACAACACTCGAATGGATACAAGGCCAATGTTGGATGTAGGATGTTGGGTGGTTGGTGTAGGACCATTCTGTGTACTTGACATTGATGGCATCATCTAACTATGTCCATGCAATCTGTGATCATCGATGACCAATAATATCCAAGTCTTTTGATTTTGGCTTTCATCTAATCCTAAATGTACCTTGATCACAATCTTATGGGCTTCGTGCTTATCTAAACAATATAACCACATATGATCGAAGGACTGCTGATATAAGACACCATCCATGAGGGTGTAGGATAGTTTCCTTTGCTTTATCTGATGTGCTTGGGACTTCTCTTGAGGTAGTTTGTCTTTACTTAGGTAATCAATAAATGGTTGCCTCTAGTGCAGCTCCTCACCCTTTTTGGTAATGATAACCTCTCCTTCAAGAGAGTATTTTTTAATGAGTTAAGTATCAATATGGGATAATACTTGCCTATTTTGGACCTCTATTGATATGGATTCATCTTCTGGACATGTCAACTCCTTGGCAAGCTTGGCTAAGGCATCTGCTATGGTATTTTCTCCTCGAGGAATCTTGTAGATGTTAACCTCTATGATTTGGACTAACAATTCCATGGTATACTTATGGTAGTGATGGAGTTTGGGCTTTATAACCTTATAGGACCTAGCAATTTGATTGATGACTATCTAAGAATCCTTGAAGATATTGATGTTTTGGATGCTTAGAGATGGTTGACTCTAGAACAATCGAGCCTCATATTTGGCTTCATTTATGCTGCAATGATCGGATAGATGATACGAGAATCTCATCATATCACAGTCTGGAGTTAAAAGAACTATTTTTATCCCTGCCTTTCCTAGGAGAGTAGATTGTGATTCTTCAGCTCTTTGAGAGGAAGCTGCACCATCAAAGTACATCTCCCAGCAGTGAATGCTAGTATCTCCTAAGTTCATGATTCATTCATCGAGGAGATCATCATTAAGTGGAGAATCAGCAAGAAGTGGATGTGCTACTAAGAAATCTATGAGTGTTTATCTTTTCACCTCACGGAGGGGTATGAAAGTGACATCAAACTGTGACAAAATCATGGACCTATGTGCCAACTGTTCAGATAACATCAGCCGTGTCATGAGATATTATAGTGGATTAATTCTAGAAATTAAGTTCACTTTATGAGAAAGCATGTAATGTCGTAGCTTTTGGGATGCAAAGATTAAAGCTAGACAATGCTTCTTAATGGGTGGATAGTTTGCTTCATAGGGATTAGATGATGACTGAGATTGAAGAGCACATTCTCTTCCCTTCATCATTGGTTTAGGCCAATAAAGCACTGACATAGTCATCTAATGCAACAGAGTAGAGGATCAAAGGCTTTCCTAGGATAGGAGTTGCATCATCAAGTACTGCTTGATGCTCTCAAAGGAAAGCTGGCGACTAGTCATCCCACTTGAACTTGGCATCCTTCTTGACTAGTGCTGAAAATAGTTGGCATCTACCTGATAGGTAGGATATGAAGCATCTTAGATATGCCAACTGCCCTTGGAATGATCTGAGCCAAGTTAGACTTTTAGGGAGTTGCATTTCTATTATCACTTTAATCTTCTCTGAATCAATTTTGATTCCACGATGTCAGACAACAAATCCAAGGAATTTTCCTGAAGCTACTCCGAATGTACACTTCAGGGGATTCATTTTGAGGTTAAATTTACTTAACCATTCTAAAAATACTCTCAAGTCAAAGAGATGGCCTTCATTTTCTTTCCTTTTGACCATAAGATCATCGACATAGCATTTGACTTGATGATAAATGAGTTCATTGAAGATTTGAGTCATAGCCTATTGATATGTGGCATCGATATTTTTAAGGCTGAAAGCCATGATCTTATAGTAATAGATTCTGATCAGGGTTTTAAACACAGTATTTGTCTCATCTTCAAGGGTCATCTTTATTTGGTTGTATCCAGATGAGTCATCCATGAAGAGAAGATTGCATGAGATGATGCAATATGCATCATTAGCTCCGGTATTGGGAGTGGAAATTCATCTTTTGGACATTCCTTACTTAGATCCCTAAAGTTGATGTAAAGCAAATTTGGCCATTATTCTTCTTAATTGGGATGACACTAGCCAACCAGGTGGAGTATTTTTTCTCTAGGATGAAACCAGCATTGATCGGTTTCTTGACTTCAAAAATGACTTATTGTTCAATGTCTAATTGTATGCATCTAGGAGCTTGCCTGATAGGGTTAGCATCAACTATATTGCTATCTTATGGAACACTATGTCAAGAGACAATCCAGCATTTCTTCATAACTCCATGCAAAGGAGTCCTTAAACTCAATAAGTAGCCTAACTAAGTCATTGGTTTTAGTTTCATTCAACAAGGAACTGATGTATGTTGGGCGTGGGCTATCTTTGAGTTCATCGATGGTTGATTTAATTTCTTCTTCAAACTCTGGTGGTACATCTTTGACATGGAAATCATCTGGATTATCTGAAGTTTCTAAGCACACCTCCTCATATGAGTTAATGTTATTTGAAAAGAACCTATTAGATTCTAAATGATTGGTGATGACTAAGTAGTAATCATCAACATAATTTTGATTAAGAGCTTTTGAATATGTTATTCCATAAACTTTCAAAGTAATATGTCATGTGCTTAGCCCATATATGTGGAATTAATCATTTCTTTGTTAAATTATGAACATAAGGCGAGTACCAATCAAAAGATAATTTTATTAAATCTTTATATGAATCATCCTCAAGTTCTACATCAAATTCTTAACTTGAGGATGATGCTCTAGGAAAGAACCTCTGAATCTTCACAGCTATGGATGATTTAGAGGCTTCCTTAACTACCAAACTCTTAACTTTTTGTGAGAAAGTGGGGTTATAGCTAAGGTTCCCAATTGATGCTTAAGAGTTTCACATAATGATGACTTGGATACACTAATACTTTGCTTGGTATTCGATCTTCATCACTATCTAGCTCAAGTGTCACCTCCAATAAGATCTATTGTCAAGAAGAGTTGGCCGGTGTGTTAACCATATATGACTCATCCTCTGAACATGATTCTAAGTCTATATGGATAGAAGGTGTACTCCTGGTAGTTGGGATAAATCTCATAGTGGGTGATAGGTATGGAGGTCTTCCACCATTGGGACTACCTCTAAACTTGCCTCTTCCTCGTCCAAGTGGAGGCCGGGTCATCTCCCCACCTATTTGAATGGAGTAACGAACTGTTGGTGGAATAAAATCTCAAGCTCTACTTCCTCCCCTGAGTCTATTTCTCGCTCCCTTTTCTTTTCTATTTCTTTTTTTTTTACTTTTCTTTTCTTTTTTCTTTTATTTTTATTTTCTTTCTTTTCTCCTACATGGATATTTTGACTAAGTTCACGAGAATAAACTTTTTAGTTTTAGGGGAGGTAGTAGGCTGCATCCTCATATATCCTGACCTCATGATCTGCAAAGGGCTTGAGATCTCGTTTAACACAATACTCGATTCCACCTCTTAAGATCTTGATGTACATATGTAAAGAGGATGGAACCATGTTGTTATCATATAACCATGGTCTCCCAAGCAAAGCATTAAAAGATGTATCCAAGTCAATTATGTGAAACTTGGCTTCAGTCTTCCAATCATCTATCTCTTATGGCAACTCTATGGAGCCTAAGGCCCTATCGCCTTGTTCATTGTATCCTTTCAACATCATCCTCTCCTTTTGGAGTTTATATATGTCAATCCTCAAGTAGGCAAGGGTTCTTAGACTCATAATATTGACTGATGCACCTAGGTCAACCAATACTCTAGATAGCCTGAATCTGCCAACATCCACTGTAATGTAGAGGATGATTATCCTTGATCATCCCAGAAGTAGGCCTTCATTTGTGAATGTAACTCCTTAGATCTCCTCTGAGTAGCATGCTTTCTCTTCAATAGTGGTCAGCTGAGCTAAGCATATCTCTGGATCAAGCAAGGTTTTGATTAAAGATCCCCTCATCTCTTTGGATAAGGCAAGGGCATCATATATGCTTAACTTAGCTGACAAATTTTTAAGATGAGTGAGGACATTGTAATAAACTTTGAACTAATCCTTCACAAGCTTTTTCGTAGGTGTAGCATCTTGTGGAGGGGCAATCTACTCACTAGAACCAATAACTTGTTTACCCTTATCCTGAGGTGCAACCCTAGGAGGTAGAACTTTTCCACTACGGAGGTTGACTTCAGTGACTTGTTGGAATGATGAGTTTGTGAAAATTTCTACTTGCTCATTGCGTATACCTAGCTTCTCCTAAAGGATTCTCAAAATTGGATGACTCCAAGTCAATCCCAAGAGGTAAACCCAATTATTTAAGAGAAGGAAAATCTGATTCTGAATTAGAGAGGAATGGATTAGAACTATTTGAACTATTATTATTTTGATTTGGAGAGCTTTCAATAAGATTGAAGTTAGGAGTATTAGAAGTAGAGAGAATGTAAATGGAATCAACTTTCTTCATTGATTTCTTTAATTTTGGTGGTGGTACATAGTAGAAATCAAGTAAATTAAGTGGAGTGAGGGGTTTGGTGCTCTCATCCGTAGATACAATGCTCCTACTAGAAGAAGAAGAGCTAGTATAGGTGGTAGTAGCTGCAACGGTGGAAAGAATGCTGAACTCAGATGATGGTTGCACTACAAATCTATCTCGGGCAAGTGAGGTAGGTTGTTGCTTGCTTCCACCCTCTTCAAGTTATCCTTCACAACTAGCAAGCCCTCTCCGGTGTTAGAGGTTTGAGCTACTTCAGGAACCTACAAGAAAGTTTCTTGATTTTAGAGATCATCTTTTTAGATATTTAGGATAAAGAAATATCCCAAACTTCTTTGGTCTTAAAAGGATCGAAAGCATCCTAAAGGATTAATCTAACAAACCAGATGGTTATTCTACTATGTACTCCTTAGGGATGACTATAGCTCCTGACTTGTAGCTATGCTCAAGCCAGTCCTTCAAAGTAATGCAATCCTCTAATACATGACCTTACATGTGGTGGTAGGGCCAATAGCTAGGATCATTGCTCTTGCCCACTTCCTCCATCTTCTTAGTCTCGGATAGCTGAAAAGCAGGCTTCTTCAAGAGATTCTTGAAGGTTTTCCTGACTACCTCCCTCTTGAATGAGTATGGCTTGTTGAGTTTTTCTGTAAGAGTAGGTGGAAAGAAGCTACCTTATAGTGGATACAGATACCACTATTAAGTAGGTTACTGTGGCGACGGTGGTGGCCATTGTGGCAGCGGTGGTGGCCAGTATAGTGGCCAAGGTGGATATTTTTGAGTAGAATCTCAATGGCATACTGTTCAGACAGCTGTGGTTCATATTTCATACTCAGGTTAAGCCATCTGAGAATATAATCAATAAGGGACTCATCAGGTTTTCTTTTCTTTACAATGAGGTCACTAATAGTTACCCTTTACTGAGCTCCTGCAAATCTCTTGATGAAGAGATGATCTAACTCTACAAAGGTCTTCATTGAAATGTTCAGCAGTTCAGCATACTAATCAAATACAACACTTGCTAAGCTACTGATAAAGAGGCAAAAAAAAGTGCATCGCTGCCACTGATATTATAACAATTGACCCTGAAATGTGCTATATACTACCTTGGGTTCCCACTTCCATCAAAACTCTTGAAGAATTATGGCACAAAACCCTTAGGGTATTGAACTACATCAAATTCCTCTTCGTAAAGTCAACCCTTTGGAACAGATGAGCTCCCATGGGCTTGCGCCAATGCTTCCTTCACCTACTACTCGACCATCTACTTTATGTCCTTTTCATTCATGGTGGTGCTATAGGTGACCTTCCTTTGCAAGCTACTAGCATCAACTTCTATGGGAGTGCACTTAGCACTAGCTCTGTTCAATCAACCACCATGGGGGAGGGCTATGAAACTGGGGCTTAGTTTTATAAGGCTAAAACTACTGCAATCAATTCCTCTACCTTCTTCTCCATACTTCCAATTTGATCATCCTTCTACTTGATTTATTGGAGGAGGTGTTGAGTTGAGAGAGAGGTGTTGACTTCCTCAACTATATCACCTTCCGACTATGCTGATCTCTCTGCAGGGACCCTCGAGTGTCAACTATGTGGACTTCGACTAAGTCATCCAGCATGTCATCCTCATCGAGGTTGAAATCAACCCTACCCTCTTCCTGATCAGACTGATCACTCCCGACTATTTGTCTAACTGTAGCATGATAGTCCTCTAAGAGGTCATCTAAAGAACGATCATCTACTTGACTGTGCTCTACTGGAACATAGGCTGGTCGATGACTGACCATTATACTGAGCTTTGTAGATTCTATGCATTGAATAGTCTCAACTGGTGAACTGCACTCCCTAACTAGCTCAACTATCATGAGGACCATCTCGATATCCCCTCTCCTCTCTTCCTTCGACTATTGCGATGGTGGAGCGACCACAACACCCTTGGGTCACCCCTCCTTCTTCATCACAGTTGAGATAGAAGGTCAAGCAGGAGAGCTTGACCTCACCTCAACAGTGGAGTAGATGAATTGGGATCTTGGAGCTGTAGCCGGATCACCAAAGGAGAGCCTCTCTCTCCATATGAGGGCTTGTGGAACTTGGTGGGGACTGTAGATACTGAAACCTGGATTGGTGAAGGTGGGCTGGCTAGTGGAGCTATGTAATGGTGGGGACACCAGATGCCTCTTCGCTAGAGATCTCCTCATGTGACTAACGGTACCGGTAAGGATCATGTGGTTAGAATAACTGACTTTATTAGCTCACCGATTGGGGAAGTCCATCAGAGCAGAGGCAGCTGACTGTCTGGCAAACCTCCTCATCTCTCTCTTGCCTTCTTGGGAAGTAACTTTGGCCTCAGTGGCCATCTCTCTATGTATCTGATTATTAACACTTCTAGGGATCAAGCTCCATAAATCATGTAGTGTACTGAACTCTAAGCATCTCTAGGCTCTGACTCATCAAAGAATAGACCGTAGGTTAGCATAAGGCTTCCTCCTTTCCCTAGCTTGTGTCTTGTACTCTGCAGGTGGCGGGGGTAATGTACCAATCCTGCAATAGTCCTCCTTTCACTCTGAAGCTGAAAGGGGGTAAAACCTACTACCACCTAAGAGTGGAGAGGTCTTATGAGGGGAACCCTCTTCAACAACATGGGAGGCTTCATCTACCTGCATGGCTACACCCTCATGCTTCCACTTGATCTTGTTATTCTTGTTTAGGTGCTAGGTTTTTGTGAGATGGGTGGAACGTGAACTATAACCGACCTCAAAGGTGGGGGAGACTATCTCAAAAGCTAGGATAGCATTTCCCTTCATAGTAGGGGGAACCATGGAGGCTAGCTATCTAGAGCTACTGACAAGAGGCTGCTCTGGGTGATACTAGCTATGCTAGGATTGGAATTGACACAAGTGGGAACCATAATGGCTTTCCTATTCAAAGAGAAGAACTCAGAATCAGAGTGCACATTGAACTAGAGTGGCTTCTTTCCTTTCACCTCCTCTCTACTGATAGTGGTGAGGGTTGGTCCCTCACAGGTGACCTTGAATTGCTCAAATCCAAGGTTGAACTTGATGACAAGGGCACCTGTGAGTATGGTCTGATCCATGGCAAAATCCACACCATATGCAAAGGAGAAGATCAACTTGCTAGAAGATATGGCAAAAGCTGACTGAAGGGAGGGAGAAAAGAGCTAGGCTGATATCTCTACATTTATTGGAAAAGGGAATTAGATTAGATCCCTGCTTTGAATGTTGATTTTGGTTTGACTTTTGAATTAGAACCCTCATCTAACAAATTTAGGTATTAGATGGGGTTATTTCTAGGAGATTGAGGTTTGAATTTGATTTTGATTTTGGAACCCACATTCAACAAATTTTTGGAGATGTGTTTGTTATTTTATCTTTTTTTTGGATTTAACTTTGGAACCTTCTTTTAGCAAATTTAGGTATGCTAAATGGGGTTCAATTGTATGTTTAAAAATTTTGAAAGCTTTTGTTTTGATGGTTTGATTGTTGATTATTGATGTGTTGATTTGATTTTGAAAATTAGAACTCTCTTTTAACAAATTTAGATATGTTAAATGGGGTTTGAATGTGTGTTTGATGTTCGTTGTTAATTTGATTTTTGAAAAGGGGATTATTATTTAATAAATTTAGGTATGTTAAATAGAGTTCAATTGTATGTTTGATGTTGATGTTACAGTTAGATTTTATTTTGAAAATGAGACTCTCATTTAACAAATTTGGGTATGTTGAATGGAGTTCACTTATATGTTTGGTTGTTTGTATGTTGATGTGTGTTTTTATTTTGAAAATTGGACTCTTATTTAACAAATTTAGGTATGATAAATGGGGTTGGTTTTGTTTGAAAATATTTTGGGTATTTTTGATTTTAATTTTGAAAGGGGGACCCTCATTTAACAAATTTAAGTATGTTAAATGGTGTTAGTTAATTTTTTGAAAAAGTGGTTTGAATATGTTTATTTTTGAAAGAGAGGTTAGTTGTTTGATTTAATTTTGATTTTGAAGGTGGAACCCTCACTTAACAAATTTGGGTATGCTAAATGGGGTTCAATTAATTTTATTTGGAAAAGGGATTTGAAAGATTTTTTATTTTATTTTACTTGACTTTGATTTTAAAAGAGAACCTTCACTTAGCAAATTTTATTATGTTAAGTGAAGTTCACATGATTTTTCTTTAAAAAGATTTTGAAAAGCTTGCTAAAGATTTTACTTATTTTACTTTGGATTGAAGTTTAGTAAAATATGAAATGAACATTGCTTCACCAAGATAGTGGTAAGAGTTTCTAAATTCTATTTGATTTATGTTTGATCATCTCAATAGGGGGGGTTTTAAGACCTCTGCGGGAGTGAGGTTCTAAAGCCTAAAAGATGTTGGCTACCATTGCCTAAGGATGAAATAAACAAAGTGACAATAGAAAAAAAGATCATCTTGGGCTTATATAAGTCCTAAAGCCTAAAGGATGTTGTCTACCATTGCCTAAGGATGAAATAAACAAAGTGCAAATAGAAAAAAAGATAGTCTTGGGTTTATATAAGTCCATGAACCATTAAAAAGTTTCACTCAGTTAAGATCACTAAAAGAAAAGTTAGGTTTTCTGAGAAGATTTTTATCTAGTTTATTTGATAAGATCGACCATTTTCCACTCTAACTAAAAAGGGTGTCAATTTTAGTTGGGATAAATCCTACAAAGAAGCTTTCGATGACATTAAATCCCCAGTACTACTTCTCTAATATTGGGAAAAACTTTAATTTTATATGTGGCCACCTTAGAAGAATTAGTAGGTACACTACTAGCTCAAAATAATGAAGATGGTACGAAAAATGCTTTTTACTATCTTAGCTATTGCTTCATTCCTACAAAAGTAAAATATTCGCCTATGGAGAAATATTGCCTTGCATTAGTTTTTGCAATACAAAAGTTGAGATATTATATGCGATCTTATAAAATCTAGTATCTGATAACTAATCCCATGTTATCTAGAAGATTAGTCCATTGGGTAATGATTCTGTCAAAATTTGAGATCTCCCTCAAAAAGTAATGAAAGGTCAATATTAGTTGACTTCTGGCTACTCACCCTATTCTTGCAAATTCCTTGTTGAATAATGAACTACCCAATGAGCAGATCTTACAAGTAAGAGAAAATAAATGGAAACTTATACTTTGATGGAGCCTCATCCTTACTGTGAATCCTAATCAAATGCTTTATATAAAGGCCAGCATTGGCCTAACATTCAAATCTCTTGGAGGGATCATGAGGTATTTATATACACTCACTAAGCTTAAACCAATAACAAAGTAGAATATGAAGCCCTTATCACCAGTTTGGAGTTGTCCATATAGATGAATATTAAAAAAAAAAATCTAAATTTATAAAGACTCCTAAGAAATCATCAACCAAGTAGTTAGTGTTTATAAAACCTATAAAATCCTAAAACCTAACTTACATGCATACCATGTAAAGTCATATTATTTCTCAAGAAAGTCCCAAATGTGACTCTAATTACAATTCCTCAATCTCAAAATGATTAGACAAATGCATTGACAAAACTAGTCAAAGAAATTTCTAATCAGAATGTGGATATTATTTGGATAATAATTCTTAATCAACATTCTTATCTCTAGCATGTCTTCATGAGATTTCATTAGAACAATCATCACACTCAGCCTTGAACACATTTGTATGGCTAGATGATAATTGGAGATGGTCATTTATTGATTATCCTTAAAATAGATCTCATCTAAAAGATCATTCATTAGCTACCCAAATTCAAAGAAGAGCACGATCCTTTATATTCATTAATAATACTATGTATTAGTAACCATTTGACTAAATGTGGCTTCATTATTTGGACAAAGAAGAAGCTCAAAAGGTTGTATTTAAAGACAATGGAGGATTATGTGGATCTCATTAGTCTGATTCAAAAATGAAGATAATAAAAAAAATAATTGACTATTATTATCTAACAATGACAGATTATTTGGTTTACTAAAATGTGCCATTAGTGTCAAATTTATAGCCAAATACTCCATATGCCTTTGACTATTCTACATCCAACCATTGTTTGCAATTTGAATGTTGGGGCATAGATATAGTAGGGTCAGTTGAACCCCCTTCCTCTAAAGGTCATAAATTCATTTTGGTTGCAATATTTTTTTTTTCAAAATTGGATAAATCCATACCTTTAAAAGGGGTTAAAGTAAACGTGTTATAATTTTTTTAATATCATATCATTTACTAATTTGATATCTGCACTTAATTACTTTTGATAATGATCCAACCTTTAAAAATACCAAATTAAATCATTTCATCAATTGCCACAACTTTGATTATCATTATTCAACTATTTATTACCCAAGTGTTAATAATGTCTTGACTGAATTTTTCAATAAAATTTTGATAAATTTATTAAGGAAAAATGCTATCATCCAACGAACAAGAATGGCATGACAAATTGACATAAGCTCTTTGGGCTTATGGAAGGACCTATAAGACTCCTACCGAGGTAACTCCTTAAGTATCAACATTTGGGTCCAAAATAGTTCTCCCTTTATAAGTAGAGTTACCATGGCTATCTTTACCAAGTTTGATGAACATCAAAATACTTTTCTAAGGTTAAAATATTTGGATAATCTTGATGAGCTTCACATGAGGCTAAAAAAATTAGAATTATATCATGCTCAAATAAACAAGCGCAAGACAAGCTAGTCTGTCAAATAACATTTACAATTAGAGATCTTGTTTTAGGCGGAAATCAATTAGAAAGTTTGCACCTATGTGAGAAGGTCCTTTTCTTATAGAAGATGTGAACAAAGAAGGGGTGTATCTTCTCATATATAAAAATGATAGTCATTCCTTACCTCCTAAAAATGAAATATTTCTAAAGAAATATTATTCTTTAAATTTTGTCTCCTATTTTGTCTATTGGGCCAATATATTAAATTCTACTATTAAATTTTTTTTCTCATAAAAATTGACAACAACAATCTTGACATCATTCATATTGGGTTGACTCCAAACCTAAGTTATTTTTTGGAGACACATTCAATTGGTACTCACACATGTGTAGAGAATTTAACACTACAGAGTATGTAAATTTGCATGAAAGTATCCTTCTCTCAAGAGCCTTGAAATCTCACACTTTTGTCTAAATACAAACTTGATGTGAAAGTATTTCAGTAAAAAATTTATAAAAATACTTAACCAAATGTTCCGCCTCTACCACGACCTTGCCCAGTTCAATATTGTTTGCTCCCGTAGTAGAATCATCCAGCATATATAATTATGGATCATATATTGCAATTAGAATACCCTATGATCTTGACCAACATGAATGAGATCTTAGGCATACTGATTTCATGCAAAATAGTAGGTATGTTCAGTCAAACACAGTTGATTGATGAGTTATGTTTTGGAGTTAAGTGCAACATTGATAACATACTCTACAGTTGTATTATTGAGAGTTTTGTCAGTTTATGCCAAGCTACTAGAGAACCATCCTAGGGATGATATGTGCTCACTCTTTTACTCATCTACTATCTCAGCTAGTGCCTACTCTAGACAAAGGAAAATGGATTCTTCATTCTAGCTTCTCGAGATGTGACATGTATGTATGTATAAAAATTCTTAACCAAATGTTCCACCTCTACCACCACCTTGCACAGTTTTATACTATTTTCTCCCATAGTAGATTCATCTAGCATATATAATTATGGATCATCTATTGCAATTAGAATACCCTATGATCTCTACCATCATGAATAAGAACTTAGGCATACCAATTTCATGCAAAATAGTAGTCTCAATCAAACTCAGTTGATTAATGAGTTATGTTTTGGAGTTAAGCACAACATTGATAACATACTCTATAGTTGTCTTATTGAGAGTTTTGTTAATTTATGCCAAGCTATTAGATACCCTGCCTAGAAGATGATATCTGCTTACTCTTTAACTCATCTACTATCTCAACTAGCGCCTACTCTAGACAAAGGGAATGGATTCTTCATTCTAGCTTCTCGAGATGTGACATTTATGTATGTATAAAAATACTTAACCAAATGTTCTGCCTTTACCACCACCTTGCATAGTTTAATAATGTTTGCTCCCATAGTAGAATCATCTAGCATATATAATTATGGATCATCTATTGCAATTAGAATACCCTATGATTTCTACCATCATGAATGAGACCTTAGGCATATTTTCATGCAAATATTAGGGTTGTTCAGTCAAACTCAGTTGATTGATGAGTTATGTTTTGGAGTTAAGCGTAACATTAATGGCATACTCTATAGAAGTCTTATTGAGAGTTTTGTCAATTTATGCCAAGCTACTAGAGACCCAACCTAGAGGACAATATATGCTTACTCTTTTACTCATCTACTATCTTAGCTAGCACCTACTCTAGACAAAGGGAAATGGATTCTTCATTCTAGCTTCTTGAGATGTGACATGTATATATATATAACCCATTTTTAAGAGGTGGGTAAGCAAATTTTATTATATAAAGGGGTCGCCCCCAATATATACCCCTTTTTATACTTTTGATGAGAAATTAATGTTTATTCTTTAAAATTCATGGTTTACATTTTTGATATACTTAAGATGTTATATCATAAAATTTTAAACAAGATAATACATGACATACAACACTCCCTTTGATGGCTCTACAAACTTGATTACATCTCCATATTCCTCCAAACAAAAAAAACACAGATGATATAATCATAAAAAATAACTTTCTTAAAAACTCTTCAATACTTACCACCTAAAAATTTCCAAATTTCTATCAAATGGATTTAAATCTAAACATCAAGATTGAATCCAACCAACGAAACCTTTTATATAATTCATCCTTAAAGGTAAATATGGTGAAATACCAGTTTCTTCCAAAGGTGAGTTTAGTTTATCTAACTCATGTATCATATGAGAAAGTTGTACATGGTGTTGAATCCATATAAAATCCTAGTTTCCTTTTAATGGTAATTTTTAGCATGAAAACTTAGTCATTACCAAGTAAGATTGATATAAAATCGTAAAGCTAGTTAACCTTTCCACTTACACAACAACCTCACTTTTTTTTTTCCATGTCTTAAAAAGGGACAACACTTTGGTGCACACTACATAAATATAAGCTAATATGATCCCACTAATCTATTGATAACATTAAATACAAAATGAAATATACTTGGAGAAATCCTTTTCTCCCAATTTTGATCTGAACTACAAATTTTTAGGGTTTATTATTTAACTCTCTTCTCTTCAAAAGTTGAAGTACGAGTCAGGCATGATTAGACTATACAACTCATTTAAACCCATGAAAAGGAGTTACTATGACACCTCAAATGGTTTGTAACTTCACCTTTTTGTCCTCAAACTTTAAGAAAGGGTCACCAAAACTCATTAAGTTATTATGACATCTCAAATGATTCATAACTTCAATCATAATTGATTGAGTCTGAGTCACCTAAACCTCAAGAAGATATTATGACACATCTAATGGTTTGTAACTCCACCTTTCTTCGATAGAGTATGTGTCACCAAAATTTTTGAAATTACAATGACACCTTAAATGTTTTGCAACTTCATATTTCTCCAGTAGAATCATGGTCACCAAAATTTATTCTTCTCTCGTAGAGTCACACAACTAAGTCAGTGTGATTAAAACTCATATATCACATTTAGTGAAGTTGTCATAACATCATCAATAATTGGTAGTTTCATTCCTGGGTTAGGTTCTTAGAAGGGTATATGTCTCTAAGAGCCTCTTTGACAAAGGTTATTTTGATGTCTCAAGTGGTTTGAAATATCAACTAAGATGGGTTCGGGTCACCAAAAACTAAGGGTGAGCTGTATTAAAATGTGTATGGTTTACAGCCCAACCTAAAGAGCACTAGTTAACTTTACATATGCTCCTTTAATGAGTTATCAATTGTTACTCTTCTACATTCTATTCATGTGGAAACATACATTCACCTGGTTAAGATACACAATAAGTGGCTCGTAAGATTCACAATATATAATCACAACACATTCTTGCCACTATCCCTGAGTACAATTGGTGCCTTTTTTCCTTTATCTTTATCTTCTTTGTTGGATTAGATCACAAGGTTAGTGTTGACCTCAATATTGAATGAAGTTAACATTATCCCTAATCTTAATAATTAGGATATCTAATCTTAGATTAGGAGCTTTCTAATTAAGCACATAAGATACTACACTCATTTACCAAGTGTATAACCTAATCAAAATCAAATAACAAATCAAATCAAGAATAAATCTAAAATAAAAAAAATTAATTTTGAAATCAAATCAAACTCAATGCTTTAAGGTAAATAGCCTAGGTCATCCTAGTGAATCCATCTAGGACTTGAGCTATTCTACTTAGATTAGGTGAACCCAAATCAAATTCAAAATAAATAAAAACCAATCTAAATCTAAATCAAACACATTTGAATTGAAATCTAAATTTAATTGAGCCTATATTGAAGAAGTTGGATGGTTGACCCAATTGACCCATCTAAAGCTCAAAATAGCCTAAGTCCAAGAAAAATCAAATAAAATTAAAATTAATCAAAATTAAATCAAATAAAAAGCATAAAATCAATCCAAAAGTCAAATAAACCTAAAAATAAATCTAACTGAGATTCAAAGCAGTCAACCAAATCATTTGACCTAGAGTTGACCAATGTGTGTCCTACAAGTCAAAAGTGAACCAATCAAGATTTGGTCAAATTGAACCACTCCAAAGACTCAAAATCATAAAATAAAAATGTTTAAACATAAAATAAAATAAATATGAATCTAATAAGGTCTCAAACGGGTTAACTGGATCATTGACTCAAATATACTCAAATGAACCCTATTGAGCTCAAACCTTAATTAAACCAAAACTAACTCAAATTAAAGTCTCCAAAATATTTAGAAATCATAATAGATCACAATTCAACTTCTCTTTGGATTTAATTTGATCAATTTGATCACTTAGCTCAAGTGAGTCCAAAGTAACCCATTAAGCCTAATTTAGGTCAAAGTGAGTTAAAATCAAAATTAAATTCAAATAAATTAAATTTAATTGGTCCAAATCACTCTAATTAATCCATCAAATATAATTGGAGCCTAATCTAAACCAAAAATAACCAATTGAATCTTATAAATAAATTTGACTCACTTTGATCAAAGTTGGTTAAAATTGGTCACAATGGGTCAAAGTAAAGTTAAAATAAAATTGGATTCAAGTCAAATCCATTTGATTGATCTAAAAATATCTTCAATGAACAATTAAGCATGATTAAAACTTAATCATAAAGTCAAAGAACCAACTCAAAACCACTTGAGTTAAATTGGGTTAGCACAAAATTTAATGTAAAATCAACTTAAAGAAGCTTTTCCAACCCATGAATCTCTAAAAACTTAATTCAAATTAAAGTCTCCAAAATATTTCAAAATCATAATGGAGCTCAATTCAGCCTCTATTTGGATTTAATATGATCAATTGATCTCTTAGCTCAAGTGAATCCAAAGTAACCCATTAAGGCTAATTTAGGTCAAAGTTAGTTAAAATCAAAATTGAATTCAAATCAATTAAAATTAATTGATCCAAATCACTCTAATTAATCCATCAAATATAATTGGATCCTAATCTAAATCTAAATTGACCAATTGAATCTTATAAATCAATTTGACTCACTTTGATCAAAGTTGGTTAAAATTGGTCACAATGGTTCAAAGTAAAGTTAAAACCAAATTGGATTCAAATCAATTTGATTGATCATAAAAATGCCTTCAATGAATAATTAAGCATGATTAAAACTTAATCATAAAGTCAATGAACCAACTCAAAACCACTTTAGTTAAATTGGCTTAGTACAAAATTTAATGCAAAATCAACTTAAAGAAGCTTTGCCAACCCATGAATCTCTCAAAAATTGATTTAATATGATATTATCTTAATCCAAATAATGTGTGAGAGAGTCAAGAATTAAAAAAAAAAAAAAAAAAAAGAGAAAATAAATCAAACCCATTTAAAATGTAATCAAAACAACCCTACATGTGAACTTGTAATGGAGCATACTAAACCAATCCCCTTCATAATTTGATCTTCCAAGCCAAAGAAAATTGTAAAACTACATAAGTCAAGCAACTAGCTGAATTTGGAAGTAAAAAGAAGGAAGTCAAGCAAAGAAGTCAAGAGGAATCCTAAATCCACTACCATGCACATGGCAATTCCAATGGAGATGATAACCTCCCATTTTTCATCCTTAGACTTTTGAGGAGCGCAGTAATCAGTTGACCATCGAATTTCAAGTGGAAAACCTTGGTTGGCTGGCCACCACCACCTCCATTAATGGAGGCTCATGACCAAGAGGGAAAAGAGGAGAGGATAGCTCCTCTCCTTTATCAAAGCAATCTCACACCATCTAAAGAGTGAGAGAAGAGAATTTGAATCCTCCCTGAGGTTCCTCTCCGCTAGCGAGGTGGAGTTTGGCCACAGTTGGCAACAAGGTTCTCGACCAAATATAGAGACAAGAGAGGGAAGCTTCTCTCTCAACCCCAAACACTCCAACAATTCAAGAGGGAAAGAGAGCGCGAGTCGAACCTTTCCCTGAGCCTCTCGCCACCCGTCGCCATCAAGCTGGAGATCAGGCAAAGCTAGCAGCAATAGGGATGGTTAAACATAAGAGTAGGGGAGGAATACTCATCCCCCAAAATTGGTCAATCCTATACATTTTATGGGTAAAAATAATCCCAACTGAGCTCTCACCTGAATCCCTCACCGTTGGCAAGTTGAAAAATGACCAAGGCCGATGGCAAGGGGAGTAGCCTTGATCTCCACTATGATTGGCAGGGAGGCAAGCTGAGATTTCTTCACCAAAGCTTTATCTTGCTGAGGTGAAAGTACTCGATATGCAGCCATCGAGGATCCATGTTGGTGAGGTATCACTCCAAAGTGTCACCCCCCTTAACCTAGGTTTATCCTTTATGAAGAAAATTTGACCTCCATTGAGATCAAATCTCAAGGATTACTTGCAAATGGATCCTTGATCAATTTGCAATCCAAAGCTCACATTCTTGCCACTCGAATCACTGAAATCAATGTCCAATAGTAGACGATTCTCGATTTTTTGACAAGAGTTCAAGGATAAAATCACCGCTATCTATTCCTTTTATTTGGAAAGGATGGTTGTGATCTAGAGGGATGATTTAATTTAAATCCTTATAAGATCCACAGTTTAAATTTGGACCATCTAATCTGTGATCAAATGGTCCTGCTCGAAGCCATGTTTCCACCATTATTCTACTTAGGATCCATCCTACACGGACCAATCCATGATCGAAATGCAAAAAGTTATGCCGCATTAGTGCCATATGGTGTTGACTGAGTTAAATAAAAAATTTAGGATTTTTTAAATTAAATAAATGCAAAAATTCTTTGAAGTTTTTTAAAATCAGTAAAAATAAAATACTCAACTAAAAATTATAAATAAGGGCTTATTTTATTCATCTTTTCAAGAGGAATCTAATGAACCCAAAATCCCTAATTTTATTAGGTATTTTGGGCTTAATTTAGGTTTGAATGAAGATTAGATTTTTCTAAATTAATCTTAAAATTATAATCAAACTAGTCTAAAAGTTTTAGGGAATGAAATTGAGTCTAATATATACTTATCATAAAAATTTCAAAATAAAATGGTGATTAGATTGAAAGATGTTAAATTTTGAAACTCAAATGGCATATTTTAAAAAAATAAATAATTAAAATTTAAGAGAATCATGAAAATTTATAAAAATGGCTTAAATACTTTTATTAACACTAAAGAGCTTTAAACAAATTAGAACCTTTTGAAACTTGATGATCCTAAGGATTACCTAATTATGGTTTAATAAATCATCAAGATCAACATTAATTGAATTTATTAAAGTAAAATTTAAATAAATGAAATCTTAGACCAAAATTATAAATAAACTAATACCTAAACCCTCATAAAACCAATTTAAACAAACATCACATAATCTTTAACTTAAATTAAATTAAACTTAAACCTAATCAAATGCAAACTTGAACTTAATAAAATTAACTACATGAAACTCAATTAAATATTAATTAACTTTTAAATCATCAAATCAATAATTATTACATCATTAATTTAAACACATAAAATCAAATTAAAACCTTCAACAACTAATTAACCTAAATTAAGTCAAACTTTAATTAACTTATAAAAATACCATAATCAACCCATAATTAAATTTTATTATGCTAATCATGAATGAATTAATTAACCCTTAATCAAACCAATTAAGTAATCTTCAATTAAGCTTAATATTCATTGTCCAACTATATTTATTCATTTAAATAAACTAATCATTCAATTAAGACCAAACTCAATTGATTATTAATCCATTCTTAATTAAATGGATAATTTAAAACATCAATTAGTCAAATCAATCGATCATCAACTAACCTATAATTTAACCAACTATTGCGCCAAGATAAACATTTTTAAGATAATAATAATGAAATTATGCAATCACTTAGTTAAGGTTGAATCAATTGGGCATTAAACTCTTAATAAAACCAAACATTTAATAAAGTAAAGATTTAATTAATAACTAATTCAATGCTAATTGAATTAATTATTCAAATAAATTAAACATAAGCAATTCGTCAACTTCTAACTAAGACTAACCCTTAATCAATTTAGTACTAACATTTCAAATCAAATTAATCAATCATTTAACTAAACTAAAATTAAATTAAATAAGCCCTATAAAAATAATATTAGTAATAATTCTTAAGTCAACTAAACTTAAATGAAACACTTACTTAAGTCATATTAAAATTAATCCTTAAATCAAATTTAACTTAAAACAAATACTTAATTAAATTATTTATCAAGTTTTAATCAAAGCAATCATGGTTAATTAAATCATTAATTAATCTATAATTAATTTAATCAAATTCTTTAGTCAAGTGAATCACACAATTAAATTAATCATAATGGACCTAAATAATCCTTAATTTAATCAAATCAACCTAACATCTAAGTTAAACTTAATATGAATAAATTAAATTAAATAAGATAAACTAAAATAATTATTAATTAAACTTCAACTCTATCAATTAAATCAAATTAATCAACAATATCCAATCAATCATTAGTCATGTTGATCATGATGGAATTAAGAAATCTAAACAAATCAATCACCTAAACTAAACTTTAAACAAATAAATAAAACAATCAGGTCAATCATGAACATCCAATCAACTTAGTTAATTATATAAATCAAACTAACCTAATTAAATCTTGATTAAGCATTGAATCTTTAACATATAAAATCACTTAAATTCAATGAGCTGAACTAAATTAAACCTTGACTGACTATTAAACTTTAAATTAGATTGATCATAAATTAAAAAAAACATTAATCAAATTAAATCCTTCAAATAAATTTAAAAAAGATTAATTATGATACTGAGGTTCTTAGATCAACCCTTAGAATGGATTTTCACCTCATGGTGAAGATTTCATTCAACTAAAATGAGGATGTTTGATAGAATTGATCCTGCCCCAAACATAATATATTTTATTCTTCATTCTTTAAAACATAAATTCAACTTTAACAGAAAAATAAATCTAAAATTGAGATAAAATCATAAATCAATTAAATCATTTAAATTGAAATCACCTAATGAAAAAATTAAATAAACTTTAAACTCAAATCAAACCTTGGCTAAAAAAAAAACATATTGCAGTCCCCCGCCTTTTCACACACTTGATTTTTAAGCCGATGATCTGTGATGATTTATGGTTTGTGATATGATACTTTTTCTAATTTTGTGATGTATTATTTTAGACTGAATTGTTAGGGTTGTTTGCTTGCTAGTCTGAATATTATAGCATTCTTTTTAGATTAATACTATTTTTTATAAGAGACTGTGCTTAAAAAGAACCATTGTCTTAAAATAAAATAAATATTATTTGCTTGCAAGTGCTTCTTGAGTCCCTATACATAGCCTAATATGATGGGTGGGCTTGGCGATCACTGATACTAAACCCTGTATGTTTGAAATATAAATTACTAGTGTGTTGCATCTTTTCCTGACATCTGTCTTACAGGGTTTAGGATTTTATTTTGAAATTTTGAATTATAATTTGAGCCTAAAATTTGGTTAGGATCTATAGGGCTTAGGATTAACAAGAGCTGATCGTACCTATTTGATGGTCCTCGATGGAGCCTAAGAAGGTCTTTGAAGAAAGCGAAGATCCTGAAGTTAATGAAGACCCCATAAATCAAACTTTTAGCTCTAGGTTGGGCTATATAAGGGCAGAGATTGGCTGTCCATTTTTTCTTTTCTAGGGTGTATAGCAATACTCGGCCACACTAGCCTATTTTAATTATTTAAATTTAGCTTAATTTATTTTGAGTTGTGCAATAGAACTACATGCTATTCATAAGTTTTTTTTATGTGATTGATGTGTTGTGATGAAACTTGAATGCATTAGGCTCTTGGAAACTAAATTTCTACCCCATTAAATTAATTCAACTCAAATATAAATAAAAATTCATAACCTCATTCAATTAAACCTTTAGGTCTAACAACTAAAAGCAATTAGAAATAATCAGACTTTGTGAATCATAAGAGCATACTCTTCGTATCTCTTAAATTAAGTGCTTCATACATTGCACATAAAGTGGCATCTGACCTGTAAGGTTGACCATCATTCATGGGGAGGTGTGCCTTCTTATTTTGATTTGACCCATAATATTTTTCCTAACTGTATCATTTTAGGCATGGATTTGCATACCTAAAACCTTAAATGAAAATTATGAGTCAAAATACATAAAAATAAAAGTATTACATTAGTCAAGTGTAGAACATATTAGTCATGATCTTAGGATTAAAGAGTAAGTCTAGGCTCTTAGTTTCCTTTCTTAATTATAATAACTCAACCATATTACATATATATGACTTGACTCATGAATTTAAAATCGATTAGATGTTGTTAACTGGCAACCCTTTCCAAGTGAAAAATAAGTCCAGAAGAGTCAGGGATATGTTTAGAAGAAGAACTAATTTTAAATTCATAAAATTATACTAGGTCGAGCTTAAGACTTATGTTAGAAGCACTTTTATACTTAGGGTTTGAAAGCATCCTATTAGAATTAGTCTTTACCTCTTAGGCATTTTTATAGTCTTGTGCTATCAGAATCTAAGTCCTAGATTTCTAAAAAATATATATCAACTTAAAATCTCAAAAATTCTAATTTAAAATATGTAAAGCCTAATAGTAAGATAATTTAAATTGCTTGTTGGGCTTCTTAATATCTAAAAGAATTTTTTACTTAATCTCTTTTGGCTTTTGAAAAGAACTCTTCCTCCTCAGAGCATTCCTTTTTGAATTTTCAAATTAATAGTCATTTTAAACAAGCTTTGAAACCTATAGAGATAAATGTCAGTTTCCCTAATAGAGAGTCTTCTTCGAAGAATTTCTTTCTTCTAAGATGTAATTAACTATAGGGGTGCCTTTATATAGAACTATAAATCCATCAATAAACTAAACCTTATTCTACCTCTTCATGTAGTTTAGAGGAAAAATCTCTAGTACATCGAAGATCCATCTGCCTTAGGAGTCCTTATTAAGTGATTGAATCTATTATAGAGTATTATATTTATCTTTCTAGATAATTTATTTATCCTTTAATGACATATTTGATTACCTAAATGAGTACTCCAAGTTCTGCTTGGTATTCCAAATAAAAATTCCACAGTTATGAGGGGCTATTCTTCATAATGCTTTTTTATATGTATGCTTTCAGAGTAAGGTCAAATTACTAGAATATGGTGTTTCACCCTCTACCTAGTAGTGCATACCTTAGGATGATTGTATATTTGCATTGGTGATTTTATAGTTAATTTTGGGTCTTAAATTTAATATCGCCTACTAGTTTTTATGACTAGAATCATATATTATATTGAACTTTGTATTCAACTTTACTAGAAAAACAATACCTAGGAGATTTAAATAATGATTCTTGTTACCCTCTAATAATGAGGTGGGAGTTAAAGCATAGATTTTAAAAATTACCTGTCACATAAAGAGATTGCCTGCTAGTGAGTTAGTCTTCAATTTTGGTTGAGTCCTGCATGCTTAGCGGTAATCTTATAAGTACAATTTATTATAGTCATAAAAGTTATCGAGGTCGAGACTATAGGGCTCGGAGAACACCATCAAAATAATAATGTGGCAAGGTTATCTCTACTCTACTGACTAAGTTTATAAGATATATCTTGCACTCTCCTAAAGGTCTCCTTACTAAAAAGAGAGTGGTGATAGGGTCCTCCCATGCAGAGACATATCCTATGGGTAAGGACCCTATCGGGTTTATAAGTTTGTTAAGTGAATTACCAATAAAAAGGCTAGCTCAACTTTCACTGGAGACTATAGTAATGATAAGCTACTATAACTCAATTTATGCAATCACTATGTGATGTCAGGTTGTTCAAGTTTTTCTTTCCTTCTACCAGGAAAGTACTAATTGGACTACCCTTTTTTGACTCACTTATTGTCAACAAACAAAAGTTATGATAGTTAATTGGCCTTCTAATTCAACACAATAAACAAAAGATCTTTTGATCCAATACACATATAGACACTATTAAAGGGTCCAGTGATGAGGGCCCACCATGTAGGGAATCATTTTACCTAGAGAATAAAAACTTGAGCCCCCTATGATTGGGAATTCGAACCCTTGTCATTGAGCAAAACAACTATAGTGGTACCCTTAATCTTTTTTAGACGATCATTTGATTAACTTATCTAGTAGTCCTTTTAGAATTTCTGATTAAGAATCACCTAGGGGAGTCCAAGACAAATGAAACTCCCTGACGTTCCAACAACTAGAGGGTTCCTAATCAAGAACTGTCGATCGACTCCAGTTATCAAAACTCATAAAATAAACAAAACAACACTTTTTTCCAACATTCATGGCATATCACACCACTATATCATAAATGTTGTTGGTCCTTTGTAGAATTAAAAATATTAACAAAGCCAAATTAAAGCCCTTCCTAAACATACAACATTGTAAACCAAATCATCTTAGTAGATTGACTTTAGTAAAGTTTAGGAGGATCCTTTGTAAGAAGGTCATTTATTAAATCTTTCCCATAGACGACACCAAAATTTATAGTCAAAATTTTTTGTCAAAGGATGTAGTGTGTCCTAGAGACAATGAGTCAAGTAATGATCAATCAAGATAGTTATCTTAGTAAGTTACTAGATAAGAAAAAGCTAGAGAATTTAAAAATAGGAGAATAAAATGACAAGTTCACATAATAGAACAAGTATTTATGGTGGTTTAGTTGTTATGAAATTCAATCTATGTCCACTATGGTGATAACATAATAATTCTTCAATATAACTGAATATGAGTTAAAAAGTAGTAGTTTTTCTCATTAATACAATGTTTAAGAGAAATTTCAAAGTTATTTCCACAAACAAAAGTTGAAGACAACTGACAAAAATGCCTCCTCAACATAATGGCGAGAGATGCTAATAATGGGTATGGCTCTCAAGAATGTCTTTGTTTACTATGAGGATCCAAAAAACGTCATTCACATCATTTCTCCTCTCAAATTTACATCAGTTCAGCTCTTCATAGCCACTTTTTCTATCTTTAATAGTACATCCCTCTCCTCAGAGATATCATTCCTTGAAAATATTTCAAATTTAACATCATCAGTAGCTATGATTACATTTCAACTTGTCTAAATTAATTTGATGATGCTTCATGAGTTAAGGTCTATTTGAGATCTCAAACCACCTCTGAGATCACTACACTATTGTTGAAGAGATTAAAGTCATGTATGAAGCAAAATTCTTCTTCTTTGGTGTTGCCACATGTCCTAATCGAAATTTTGGGATTATAGTTTCACGCTGCAACCCTACTAGATTTACCAAATGAATTTGATCATTATTTTGGATGGGTTCAAGTATGACTAATCACTATTGGTTAATCTTTACTTTTACTTAGTTGTACACACAAGATCAATTTATTCTTTAATTCAATTAATCAACAAGACTGAAGAATATTAATACTTAAGTATACACATGTACTTAGTTCAATTCTTCTCTCTTTGAATGGATAATCTCCACTCATTTTTTTCATTACTTCTTAAACATTTGGTCTTTGTATTACTTTATTTGAAATCTTTGATACACTATCTTTGCTTGAATATCAAATTTTCATTCAATGATTGATCGATACTACATTTATCATATTTATGCATATGCATAACAATTATCACTTTAGGTTATATTACAATCTATTATAGACCTAACCTAAGCCATGGTTAATTAATCCATATTATTAGATAAAATTCACCAAATAATAAGATTATTTATGTGTGACTAAATTTTTAAATGAACAATTAAAGGTACTTAAGCAGCCTAAAGGCTATCACTATATTTTTGACAAAATGCACATAAAGTGATAAGCCTTAAAATGATAAAACTAGCTACTTAACTTAGCTTAGTAAGTTAAGGTCATATAACATCGGCCTTACAAAAACATTGGCTCGCACATACTTATGTGTTATAGAAGTCCATAACCCTATAGTTGCTAGCAAAGAGAGGTTATAGCTAAGTTCATGTGCACCATTTTGGCAATTTGAGATGAGATTATGAGAGCAAAGCTATAATTCTTTTATTTTAATTCATTGCACAACATATAATATGTTGCACTGCTCTGCTATTGTATTACTTTAAAGTTAAAAATATAACTTTTATAGGTGCCATATATACGATTAATGCTTTTACTTCACTTTGTAGGGGTCATGCATCAAAGTAATAATTATGTGATGTTAACTCTATGATATTAATGATATTAATTTAATGATATTAAAATTCATATCAAAAGCCCATATTTTTTATTTTATAAAATTCTCAATGATTTAATCGTGGCATGTGAAAATACATGGGTTTTATAGTTCAAAAAATGATGAAGGTGGTTAAATTGTAAATGCATATGTTTTAGGTGGTTGATTTGTAAATATCCCTTTTTTATTGTGTTGTGATAGCTCCAATTGGCTTAGGGGTTTTCTTTATTATAGTACTTTTGAACTTTTTAAATGTAAAAATAAAATATAAACCAAGTTTCTTGATGAAAAAAGATCTCACATCTTGAAGGACAAACATATACCTTGAACCAGAAGAAAGATTATGAGTTAATTTATATTTTATTTATTTATTTATCTGAGCTTGTATTTATGTGTAAAGTTTAGCTATTATTTATATATTTTTATCTTGGTATGTATAATCGCCACACTACGCCAACTTGTTGACCTTATTCTTTTACAGTCATCACAACACAATGATTTCTTTAAGTATCTCATCTACTTGTATGCCTTTTCTCTTTGTTATTGTAATATGTTTACTTAGGATTTGTATGCTAAAAAAATTTATTTTTCTATCACCTTTCATAAAATTGTAAGAAACTTTAAAAATGAATAGGAAAACATTTTAAATATTAAAAATTTAATCCATATTTGGCCAAATCTTTCTGAAATAAAACCCTTAGCTCTTTAAAATATCTTAGAAAAGATATAAAGTTAAGTCTTTCTAGTTTTAGTTGTTGACACTTATTATAACATGGTCTTAACCTAAGTATGCATCAGAAGTATCATTTAATAACAGATAATTTGCAAATCATGCATAACCTCTTTTGGATAGTGCTTTAGATAGGAATGATTTTCAATAGTGACTAGGAAAATCTTAGTATGCTAAGTAGTGACACCTTAACCAAAATCAATTCATGAGTCTAATCTCATTAATCTAGTTAGGCAGCTAGGAAATCACCCATTTTTCATTCTGTAGGCAAGTCTTTACTCATGTGAAGACCATAGTCCTGCATCTTTCAAGCCCTCTTTAGGAATCCCTTTCTTAAGGTTCCTTATTTTTCTTCCTTCTTTTGGACCATGAGACCAACTTTGGATGACACCTTTAAGAATAAAGGTGGTGTGCAAGAGTGTGCAAATTATAGAGGAATTAAGTTAATGTGCCATACATTAAAATTATGGGAGAGAGTAATTAAGCATAAGTTACGATGTGACACAAAAGTTTCTCATAATCAATTTGATTTCATGCCAGGAAAATCTACTATAAATGTTATACATTTGTCAAGAGGTTTGTCGGAGAAGTATAGAGAAAGTAAGGAGGATCTACATATGATATTTGTTGATTTAGAGAAAGCTTATGATAAAGCTTCAAGAGATGTTCTTTGGAGAGTTCTAGAAAAGAAATGAGTTAATATTGGTTATATTCAAGTCATTAAGGATATGTATACTATAGCTATTACTTGTGTCCAAACACAAGGAGGATTGACAAAAAATTTTCCTATTTCAATTGGATTACATCAAGGCTCAGCTTTAAGTCATTATCTTTTTGCTTTAGTTATGGATGTTCTTACTAGGCATTTACAAGAAGATGTACCTTGGGGTATGCTTTTGCTAATGACATTCTTCATGTTGATAAGACTAGAGAGCGAGTCCAAGAGAAACTTGAATTATGGAGGTCAACCTTAGAGTCTAAAGGTTTTCATTTAAGTAGATCTAAACTTGAATATATGGAGGGGAATTTTAGTTGTAGAAGTTATTGTGTCAGTTATATGACATTGGGTGAACAAGTCATTAAAAAAAGTGAGCAATTTAGACATCTAGGCTTTATTGTTCAAAATAATGGTGAAATAGATGGAGATGTTATCAATAGAATTCAAGTTAGATGGTTGAAGTTGAGGAATGCATCTAGCCTGTTGTGTGATGTACTTTAACTTAAGGGAAAATTTTATAAGATGGTGGTAAGACCTACAATGATTTATGGTGCAAAATGTTGGCCAATAAAAGAGAAGCATAAGACTAAGTTAAGTATTGCAGAGATGAGGATTCTCAAGTGGATGAGTGGCTTCACTCTTAGAGATAAAATACGAAATGAGTATGTTCGAGAAAAAGTGGGAGTAGCTCTAATGGCAGATAAGATTAGAGAGAGTCGCCTTAGATGGTTTGGCCACATAAATTGTCGACCGTCCGATGACCCGATTAGGAGAGTAGATGCATTAGATTAGCCTTATGTTATGAAAGGTAGAGGTAGGCTTAAAAAAACATGGTTAAGATGTATAAAAAATGACCTTAGTATACTTGAATTAAATGAGAATTTTACACATAATAGGACACAATGGAGAAGAAGGATTCATGTAGCTGACCCCACATAGTGGGACAAAGGCTTGTTGTTGTTGTTGCACCCAAAATAAATGCATAAAATAAAATAAAAATAATTTAAAAAAGGGTGATGCAGTTGGGTTCGTGATACACCCTAGAAAAAAATAAAAATTTGTAGTTGAGCTCTGCCCTTATATAGCCCGACCTATAACCAAAAGTTTTAATGCATGGGGGTCTCACTTGACTTTTTTTTCTTTTAAATCATCTTCTTCTTAAGGGACCTCCTTAGGCTCCATAGGGAACCACCAAATTATATAGTTAGTTGTTGCTTATCCTAATCCTCATAGATCATAACCTAATTCTAGAACCAAATTATATTTTAAAACTCTAAGAGAAAATCTTAAGCCATGCAAAATAAATGTTAGGAAAAGCAAACAACACACCATTAGTTATATATCAAGCACACAAGTTTAACAACAATGACTACCAAGCCCACCTATCTTAATGGCCTATGCTAAAGAACTTAAGAAAATAGGACTTGCAAGAAAATAACACCTACAAATGAATAACATTTATAATAATTTTCTTTATTATGACAATGATCTCTTAAGCAAATCGCTTAGCAAAAAATAGTGTTAATCTAATTAACAATGTCATAACATTGAGTCTATAAATAAATAATCCTAACTTCAAGTCTAAAATAGTACACCATAAAATAAGAAAATAATACATTACATACAAATCATCGATCCAACTTAAATCTAAGGTTAGTGTTCTAGCAATCTAGTGTGTGAAAAGGGATTACTATACTAAAACTGTAATAAGCTTCTTTAATTTTAAGTTCTCATTTGATTTTAAGATTTGTTTAATTTATCGTTAGATGATTTCACTTTTTTATAGTTTTGAAATGCATTTTAACTTTTGTTGAATTTGAATTTAATGTTTTAAAGAGTGATGAAAGGGTAAGTCCTACTTGAGGCAAAAATTTAATTTTAAAGTTTTAAGTTGATTTGTGTAGATGGATGATTAATTAAATGTTTTATATTCAACTTTGATTAATTAGCATATATAGTTAAAGATTCATTAATAGTTAACTTAACTTAAGTGATTGATCAAATTAGGTTTTAATTTAAAAAAATTATATAGGTTCAATGTGACTAACTTAATTAGGTGATTAGCTTGATTAAGAATTTAATCAAATGCTTAACTTAATTAAAAGTTAATTAATGACCATTTCTTATTAATCATGATTGACTTATTGTCCATTCAATTAAGATTGAATTAATGATCAATTAAGCTTGTTCTTAATTAAATGACTAATTTAATCAAATGATTAAAGCTTAATTTAATATTCAATTAACTTGACTATTACTTAATCCAACTAAGTCTTAAAATTTAAGTGAAGACTAATCAACAATTTATTAAGTATTAATTGATTAAGTCAACCATGATCAATTTCTTCATAGTTTAATTAAAAGTTAGTTATAATCTTAATCAAATTAATTATTGCTTAACTAGAGGTTCATTACATTTTAAGATGATTTAAGTTGATTAATTATTTTTAAATTAAACTTTATTAAAGTTTAATTTGGATCCATATAACTAGTTTAATTAAATTTTAATTACTCTTAAAGTAGACTTTTTAAGATTAATTAGTTTAAATTATTAATTAAGTTGAGTTTGTTTAAATTAATTTAGAGTTTAATTAGTAATAACTTGAGTTTTAATTCATCTATAATTTTTACATATTTAATTTATTTATAATTTAATAAATAAAATTTATATTTTATTTGATGTAATTAATTGGTTTAAGTTGATTAAGGTCTGGAATTATTAATTTGAAGTTTTGAATAAGATCAAAGAGTTTAATTATTTTTACTTGAATATCACCTAAAATGATTTTAATTTAATGACTGTTATTTTTGCTATTTTTTGTTTGTACATTTTTTGAAATTGATCATATAGATAAGTTGCCATGAGAATACTAATAAATCAATAACTTTTTATCTAATGACCCAAAGGCCATGAAACATTCATGGAAAGTGGACATGATATGATGAGCTTCACATAAAAATTTCAAGTTAATTAAGCATGTATTTTTGGCTCAATTAAGAAGTTATTATTTTTAATAATTTGTAAATTATTTTCAAAATATTTAGAAAAATTTAGTGTTATCAATTTTAGTAGATCCATTTTCAAAATATATATTGAAAGAAGGTTTATTTGTAACTTTTAAATTAGTGTTTAATTTGTTATTAATTTTTCAAGTTTAGATAAATGATTCAATTAATTTATTTATTAATCCCTTTAAACTATAATTAAGTAATTTTTGTGATTTAGGCAAATCTATAAGGGCTAACTAATTTCATAGGGTATTTAATGTTAATAAAGATATTTAAAAATATTTTTATGTATTTTTTATGATTTTTATAATTTTACATGAATTATTTGTTTCTAAATTACCCTAATATGGCTAAGGAAAATCATAAATTTTGATCCAAAGCTCTGATTAACTTGAAATTTTTATGGTAACTAAATGTTTGCACTAAGTTTCTACCTAAAATTTTCATCTTAGATTGGTCTGCTTTTTTGGAGTTATTGAAAATTATTATTTTGATAATTTTTAATTTAAGCCCAAATTACTTAGTAAAATTCAGAAATTTTAATTTTGATGGATTCCTCTTTGGAATGTGAATCCAAAAAAGAGTCATTTGTATTTTTTGGCTAAGTGGTTAATTTACTATAATTTGCAAAAAATTAATCCAATTAATTCATTTAATTGAAATTTAATCCTTTATTAAATCCCATTTTTAGCTAGTTTAGATATTTAATCAAACCGAATGAACATAATTGATGTTGTTACAACCAATGATATTCATGAAGATGTTTTACAACATTTTAATATATTTTAAAATTTTTATTAATTTTATATTAATTATTTTATTTAAACTATCCTAAAATGCTTCAAAAAATCACAACTCTAAATTTACAGCAGTGATTGAATTAAATGTTTTAGAGCTAATAGATTTTAGCATGATATTCACATCCAAAATATTTTAATCCAATCAAGTTTATATTTTGGGAGTAAGGAAATTGAAGAAATATCATTTTTGATAATTTCTAATTTAAGCCTAAAATATTTGGCGAGATTTAATGATTTTAATTTTGTTGAATTCCACATTGAAATGTGAACCCAAAGAGAGTTTATTTGTACTTTTTTTGGCTTAGTTGTTGATTTATTATGATTTTTTTAAGTTCATCTTGATAAAGTTAATTAATTAAGATTTAATTAAGTCTTATTTTAATGATTTTATAAATTTTTATGATTCAGATGACCTAATTAATTTTTTTATAAATATTTTAATGATTATTAAGGAGTTTGAACTATTTTGTTGCATTTTTATAATTTCCATAATTTTATATTAATTATTTATCTAAAATTAGCCAATGAACTTCAAAAAAATCAATAACTCTTGACCTAAGCCTATTTGACTTGAGAGTTCTAAGGTTAGTGGAGTAAACATCGATTTCAATTCCTGAAAATTTCAGCTTAATCTGATTAGTATTTTGGAGTTAATGAAGAAATTATTATTTTTAAATAAACTTAAATAATCTCAAAATACCTAACAAAATTTGAGGATTTTGGTTCAATAGATCCCTCTCAAAAAAATGAATCCTGTGAGGGCTTATTCATAATTTCTCAATGAATATTTTAATTATTATATTTTTAAAAATTTTAAGAGTTTTCTAGTATTTTTTTTAAATCCCAAAATCTCTATTTTTTTACTTAAACTAGTCAGCGATGAATGAGTGCTAAGTGAACTTTACTTCAGGCATGTCAAGTACTAATTGGTCTAAGAGGCTATTACTTTGATTCAGAGGAAAATGTGTTTTGATTTGGGTCATCTAATCAATGATCAAACAGTTTAGATCAAAGTTGAAATCCTTAAAGGGTTTAAAATTATATTTGGGAGGTACTAATTATGACCATCCATCGTAATAAAGTAAGTTGGATGACTATGTACACTTAAAGAAACAAGCGAGTAAGATTAACCTTCCTAATGAGATTATTAATGTGGATGAGCATATAAGAAGAGGCTTCTAATAATAAAGACTCGTCCCAAGTGGGGCAAGTAAAAAAAGACTTAGGGAATGGACTAGGAAAACTAGCCACAAATCAATTGGAACATAGATGGCTAGTGACTAAAGGGGTCGGATGGTCACAGTAATTTGAGTTCAGTGATTTAACCTTGACTTGTGCATCTATACGAACAATGGGCAGCTCGCCTATATTATCCATCAAGTCCCCACTCACTAATGCATGCTTTTCTCAAGCCAAGACGAGCTCTTATTTGTACCCGACCTGCCTTATATGAACTTACCAAATGTAAAGACTCTCCCAAAAATATAATATGGGGCACCTTTTCTTTAGGGGACTTTTTTCCCTTTGTTTTATTCCCACTATCTTTGTACTCAAATTTAGAAAAAACTAAATTCATTCTCTTTCTACACTTTATATATTTTTTATTTGTAATATTCTACCTAACCCTATTTTTGAGGTATCTCTAAAGGCTTTATCTCATTCCACGGTCAGATTTGTATTTAACAGCCAAAACTTTATCTTTTCCCTAGCTGATGAAAAATAAAGGGATGAGGGTTTCCACTGACCATGGTTAGAACACTCTTTTTTTACACCCAGATCGCTTGAAAATGAAAGAGCATATGGAACTTAAAGTTATTTCTTAGGTTAACAAAGTTTACTTCATAAAATAACAACTCTTATGTGATCTATATGATCAATGTAAATGTCCTTTTGAAGCATTAATAGGATGACCTAGGCTCCATAATTATAGTCCACTATGTGGGTTGGCCACTTGAATCTTTCCTCACCATTATGTCATATTAAGGGATAAATTATTATTTAATACTAATAAACTAAGGACATTTTTTATACATCTTAACCAAGTCTTTTTAGGTCAACCTCTACCTTTATTAACATAAGGTGAATCTAATACATCTACTCTTCTAACTCCATCATCAAACGGTCGAAGCTTTATGTGACCAAACCATCTAAGGATACTCTCTCTAATCCTATCTGCCATTGGAGCTACTCCAAACTTTTCACGAATAAATTTAATTTGTATTTTTATCTCTAAGATTAAAGCCACTCATCCACCTAAGCATCCTCATCTCTGCAACACCTAACTTAATTTTATGCTTCTCTTTTATTGGTCAACATTATGCATCATAAATCATTGTAAGTCTTACCACCATTTTATAAAATTTTCTCTTAATTCTAAGAGGTACTCTTCTATCACACAACATGTATGTTGAATTCCTCCACTTCAGCCATCCAACTTGAATTCTACTAATAACATCCACATCTATTTCATCGCCACTTGAACAATAGACTTGAGATATCTAGAACATTCACACTTTTTAATGACTTGATTAGCCAATGTCACAACACCATCATTAGAACTTTTACAATAAAAATTACACTCCATGTATTCAATTTTAGATCTACTCAAATGAAAACCTTTTGACTCTAAAGTTGACCTCCATAATTCAAGTTTCTCATAGACTCTCTCTTCAGTCTTATCAACAAGAAGAATGTCATCAGTAATTAGCATATACTAAGGTACATCCTCCTATAAATTCTTTATTAAAACATTCATAACGAAAGAAAAAAAGATATATGCTTAAAGTCGATCCTTAATGTAATCCAACTAAAATAGGAAAACATTTTGTCAATCTTCCTTGTGTTTAGACACAAGCAAAACCTCTAATATACATATCCTTAATGATTGAATATAACCAATATAAACTCCTTTCTTTTCTAGAACTCTAAAACACTTTTCTTGGAGCTTTATCATATGTTTACTGTAAATTAACAAATATCATATGTCGATCCTCCTTACTTTCTCTATACTTCTCCATCAAACCTCTCAACAAATTTATAGCATCCATGGTAGATCTACCTGACATGAAACCTAAATGATTATGAGAAACTTTTGTATCACATCATAACTTATGCTCAATTACAATCTCCCAAATTTTTATTGTATGGCTCATTAACTTAATTTCTCTATAATTTGCACACTCTTATGCATCACCTTTATTCTTAAATATAGAAACTAACAAGCTCTTTCACCACTCATCTGACATCTTTTTAGTCTCTAAATAACATTTAAAAGATTAGTATGCCATGAAATTTTTTGACCTCTTAAGCATTCTCATACTTCAATTGTAATATCATCAAGTCTTACTATTTTTCCACACTACATTTTTATTAAAGCCCCTCCAACTTTAAATTAACTAATATGATGATAAAAATAAAATTCTCTATTTTATTTAGGATACTAAATTATTAAAATCAAAAATATTATCAAATCTTTCATTAAAAAGTTTAACAAAATATCTTATCCACCTATGTTCAATATCATTCTCTAAGAAAAGAAATTTATAATTTTCATCCTTAATGCTCTTCTTTTGAACTAAATCCTTACTTCTCTTTTCTCTTTTCTTGGCTAACTTATACATACATCTTTCACCTTCTTTGGTATCCAATTTATTGTATAAATCACTAAAAGCTAAACTTTTTGCATCACATATTACTTTCTTAGATTCTCTAAGTGTTATTTTATATATTTCCCAATTCTCCAAGTTTTAACATCGAAATAAAGTTTTATAATAAAGCTTCTTATTTTGTTTATCTTTTCTTACATATTTTGACCTCACCACTAACTACTTTTTCTAAAACAAGCCATTTTTTTATTCTCCAAGCATATTTCAGCAACTTCCTTATTTTCACTTACCACTTTTCTCCATATAATATTAGCTTTCTCATGTACATCCTAAATTTAAAAACTTATAGCTTGCTCTTAAAATTATTTTTATTAGTGATCTTTAAGTATCCTCATATAATCCTAGAATAATGATTTGATTTTTTTCATCTTTCAATCATTCATCTTAAAATTTAAAACTAAAAATCAATGTTGGGCACATAAACATTCACCCAAAATGACTTTATAATACTTATAATCTGAATGATCTATTTTTCTTATAAAAAATAATCAATCCATATTTTACTAGTTCCATTCTTGTAAGTGATAATATGCTCACATCTTTTCTTAAATAAAATATTGGCAACTATAAATTATAAGCTAAAACAAAATCTAATATAGTTCTACTTTTTTCACTAGTCATTCCAAATCCATAGCCACTATGACTATTTTTACAATCTTCTACCACTATACCAATATATCCATTTAAATCACCTCCAATAAATACCTTTTCTTCAAGAGGTAACCTTTATATCACTCCCTCTAAATTTTTTTTTTTTTTTAATTTTTGAGCCTACATCCAAAACTTACTAGAATAGAAATGGGAACAGAAAAGTTCTCCTTAAAGAAATGTCCCCATTTATGTGTGTGTGTGTGTGTGAGGGGGGGTTTGGTAATTATATATGGTAAGTATAAATAAGGTAAGTCGAATACATGTTGGAACTCCTCTTATCTTGATAAATAAGCTTAAATGAGTGATAAACTCGATGGTTGGTCGCTAGTAGCTTGTCATTTATGTTGACCAATGTGTTGACGTTTAGTCACAGGACTATCTACACTTCCTCGGCCATTGGCCACAGCCATATTCATTGCTTGTTTCCATTTTATGGGCTTTGAGTCCTCCTTATCTTACCATGCACATTTAAGTATACATTTAGCTCCATAATTCTTCTAGTCCTTATAGAGGTAACTCATGAAAAAGATAAAATTATAAAAAAAATTGATGTGATGTAAGCATTTAATGAATCATAAAGAAGAGAAATTTTATACAATTATAAAGAGTCACATCACCATTTGATTGGGTTTTACTTTTTTGATGTGTCTAGGCCTTTAGTGGCTATAGATGGAATCTTGATATTCTTTTGGAGCACTCAACGATCCCTTGCATCACTCCCACAAACAAGTCTTCTCATTATTATCAATGAATCCATGAAAAAGAAGACACACTTAATCAGCATGGATGCTAAGAGTTTATGGCAATATTGACTCTTTTATACTTTTAGCCAACCTTCATAAGAAGGAGAAGAAGGTTAGAAAGTCTAAGGAATTCATGGCTATCTCCATGCCCATGATGAGCATGCCGACCATTTACTTAGCAAGGCCAATCCAAGTTGTCCTTAAAGACCCGTTAGAAGGACCAAGCACACACCCAACTGAAGAACAGAGTGTAGGTGTGGCAATGACTCCATTTTATGGTTGACTTGTAAGTATTCTAAGAGAAGATGAAGAGGGAGTTCTTTTGATTCAACATAGGAAGGTTATGGTGAGCTGGCAAATGGGAACTGCCTTAGCGAGGCCAATTATAAATGTGGAGAAATTTTATGACACCACATTGATTTTGAGATACTTATTTAGGTAATCAATTATATCATTAAGGAATAAATATACTATCTTGAAAGATAAATGCATTACCCTATAACAGATTAGATTACTTAATAAGGACTCATAAAGCTAATGGTCTTCAATATTTCAGAGATTTTCCCTTGAACAATATGAAAAAGTAGAATAAGGTTAATTTATTATAGGATTCATAATTCCCTATAAGGGCAAGCCATTATAGTTAATTACATCTCAAAAGGAAGAGAATTCCTCTTAATAATACTCTTGGTTAGAGAAATTGACCTTTATCTTTATGGATTTTAAATCTTATCTTAAAAAGATTATAATTTAGAAATTCAAAGGGGAACACTTTAAAGAAAAAGAGTTCTTTCAGAAGTCAATCAGGAAAAAGTAGAAAATGCCTATAGATATTGGGACACTCCATAAGAATTTCAACTATCCTATCAATGGGTTTTATATCTTCAAATTTTAGTTGAATAACATTTTGAATTATCATTTTATTAAAGTCTAGGGCTTAGATTCTAATGTCACAAATTATTATAGATGGGGTTGAAGGCTTATTCCAATAAGAAGCTCCATAACCTAGTCTATAAACACTTTTGACATAAGTTAGAAGCTCGACCTAATGTAATTCCTAGAAATTATTAGTTCTTTTTCTCATTTAAAAAAATGAACCTATCCCTGTCTCTTCTCAACTTACTACTCACCTGGAAAGGGTTGCAAGCTAACACCACCTAAGCAACTTTATATCTATGATTCTAGTCTTTTGTATGAAAGATGGATGGGATGTTGTATTTAGAAAATAAGTTATGACCCTAAACACACTCCTTAAATCCTATGAGCATGATTGGCATGTTATGAACCTAACTAATGCAACAATTTTTATGTTTTATGTATTTTGACTCATAATTTTATTATTAATGCTTGGGTATCAATCACATGCTTATAAGATGTAGTCATAAATTAATCATGGGCTAAATCAATTTAAGAAGGTACACTTCCTCAGGAAGGGTGGTCATCCTCACAGGTTAGATACCCCCTTATGTGCAATGGGTGAAGCTCCAAATTCAAGAATGATAAATAATATGCTCGCATGGTTTATAAAGGCTAATTATTTATAGTTGCTTTTAAGTTATGTGTATGGCTTTATTTATGATGAGATTATGAATTTCTATTATGTTTGAGTTATTTAATTTTAATGAGATAAAAAATTTAGTTTACCTAAGAGCCTCATTTTAGGCTTGTCATCATAGAAAGAAACCTAAAAAAACATACAATTCTTTTACACACCCTAAAATAAATCAAGCCAAATTAAATTAATAAAATAGGCCAATACAGCTGGGTACTATTGTACACCACATTAGAAAGAAAAATAAGTAGTCGAGCTCTGCCCTTATATAGCTCAGTCTAGAACTAAAAGTCTTTATCTATAAAGGTCTTCATCTAGGATCATCACCTTCTTCAGGGACCTCCATGGGCTTCACGAAGAACCACCAACTGGTAAAGTCAACATAATATATTCCTAGATCCCATAGATCCTAACCTAATTCTAAGCTCAAATTATATTTTAAAATTTTAAAATAAATTCTTAGCCACAATAAAATAAATGTCAAGAAATACATGCTCTTGGGTTTGTATTTCAAACATATGGGATAACACCAGTGGTTGTCAAGCTCACATGTCCTATTAGTCTATACTTAGGGATTTAAGGAGCACCTGCAAGCAAATAACATTTATTTTATATTTATTATGGCAATCTATAAGCATAACCCCTTGGAGAAAATAATTTTAGCATAAAAGAAACATCCTAACATTTAGACTAATGAGCAAATAATTCCTAACCATCTACTATAAAATAAGAAAATTATTATTCAGATCACATATTGTAAGTATTAAAAAAGCAAGTCGAGCACATGTTGGAACTCACCTTATCTTGACAAATAAGCTTAAGCGAGTGATAAACTCAATGGTTGGTCATTAGTAACTTATCATTTATGTTGACCAGTGGGTTGAGGTTGGATCACTTGACTATGACTATCTGCACTTCCCTCAAACTCTCGCACTATATTCATTGCTTGCTTGTTTCCATTTTATGGGATTCAAATTCTCATTATCTTAACATGCTCATTTGAGTATATATTTAGCTTCCTAATTTTCTATTCCTTGTAAAGGTAACTCATGAAAAGGATAAAAAATGATTTATTATAATCATTTAATGAATCATAAAGAAGAGAAATTTTATACAATTATAAAGAGTCACATCACCATTTGATTGGGTTTTCTTTTTTTGATAAGTCTAAGCCTCTACTGGCTATTGATGGAATCTTAATCTTCCTTCGGAACACTCTATGATCCCTTGTGGTACTCCCATAGAAAATTTTTCTCACTATTACCTTTGAGTCCAAAAAAAAAGCACACTTAATCACCATAGATGCTAAGAGACCTTGTGGCAACATTGACTCTCCTATACTCTAGATGGTCTTTAAAAGAAAAGGAAGAAGGCCTAGAACTCTAAGGAAGTCACAGCTATCTCCATACCCAAGATGAGTATGTTAGGTCTCCCCAATGGGCAAGACTACTATCACTTCAGTTCAAGATATCTCTAAAGAAAAACTACTAAAAGGACCAAGCACCCAACAAAAGAGTAGGGTGTGGTAGTGGCTCCATTCCATGCTCGACTTACAAGTGTTCATAGAGAGGATGAAGAAGGTGTCCCTTTGATCCAGCATAGGAAGGGGGAGTTTGTTGACTATACACCTTGTGTATTATTTAATTTGATGATAACAAATCTTGTGTAATAAGAACTAATTATCTCTTTGTGAGATAAGTTATTCACATTAATCATGATGAATATCATTCTTAATTTAGATTTATTTTGATGATAAATATTTTTTTTTGTGCTACTAATCATTTTAAATTCAAGTGTGCAGAAAAATTCTTTAACTCCAAGTTCTTCAGTCAATTCAGAATGCTAAAGTTATTGAACTTGAATTGGGTGAGAATTTTTTTAGGATTAACTATATTAAGGAAAATTAAAAGCTCACTAAAATAAAATAAAATTTTTATGCATTTCAAAATAATTTATATGAGAATTATTCAAAAATTCTACATTTCACATTACAATTATTCTTTAAATTATTCATTTTGGATAATGTGAACTAAATGCACAATCTTTGTTCCATTTATTGTGTTTCCATGAAACTTAAATTAAGTTCACATTTCATTAAATTATTATCATGCTTTGCATGTTCATTATCCATTTATTCAATGCATGAATCTAAATTATCCAAAAATTATTCAAGGTACTATTTTTCTCTCTTATTATCATGGTCTTCTCTCTCCTATCCTATTTTTCATCCTAAACCTTTTTGGCCTAACTTTTTTCATGGTTATTTACTAAATAAATTGTGTGAGAGTTATTCAAATTATTTTCATAATTATCCCATATTTTTATAAATTAAAAAATTCATTTATTTGAATTTTTAATTTGAATTATTTTTGAATTCAAATTGAATATTCCTTTGATTTCGGAAGAAAATTTGGACTCTACTCTATATGGAATGTTATATGGCTGATCATATGCTAATCTAGTTGATTAATTTGAATTAATTTAAATTTATTTGGGTTAATTCAAATTTAATTAAAATAATTCATGGAGTTATCTTCTTTCCTTTTATATAAATTCTATTTTTGGAAACCTCCTTTGGCCAACTATATCTTTATTCAAATTCAAATTAATCTCTTAATGAAAATTAATTTAAACTCTCCTAAGATCTTATCCATCATTATTTAATTCGAATTAAGTACATTAAAATAAATCTAATATATTTTAAGAAAGTAGTTTGGCCGAATGTTTGAATATTCTTAGATTTTATTAAATAAAGCTTGTATATTATCTCTTTACTTCCTTCATTCAATCAAGATGAATTGATTGAATATCTTATGATATTGTATTAAATACTAATTGAATCCCATCATGAAAACTTTCTTTTTGGCCTACCATATATCATGCTTAATTTAAATTAATTTGAATTATTCCCTTTTCACTTGGACAATTAATTTATGTCATGACTTATTTGGTAAATAATCCAAACTTCTCTCTCTCTCTCTCTCTCTCTCTCTCTCTCTCTCTCTCTCTCTCTCTCTCTCTATATATATATATATATATATATATATATATATATATATATATATATATATATATATATATATATATATCTTTACATAAGCATTAACTTAATTACATTAGAAATCAGGTCATATGATGAATTGATTCAATTTAAATCTCTTTCCAAATTTCAATTTTCTTCATATGTCAATTTTCTTCATCATGCTAAATTAATTTAATTGATTCAATCACTTACTAATTAAACTTTCCCTCTTCCTTACCTTGGCCAAAATCCCTATTATAAAATTTGAATTTCAAATTGATTTTTAATTAAACCAACCTTCCATATTAAATTCCCTCCTATTTCTCTTTGGCTAATTTTTTATCTTATGTTATTTATTTTTATTTTTATTGGTTTATATTTAAATTAATTTCAAATGAGTTTCCCTCCTATTTTTCCTTCTCTTGGACGAACTTCATGACCCCTTGTCTTATAAATAATGTTCTTTGGACTAGGTTAAATCCTCTTGGAAAAATCTCTCTTAGAAAAACTCTCTTGATTGAATTTTTGTAAAACCTTTAGAGATCTCTTCTTGGTGAATCAAGTGCTAATTTCTTCATCCTTTTTCCATCCTCCAACCTACAAGTGATTAGCTTGAGGATTGCACAAAAGAACTTAAAAGATTGGTGGATTTTCTTATGGCTGAAAGCTTAACAAGGAGCTTTCATTCTAGTTTGTGATTTTACATGCTAAGTGACCTTGTTCTCCTTCTTGGCTTGAGTTTCTTATACATTTGATCAATTTGTTTTGTGCATAACTTATTTATTTCTATACTTTCTTAAGTTGGTCGAAAGCTTGGTGGTTGATAAATTAAAGTGTATTATTAAAAGTTATTTTCTCTTCATTATTCCTACATGTTCTAAAGAGAAGTTATTATCTTTGTGATTATGTCATATATAAAATACTTGTGAGTAACAAGTTTTATTATTTCTAAATCATCTCAACTTATGTATAAATAATAATTTCTTTAAAATGAGATTTCATTTGAGTTTATGTGATTTAAGATTTCATTTTTATTTGATCTTTTGAAAACTCTAAGTCTATTTTAGATTGATTCATTCTCCATTTTCTTATTTTATTATTGTCATATTTCACATTTTCAAAGAATTATATATATATATTGTTCAAATTTAAATATCATTAAGGAAAGTATGTTCTTGGGTTGTACTTATTTTAAAATTTAGAGTTAGATCCTTCATTCTCCCTTATTTTTTGGGTTGTACTTTCCAGTACATTGTTGGAGATTGCTGTAGTATGTTCTTTTGTACTTGTTAGTGAATTCTATTGAGCATGAAGAAGAATATGGGAGATTTGTTGTAATCTCATTTTGACTTAGGAATTCTATTTTAAACATTTTGGATTTGACCCACATAAAAAATCTCTATGTTCTCTTTCTTCATTTTTTTTTTTGCACTTTACTTTTCTATACTATTATTGATTATTATTTTAATTCTCTAAAGCTTTATCATTAAAGATTTAAAATTTACACAAAAGTTTAAAATTAAATTTTATGGAATTAATTTTTAAAAACCCAATTCACCCCCGCCCTCTTGGGTGCCATAACCTCTTAACAGTGGTGAGCTAGCAGACAGGAACCACCTTTGCGAGGGTAGTTGTAGATGTAGAGAAAATTTATGACACCATATAAATTTTAAGGTACTTATTTAGGTAATCAAATATGTTATTAAAGAATAAATATATTATCTTGAAAGATAAATATATCATCTTATAATAGATTCAATTACTTAAAAAGGACTCCTAAAGCTAATGGGTCTTCAATATTCCACAGATCTTACCTTGAACTACTTGGAAAAGTAAAACAAGGTTTATTTATTATAGGTTTGTAGTTCCTTATAAGGGCAAGCCATTATAGTTAATTACATATCAAATAGAAAGAAATTCTTAATAAGAAAAATCTCAATTAAAGAAACTAGCCTTTATCTTTATGAATTTCAGAGCTTATCTTAAAAGAATTGTTAATTTAGAACTTCAAGAAGGAAAATTCTTTTAGAAGCTAATTGGGAATAAGTAAAAAATTCTTATAAATATTGAGATGCCTAGTAGGCATTTCAACTATCCTATCATTGTGCTTTATATCTTTGAAATTAAGTTTAAAAATATTTTGAATTGGAATTTTATTAGAAGTCTAAGGCTTAGATTTTGATAATACAAGACTGTAAATATGTATAGTAGTTGAAGACTTACTCTAATAGGACTAATGTTAACTTCATGAGCCCCACCTCATATGAGATTTATTTTGATGATAACAAGCATATGTTCATATGTTACTAATCAAGTTAAATTCAAGTGTGTAGGAAAATCTATGGTATTTATTTTTGAGATGTGGGACATCATGTAGATCTTAGGGGGTATTTATTGAAGTGATCGAGTACAACATTTAGAAATGATGTACTATCTTAAAATATAGAAGCATCACCCTGCAATGGACCTAATCACCTAATAAGGACTCCTAAGGCATGATGAGTCTTCGAATATACTAGAGACTTTTTTACTTACTTTACATTGAAAAGTAAAGCAAGGTTTATTTTAAGCCAACTCCATTAAGTTTCGTATGGAGGCAAGCCTCCATAGTTAATTACATCTTAAGGAAGATGAATTCCTTAGGAATACTCTCGACTAAAGTAGAAATTAAAGTATCCAAAGATTTCAAGGGTAGACTATCAAAGGATTGGTTACATTTAGAAAATTAATTGAGAATGCTTGAGGAAAAGATTTATTTTTGGAAGCCAAAGAGAATAAGTATGAAATAATCATGATGCTAAGAGGCCTAGTGAGCATTCCAATCCATCTTATAGTTGGGCTTTATAATTTTAAAATTGAAGAGAAGATCAAATTTTTTTAAAGTTGATATTTCATTAGAAAATTAGGACTTATAATCCAACAACACAAGATTGTAGAAGTATCTAAGAGGAGAGGATTTATGCTTGTAGCTCAAAGAATATAGCTACCTGAGATTCTAAATCTAGGGACCTTTGGCACAAGCTAAAGCATGACCTAAATATAAGAAAAAATGGGTATAAGATTTACCTTTACAAGAGAGGATAAATCACCCGACTGTTGGAGTTACAATCGCCTAGAGTGGCAGCCAGCTAACACCTCCTACACTTTAAATCCATGTGATCCGGTCATATGAATTTGCAAGATAATTAGGCTGTTATTTATTTAGAAAGAGACTAAAGTCCTAAAATCCACTCCTAAAAGACTAGAGCATGAGTGGTATGAATAATGACTAAATCTAATGCAAAATATTTTCAAATTTTATTCAATTTTGACTCATCATTTTGACACAAGGCTTTGGGACATTGATGCCTACATGCATAATGAAAGTAGATTATAAGCTAAATCAGCAATAAAGAGGTATTTTCCAACATAGAGAAGGCTCTCAAAGGTCAAGCATTTCCCTATCGTGTAAGGATGAAAAGCTTTTATTAACATGAGTAAAATAACATGATATCCATGTTGTTAAACATGCAACCATACAAGTAAGGGGTTTCTAAATATTTTAATTATTTTGTTTATGTCCTAGGCTTTATGTGAGGTTATAAGTTGTAAAAAAATTTTAGTTATGAGTTATTAGTTGGGTAAAAAAATTATTTTTATCCTAAGAACCTAATCGCATCCAGACCACACATTCAAATATCAGTCAATAAAGAAATTAGAAAAAAAACATGTAATTTTTAGTGCACAATATAAACATAACATCTAATAATTTTATAAAACTAGTACAAAAGAATAAGAGGACAATGCGGTGTGCCATCGTATAACCTGAAAAAAAATGGGTAACCAAGTTCTACCCTTATTAAACTTGGTACATAAAAGAATAATTATAATTTACAAATAAATGAATACTCTGGGGGGTTTTCAAATCTTCAAGTCTTTAGTCTTCATTCCTTCTTCATGTCTTTTCTTCTTTGATTTGGCAAGCTTCAAAGCATCACATGGCACCCTAGGACAAAGAACCCCTATAACACTAATTCTAATTCTAATTCTTAATGTAAAATTATATTAAAATAGGAAAAGAAAATCTAACTACACCTGCAAAAAAGAGGTTAGCTAAACATGCATACAACCTAAGCAGCCATATTTTAATTTGGACTTAGCACCATGCACATGGGTAATCAAGCTCAGCTGTCCTAACTTAGATTATGCTTAGGGCTTAAGCAACCTACAAATAAAATATTTATATTTATTTTTATAGTGACCTTTTCTAAGCACAATCTCTTGCAGAATATATGATTAGGCTAATCACGACCTAACATCCAATCTATGAAATATACACCCTAACATACAGTCTGAAATACTACATCACAAAACAAAGTATACATCACACCATGCACCGGCCTAACATAAAGCTGGATGTGGTGACTTAATTCTAATGTGTGTATATTAAGGCTTGTGTGGTATGTCTTGCTAATCGTTAGTGTTGTAATTCTCTAAGTATGAAGGGTTCAATTTAACATGAAAGGTTGATTTCACTTTAAGTAATTTAATTGATTTAAGAGTTTTAATTTGTGTTTTCTTTTGTTTCATTTGATTACACTTAACAGCTAAGTGTTATGAAGAGAAGAAAAAAGGATTATCCTCTTTCATCCCTACCTTAAGCCACTTTCTAAAGCATATTAATTTGATTTAATTTACTTTAGTGAATGACTTATTATATATTTTAATTAATCCTAAGTTTGGGTTTACTAAATAATCCTATTCAATATGAAAGGCATCTTAAGATTAATCTAATTGAATTACTATCACAGGATATATATCAATTATTCCTTTCCATCACATGTAACATGCACATGATTAAATCCTAAGTATACTTATACATACAAAATATTTTTAACACACTTAAATTATGAATGTGGGTATGTATACTTGAAGTTTATTTATTTATTTATTTATTGAATGAATTATTTAATCATATTAATTTAAAGCTCTACCCAAATTCTTATACAAAAATACATAGGAATGAATTTAAATAGGTACGTGCTATTATTAACCAGGGAAGTGAGGTAATCAAATAACCTCCTTGGGGCTAGCTAAAGCCTCGTATCCTCAGAATGTCCAGACTATATACCCATTTGCATTCAAACATATGTAGACTCATATACATGAACATAGGATAAGAGACTTCAAATTATATGGCTAATTAATTCAATTATATAGCTAATGATAAATGCATGTAATTTTTAGTAGAAAAATAGATTTTTATTCATTAATCATATGTGCACATACATGTATAAAAGATATAAGTAAATACGTGCCTTTGTTAACCAGAAAAGTGAGGTAATCAAATGACCTCCTTGGGGCTAGTTAAAGCCTTGTATTCCGGGATGTCTAGACTATATACTCACTTTTCTTAAATGCATACACATGTATTCATAATTAAAGGAATGAAAATCATGCGAAGATTGTATTTTTTTTCTTTATTGAATTATTTATGTATATGAATTAAAGCTCTATCGAAATTCTAATGTTAAAACACATAAGAATGAAATCAAATAGATACGTGCCTTTATTAACTACATAAGTGAGGTAATCAAATGACCTCCTTGGAGCTAGCTAAAGCCTCGTATTCCCTGGATGTCCCAACTATATACCCATTAACATTCATACTTATGTAAATCAACATATGAATAAAGGAAAGAAAGCTTCACTTCATACACTTAAATTATAATCACATGAATTTTCTATGTACTTATAACTAGCATCATAACACGCATTATTATTTATTAATAAGCTTTAAAAAATATATTTAAATTTAATTGTGATAATAGTTACATATATATTAATTTAAATCAGCACATGCAAGCTTAACATAAAAGAAATCTCATTTGATTTAATTAATTTTTAAAAGAGATGAATGCATGAATCAAATGGCATGCCAAATTTAACATGATTAGAAAGAAATAAATAAGCATAAGCACATGATTTCATTCAATTAAACTAATTCCTAAGGACAATCATATCAAATAAAATCATTTTAAGTAAACCAAAGCATTTTAAATATCATTTTTAATTTTATGTTTAATTTGATTTAAGGAATGTGAGAAGAAGTTTGTTGATCCTAACCCTTTCCCATGTTTGTGAATTAATTTGGTTTAATGAAATGTGATTAAGTTGATTTTATGGATTAATTAAGTTATAATATGCATTAAATCCATTAATTAACCCTTACCTATGTTGCCTTAAAGTAATTAATAATTATGAGCCAACATGATATGCATGAAAAATAAATTTGCAATGATCCTGAGAACTGAAAGATCCTAATGCAATTAGCTCATAATTAATAATTAATTAGATTAAGAAACTTAATTAAGTACTTTTATGGTTTCCTCACACATGTGGGTTAACCATAATTTTCTTAAATATCTTTAGGTTATTAAACACCTAAAGATATACCCATGAATTACTTAATTAGGCTCTGATGTGATTTAGATTTTAATTAGATTAATTAAGTAATTAATTAACCAATTAATTATTAATTAATTTTTCTTGAAAAGTGAACTGAACTTAAAGAAAGAGATTAGGAAAGAGATCTCAATCTCATTCCCTAAGTCCCCTGACTGTCAAATAGTGATAAATGAGCCTAATTAATTAATTAATTTACTATTTATGTGATTAATTAACCTTTAATTAAATTAAGAAAGTAATTAAGGCTTAATTGGCTAATTTCACTAATTAATTAACCAATAAATCTCAAGAAAATTAGAGAAGGTAGAGGTCATCCCCTTAAATAATCTCAAAAAATTTGAGGTTAATTAATTAATTAATTAAGGAGTAATTAAGCTAATTAACTTTTTAATCAAACTTTAATTAAGCTTAATTACTATTCAAAATTAATTAAGGATATTTTAAATAAATTCTTCTTTGAAATACCTTTAAAATAAGTATTTATTTACAATTTTGAATTTTCTATAATTTATTATGATTTTATGAAGTTTCAGCCTTAAATTCCAATTAATTAGCCTTAATTAATCCAAATCCCATCGGCGCCACATGTCGCGCTGACGCGGCACACTTTCCACATGGCACCACTGGATTGGATATTAAAGTTATCGCCATCAGTGCTGAGTCAGCTAGCGACCACGATTAATCCCACTATGTAAAGAGGATAAAATAAACTGATCTAATGGGATTTAATCACGGCTGTCCATTTCGATAACACAGAACAAATGATCTAACCTATCTTCCCACGAGCGATGAGAGATGGAGCCCATCCTCCATTACTCATGTGATCCGAGCTCACCCGAGCTCAGATCGACTCCAAATGAACTCCACACCTTTGCACGAAGGATCTAAGAGGATCCAACGGCTATGATCAGCACACATGCACGTTCACTTCACAAAAGACCAACTAAAATTCACCTAAAGGTCGATTTTCATGAAATTACCTTACCGGAGCTAACATCGATGGCTCGTACGCTTGAGGTAGTTTCATCTAGTTGAGATGAAGCCCTGTTGAGCAACAATTGGATTGGTTCCTTCCCCTTTGCTCGAAAGGCCATGATCCATCAGTTTGGAGCTTCGGCTTCGATCAAACTCCTAGCTCCGATGGTCGAGAGTCCTCAGGAAGGATTCGTTTAGCTTCAACGAGGTGTGTGGAAGGTGTAGGTAAGAGGAATTAGGATTTGGTGAAGGATTGAGGGAGTTGGCACGAAGAGGTAGCTCCACTATTTTGATGCACTCGGGAGTGAGGAAATCCGATGAGTGAAGCTTTGGGAATGCTCAAGAGCTTGCTAGAGAACTCGAAAATCACTTAGGAATCTCTCACAATTCAAATTAGTGTGTTTCCTGTGTGAATTGAGTGGGTATATCACTCGATTGCTTGTGATGGATGAACGAGATTGCTCCCTCATTTTTGGCCAGCCAGCCATCGCCAGGGGACCGAAGTTATCTCCATCCACTTGGCTCATTTTGAGTGCAGGAAAGCTTGGGAGGTGGCTCAAGGTTGGATTTGGGATGATTGTTCTTCCTTGGATCCCATGGATTTCAGTTATTGAGGGAGGTGAGTTAACTCACCTCCCTTTGGTCCATGGTAAGCCTAGCCCACTTAAGGTGAGCTAGGTGGCTAAGTCAGACCCCAAAATGGGGTGTTTGATGGCTGTCAACGGTGATAATAAAAGAGTGGAGTTTGCTATTTTAGAGAGAATCCTATGTTTGGTGGGATATCCAAAGGAGATCTCATTGGATTTTACTCTAATTAGGTTTAGGCTAGTTTTGGGCTGATCCCAAGTGAGTTTGGGTTGTGCTAAGTCAGGTCCTAAGGTCCCATGAGTTGGTTTCAAGGGCTTTGGCTCAATTTGGGTCATTTAGGTCAATTGGGTCAATGTTGGGCTAGGTTGACCAATTGTCAAATTGAGTCAAACCAAGGCTTGGATTTGATTCAAATGATGATTTGAAGAGTTTTGGTTCAAGTGGTTTCAATTAATTTGGCCTAGATTTGATTTTGGCTCATTTGGAATCAAATAGGTCAAATGGATCAAGTTGACCAATTTGACCAAATTGGCCAAATTGGCTTGGGTTGGGTGTTGATTCATTGGTCAATTGGAGAGGATTGGCTTAGGTTTGATTCAATTTGGATTTAGGCCAAAGTGACCATTTAGGTCAATTTGGGCTAAGTGGGTTAATTGAGTTTAATTGGCCAAATTGGGTTCAATTGTGCCTTGGTCAAGTTCAACAATGAATTTGGAATGAACTTGAGCCATTAGTTTCAATCAGTTTAGGTTAGATCATGATTTCACCCAATTTGGCCTTTTAGAACAATTTGGATCAACTTGGGTCAAATGACCAGTTAGATTTAGTTTAGCTCAATTGATTCAAGTCATGTTCAATTATTGATCATAGGTTGGTGTGAATTAATGGTTTCAATTAATTTAGTGTAGGATAAGTTTTGGCTAGTTTTGATTTATTTGTGCTTAAGGGTTGACTTGGTCAAATGACTTAGTTGACTTGGTTTGGCCCAATTCATGGTAATTGGTCACTATAGGGTGGTCATTGATCATGATGGAGAGTTTTGGTGGGCTTGGTTCAATCCAATTTGGGTTGGATTAGAACTTGACTCAAAAGGGTCCATTAGGTCACTTTGGGTCAAGTGAGCCTAAGTGGGTCAATTGGCTTCGTTTATGCTTGATTTAGGCTTAGTTACATTAATATATGAGCTTATGATTGAAATATATATTCAAGTACAATCAATTTGGATTTTAATAAGTTTTGGTTCAATTGGAAGTTTCAAGTCAAAATAGCCAAGTTGGGCTTGATTTGGGTTGACCCTGGTTTGGTTTGATGATTATAGATTTCATTTATATTTGGATAATTGTTTAAAGGAATAATTGATTCAAGAGAAAATCCATTGGTTTTACTTGATTTGGATAGGATTTGGCTAAGTCCAAAGAATTGGCTCAAAGGGCTTAGAATGGGTTTTAATTTGATTTTGGATTTAATTTTGGTCATTTGGATGTAGATTTTATTTATATTAAGGAAGATAATTGAACGTACAATTGACTTATAAAAAAATTAATTAAGTTTGAAGTGATTTGAAATGAGATTTGACTAAGCTCTTGAAGGTAGATTCAAAAGGCTTAGAAATGAATTTAATTTATTTTGATTTAGTTTTGATCATTGGAGTTTAGATTTTGTTTATATTTAAGAAGATGATTGAATATATGATTGATTCATGAAGAAATCAATTGAATTTGGATTGGATTGGGTGGAGATTTGGCAAAGTTTATGGAATCAAATCATATGGCTCAAGATGAATTTGGAGCTTGGATTTGATCTAGGATTTCAATCATTTGGAGTTGAGTTTAGATTTGAATTGGGTGAATTGATCTTTGATAAAGTAAATTGAATTCGAATTGAATTGGATTTGGTTAGGGCTAAGTCCATAGAATTCGATCATAGTGCTTAGGAATGATTCTAAATTTAGATTTGATTATATATTTCAATCATTTGATTTGGGATATGAATCTGAGGATTGGTTTAGGCTTAAGAAGGTGAAGATAGGATTAGGTTTAGGCTATAGGGTATGTGATCTCTCTAATTCCTAAAGCATAGCCTAATCTTAAGATTAACCCTTCTAAGTCTTTATACTTAAGTTAAATGTTCACTTAATCACTAGAAGTATCTTAAGACTAAAGAGCTCTTAGTGTCTAGAAGAGTCCTAGATCTAAGAGGAGGTTCAGAGCTCACTCCAAAAGTGAGGTCAACAAAATCCTTCAGCTCCAGATTCTTCAATCAATTCGGAAAGCTAAAGCTATTGAACTGAAACTGGTTGGAAATTTTTCTAGGAATTACTATATTAAGGGAAATGAAAAGCTCACAAAAATATAATAATCAATTCATTCATCTCAAAATAATTCATTTTAAAATTATTTATGTTTCTTATATCATAAAATTACAATTATTCCTTGAATTATCTATTTTGGATAATATGAACTAAGTGCATGAGTTAAGTTCTATTTAATATGATTTTAAGCAAGATAAATTAAACTCATATTTCATTAAATCATTTCCACGATTGATCATAATTTTTATTCATAATTTTATTACATGAAAATTGAATTATCCTTAATTTATCCTATTATTCTATTTTTTTCTCTCTCCTATTATTCCTTATTCTCTCTCCTATCATCATTATCATCTCCACATTATTTTGGCAAAAATTTTCATTATATTTTAACTAATAAATTATGTGAAATTTATTTAAAATATTCATATATAACTCCCTTATTTCTCATATTTAAAGAGTCATTAATTTGAATTCTTGAATTCAAATTAATTTTGAATTGAAATTGCATGATTATTGCTATATCCATGGAAAATCAAATCTAATCTTTTATGGCATGATTTGAACTTCCCAAGCATGAGTTATTTTATTTATTTAGAGTTTAACTAAATTATTTTAAGTTATTTTCAATTTAAATTCAAATTTTCCTCATTTAAAATATTTTCATTACTAATTTAAATTCATTTAAGGAAGGTATGTTGAGGTCGGCCAACATTAATTTAATTTAACTTAATTTAAATATTATTTAATACTAAAAAATACATTAAACAATCATCTAGTATTCAAATTGATTCATTGCATTAATTTGAAATGATTCTAATTATTAGATCTAGCTTTGCCCGAAAATCCTCATGGCATTCTAGAAATCATTTTTTTTTTCAAAATTCAACTTATATTATTTCATTATCTCTCTCTCTCTCTCTCTCTCTCTCTCTCTCTCTCTCTCTCTCTCTCTCTCTCTCTCTCTCTCGATCATCCTTGGCAAAAAAAAATCACATTGAATCTCTCATCATAAGTTTGAATTGTGTCCATTCAAATTTGAATAAATTTCTTGCTTGGATTCCCTCCCATGCTTAGCCGTGAGCCACCCTTTGATATCTTTCCAATTCAGCTTATATCCAATATGCTAAGGAGCATAATCATTCATTACATTATCTTGGCTAATTCATCAAATATTCATCATGAGGTTTTGAATTCAAAATTCAAGTTCTTGCCAAAGAATTTTCCCACCTATCGCTGCTTGCTTAGCCAACCTTTTATTATCCCCTTCCCTATATATTCATGTTGTGTTTTATTGAGAAAGGTTCTACAAAAAAAATTATTATTTCTTCTCTTGATCGAATCTTGCTAGATCATTCTTGGACAAACCTTGTCATTCAAGTGCTTCAACTCATTCAATCATCCTTCCTCTCCCTTAGACAAATTATTATGGTGGAGATTGCTTGAAAATTTGAAAGACATGTGATATCTGCCTTTGGTCGAGAGCTTCAAGGTGCTTTCCAAAATTTCGAAGGTGGTAAACTTCAAATATTACCATATTTCTTCCTTGGCTTAAAGTTATATAAGGTTATTCAATTTATTTTGGGCTTAATCTCCTTGTACAATCTTAATGTTCTTGCTTGTCTGAAAGTCTCACAAGGTGATATAATTTGTTTAGTGCTTAATCTCTTCATAAAACCTTAATTCCCACCTTGGCCGAGAACTATATATATAGGTTACTCAAGTTTTGTTTGTGCTTAACATTATTCTTCCTTTAATTCTTGAGTTTACTGAAGACATCATATTTTTTTCAAACTAAATTAGTGCTTATTGCTCACTTCTTTTCATTTGAATCTCATATATGTTTATGTAATATTAATTTATATTGTTGTTTCAAATATTATCTAAGTGATTATCAAGCTTTCTTATTTGCAATCATCATTTGGATATAACTTAGCTATTGTGAAAAAGAATTCAAACTAACTTGTGTGATTTAATTCTTTAAATCTATTGGTTCTTTACTTAATCTAAATTTGTGTTTTCAGTAAAATTTTTAGAATGGTGTATTTCAACTTATCAAATCTAATCATTTTTTATTTATTTTTGTAAGCTTTCATAAAATTTATCTTTAGTTAAACTTCTTTGAAGATTTGCTTGCAATTAATATTTAATTGAAAATCTTATTTTAAATTCAATCTTTAATAAAGTGAGCTCTCTTTAATTAAATTCACTTGCTTTAATATTAGTTTAGTTTGGTTGTGAGTACAAAAATCTTTTAAATTGGTAGCTAGACATTTGTTATTCACTTCTTGTCTATTATTAATTTGTGTTAGGTTGTACTTGCCCATTGTAGGAAGTATGTGTTAGGTTGTACTTGCTCGTATAGGAAGGTATGGTGTTGGGTTATACTTGCCTATGAATGAGAGTACATGAGATTTATTTTAATCTTAACTTTAAATTAGTGAATTCTTAACTTGAGTTGCTAGGCATGGACATAAGCAAATTTTTGGGGTTTGATCGAACCATGTAAAAATCTCTATGTTCTCTTTTTATATTTCTTGCACTTTTACTTTTCTTTATTGTTGCTTATTATTGGTGTGATTCATTAAAGTATAACCATTTATAATTAACTCTTATACAAACCATTTAAATTAACTTTTAATTTAAAAATAATTTTAAAAACCTAATTCTTCCCACCTCTTGGGTGCCATAACTGCATAACAACCAAAACCTAAGTCTATAAATACTTCTGACATAAGTCAAAAGCTCGACCTAATGTAATTCTTAGGAATTAAAAATTCTTTCTCTCATTTAAGAAAATGAACCTATCACTGACTTTTCTAGACTTACTACCCGCCTAGAAGGGTTACTAGCTAACACTATCTAAGTAATTTTAAATCCATGATTATAGTCTTTTGTATGCAAGATGACTGTGATGTTGTATTCATAAAAGAAGCTAAAATCCTAAACTCAGTCCCTAAGTCCTATGATCATGATTGGCGTGTTATGAACTTAAATAATATAATAATTTTCATGTTTTATATATTTTGACTCATAATTTTATTATTAGGGCTTGGGTATGTAATTTCATCCCTACAATGAGTGTTGTTAGAAAATGATCATGGGCTAAATCAATACAAGAAGGCACACTTCTCAAGAAAGAGTGGTCATCCTCATAAGTTAGATACCCCCTTATGTGTAATGGGTGAAGTGCCAAATTCAAGAATGATGAATAATATGCTCGCATGGTTCATAAAGTCTAATTATTTCTAGTTATTTTTAAGTTATGCCTAGGACTTTATTTATGATGAGGTTATGAATTTCAAATTATGTTTGAGTTATTTAATTTTAATTGGATATAAAATTTTGTTTACCTAAGAGCCTAACATTTTTAGGCATTTCATCACAGAGCGCATTACAGAAAGAAACCTAGAAAAAACATCCAGTTTAACATAAAATAAATCAAGTAAATTAAATTAATAAAATAGACCAATACAGTTGGGTATCACTGTACACCCTAGAAGAAAGAAAAATAGGTAGTTGAGCTCTGTCCTTGTATAACCTGGTCTAAAACTAATAGTCTTAATCTATTGGGGTCTTCATCTAGGATCATCACCTTCTTTAGGGACTTCCACGGGCTTAATTGGAGACCACCAACTAGTAAAGTCAACTCTTGTTGTTCATAGAACCCATAGATCCTCACCTAATTCTATGCTCAAATTATATTTTAAAATTCAAAATAAATTTGTAGTTCATGTAAAATAAATGTCAGGAAATACATGTAACATACGAGAAGCTTATATTCCAAACATATATATATGCTTAACACTAATGGTTGCTAAGCCCACCTATCTTATTGAGTTATGCTTAGAGATTTAAGCAGCACCTAAAAGCAAATAGCATTTATTTCATATTTATTATGATAATCCCTTTAAGCACAACCCCTAGGAGAAAAAATTTTAGCCGAAAAAGAATGTCCTAACATCGAGGCTAACGAGCAAATAATTTTTCATTATCCAGTTTAAAACACTACATAAATTAAGAAGAATATCATTTTACATCAGAGAATGTCACAGATCATTAGCCTAACCTAAATCTAGAATCGACGACCTAACAATCTAGTGTGTGAAAGAAGAGCTTGTGTGATATGACTGTACTAGACTTTTTAAGTTTAAGTTTTAATTTGAGTTTTGGGTTTGTTTAATTTTACCCTTGTATGGTTTTGATTCAAATTATTTAATTTATTTTAGATTTTATTTTAATTTGTGATTTATTGTTTAAATTTAAGTTTTAAAGAATGATGAATAAAATAAATTATGCTTTGGACATAACAAATGCCTTTCAACAGCTTAATCCTAGTAGGATGGAATTTTCATCTTAAAATAAAAATCTATTTTAGGGGTCAAACTGAGAACCTAAGTATCTTAATTATCTCTTTTTGAGTTTGTGAAGATAATTTACTTGAGTCAAATGTAATTTAATTTAATGTTTAACTCATTCTTTAAGTTTGATGTCTATATTTATGTTGTTCAATTAATTTTAAATGTTGTTGGAATTTAAAGATTTTATTTTATATTTTGTCCATCAGAGAGTTGTCAAACTAAAATTTACCAACATGATTTGCTAAATCCATTTTCTTCCCACAAAATTTTCGATAAAAGACTTTGAATATCATTATGGGCTTTACTTTCACAATCTTTGTGGAATACATTTATTAGCTAAAATTTTCTTTTCTTGACTTGTTATGGAGGGCAGGATATTAATAATTTGGTTGTAAATTTCTTCTTCTACTCGCATAGAAGTTAGTGCCCAAAATACTTGATGGTTGTCTTCAATTATTAATTTTATAAAATCTTTTATCATCTCCACTCTTGGAATGGTATTGGGGGCAAAATTCAGAACTCCTTAGATCATTCTTTTGATATTCTTCTTTATTTCTAAAAGTAATTGATTTTAAAATCTTTATTATCCATGCTAATCGATCCTCTTTTGCTTTGTTATTCTCTTTTTTTGTTACTTCTCTTCTAGTTCTTGAGATTAGCCCACACTCACCATACCTTATGATATTGAATCTAAATATGTCTATAGGTAATATCAAAACCTTACTTCTAAGGTTTGGAAGATTCCAAGGTATAAAGAATAAAGAGAAAATCCTCGATGATGGTGATGATGATGTGAGAAGATGAAGAAGAAGAAGAAGAAGAAGAAGAAGAAAAGAAAAATAATTATTATTTTTATAGAGAGAAGTTCTAAGATGATATAACTAGTGCGTTAGAGACTTACTACCTTATGTCTAAAAATTAAGCATTAACCCTTTACTTATAGTTTTTGGGCTCAAGAAAACCTAGTCTTTAACCTCTTAAAAATAAAATTAAAATACTTTGTAATACTTACATCATTATATATATATATATATATATACAAACTCCATTATTAATGTAAGTTGTTTAGTCGGAGGTTGAAGTTGTGGATTTAGAGATGACATGACTTATCTTTTAGGCAAAATTGCCAACTGTTGAGTGAAATCATTGACTTTAGTAGGAGGTCGATATAAAGGAGGAACCAACAAGAGTTAAATTACTCAGCTCGCTTCTTTCCCTCAGTCTCAATGCGGAATGCTAGGCACCAACAGGGTGTCCAGAACATAAATGCTAGGCTGATTCGCAATCTGCAAAGTAATTTGAACAAAGTATCAACATAATCAATTATTATCATTAAGTCAAATAAATCCAATACATACTGCATTTTACAGCTGGATCTAGCATACAAGAGTAGAACCGAAATATAAAAGAAAGTATTACGATATTTAAGCAGAGAAGTATTAGCTTTTGGAGTTCTCAATTTCAACTGGTGTTTCCCATCTTTTTTTTGCTAGAGTTAAAATAGACCAGGTTGTAGGAAAAGTACCTTTTTTGATCGCTAACATTCAAGATGGAAGATGGTACTGAAGACAAACAAATATTATTTACCAAATGCTTTGTCTTAAGGAAACAACTGAAAACTTAAAACCTTTGGTCCTTCAAGAACCATGAAGCACATCAACTGAAAGTTTGAGTTTCCATCGCTTTATAAAGGAAATCTTTTTAATATGGTCTTAACAGGGTACTTGGGCTACTAGCTGCCAAATGAACTGCCAACGTATTTCAGCATTAAGCTTTTAAGAAGTCTTGCACATTAATCGTAATTTACCAAATAGTCTTGCACATCAATCTATGTTTGTACGAGATCCATTACGGACTTTCATGATATTAATGTGTAACATAAGCTGCTGACATGATTTTTGTTGGAAAAATAAAAAAAATGCATCACGGAATAAAATATCACGGCAAGCTAATTATCAACTTAAATGTATCTTTCCGAGAAAAAAACAAAGCAATTCATTGCTAAAGCCACAATAAATATATAAATAAATGTCCAGTTTCATGAGTGTTTTTAAGTTAGCAAAGAATTTCTCTTTTAGGGTATTTTACTTAGCCGCTAAGATTTGAACGCCATTTCATTTCACAAACACTATGTGTACGATCTTGCTTAAATGATACTTTTATATAAGTGCAAAATCAAAAAATCAGGGTCTCCTCATGCGTTATTATAATCTCAACACAACTGAAGCTTTTGGATCAAGATATGGACGGTGTGAATTTTTCTGACAAAAAATGACCTTATTTTACCAGATATTTTTCTTCCATAATGCTAGGAGAGAGGAAGAGAAGAACAACTGGATTCTTATTCATATCTCTTTCTTTAACTTTTTTGTTACCACTCTTTATCTTCCTCAGTTTTCTTCAACGCCGCCTTGGCAAAAGGCATTTCGCGGTTTTCTCACGTTCAAGAAACAACGTGATGCATTGCTTCAGTAAAGCTAGCGCAACAGTAATTATAGCTGAAATTTTAATTAGCCAAAGATGCATTAAAATATTATTTAAAATTCTAAGCATGCATGTTAACAAAAAATAACAAAAATAAATAGCTTAAGCTAGTTTGCTGGCAAAATTCTAGGCCATATTGGAAATTTCAAATTTGTTTGAACACAAATTGCTTTAACATGAAATGGCATGGCTTGTATAATAAATCAACTTTTAGTCGAACCTAATATTTTGAGTTCAAATCAAAATTATTAGGTCATTCAAGTATGATTTGTTTCAATTACAAATAATCTTCGAAACATCATATTCATGCATGATACGATGAACATATCTTAGCTTTATTACCTTTATTACCAATCATGCATTTTAAAAGAACCTATAAAAATAGAGTATCATTGCCACAAATGATGAAAAAGAAATCATTCAATAATAATAATAAAATAACCCAAGGATATTCTCATATTTAAGTCACATTGCTACAACCTACTTACACATTGATAAGAGAAGCCGTTGCCTACTATCCCATTCTTCATAAACTATGTTGGATCCCCCAAAAACCAACTCACCCACATCAGTACCAGTCATTTGAGAATTGCACTTGATCCTCATGTTCATCTCTCATACTTATCTCACAAAATGACTGTTGGTTTGGGTCGCTCAACATCTCTTTTATTCACACCCTCCCTCCCATGTATAATCTACCCCATCTTGACCATCCAATACTAGCCTCTCTCAGTCTCTCTCAACCTCCTCACCCAATCACACTCACTATTCACACACACACCCACACACACACACGTACACATACACCATTTAAATGATAGCTTGTCGTCAATTTTCCTATCTTTTTCTCCCTTATAAGCATGGTGGGTAATTAATTACATGGGCATGCGCTTAATAAAGCCCTAGATTTACATAAACCATAATTTAACCTCTAAAAAATTTATAGTTAAAACAAACCTAATCTATCTAAAATAAAAACTCATAAATCCTCTCACATCAAGGAGATTTTAGAAGGACTTAGATTTTCTTTAACAATCAAATTTCTGGCTCTAGGAACAGCTTCTCTCTCTCTCCATCTATTATTAAAATGCTGAAGGCTCTAATTACATGTAATTGATATAATATCAAATCTAGTGAATGATATATACATAATAGAGGATGACAAATACATAATAGAGGCAATTGTTATGTAATTCCATTTATTAGTCGTAGACAATCATGCAATTTTGAGTATGCTATATTATAGTATAAACTCTAGTAACATATGGTATTAAATATATCACCAAATAAATTATTGTATACCCATAAATTATGCATGGACTCATTGAGTGTTTATAAATAATAAGGGATCGACACAAAGCATTCAACAATGAGAAGTAAAATTTGAACAAGTAATTTACTCACTCATAAGGATTCGCCCTGAGCTAGCAAACATTAGGAAAGACCATCCCAATTAAGCAACCAACTTAAGTGACTCGTCTCACATATGAAGATTTGCCCACATATAGGAGACCATGCAACCAAGCACTCACATCAGATAACTCACCCCACTAGCATTGTCAACCACATTTGGGAACCTATCACTCAAAATATATCACTCGCCCACTTTCCAGATCATAGGCGAGTCCCTTCTTATGACACTAACATATAGCTGATGTGTACTTTACATAGTCATCTCTCGGTCCTATAAAAAAGGGGATTCTCAAGAAGGTGATGAATTTTTTCTAGCTTTTTTACTGTTCTAGAGAGAGGGAGAAGGAGATTCATGTACTGATCCCCTATTTGAATTTTTATTCTCTGACATAATAGAATTTCATATATTTTCTAGTAGTTTTTTGTTATGTTTTATATTCACTCTGTCCTACTTGATCTAGCTTTGCTTCTCATGTGCCTAAAGAAAATTCTTCAATCACACCACATAGAAATTTAAATTCAACATCTTTTTAAACGCGACAAGCATAGAAGATGATGAGGATAAGAAGTCAGGTACTCAACGAAGTAGGCCCATCAGCATGGGACAACTAGGCATCTATGGAGCCAACTACACAATAGTTTGTTACACAGTAAGATCTAAAGGATACGAAGAATAGGATCATTCATATAATCCAAGTGGTTGTGGATAGAGTAAAGAATAAAAGTCTAATGACCAGGGATAACAAAAAGGATCCTCTAGTTCGACAACTCACCAAACTCAACATAGAAGGAAATTATCCAAGACGTCCAACATTTATGATGAGTCTTATAAGGTGGCAAAGAGGAAGTCACCAGAGCACATGCGAATACTACTCCTACTAACCCCTTCTCTAAGAAGATCATGGAGGTTTGCCCCCCAATGAAGCTCAAGATTCTACACATTGAATCTTATAAAGGTCACATTGACTCTATCAACCACGTAGCATATTTTGAATCCACTACATCGTTGCTAAACTTGGACGACGCGATGAAGTGTTGCCTGTTCTTCACCACTTTTAATTAGTCAGCCCTCAGATGATTCTTACGTCTACCGGTGTGAGTCATTACTTCTTTCATGAAATTTAAGAAAATGTTCCTTACACAATTCTCTAGTGTATAAAAACCCTTGAAGAATTCATCGGCCCTTGTATAGATGAGACAGGAGACAAACAAATCCCTTGAAGAAAATGATTTAGAGCCTGCAGTTACAAACTGCACTCGTTCAGGACCTCAGAGAAGGTCCATTCAGATATGCTGCTTTAATAGCCTTGAATGCTGGTTGAGATATTAAAGTTGACAAACAGTCATGTAAATGCAAAAGAATATGACGGGGTCACACAGTAATCAATGATGACTCATAAAAGGGACTAGGTAAGGAAGTCGCCCTTGGATAGATCCTCAAAGGATAGGTTCTAAGTCTATAAACTCAAAAAAGGGAGAAGATAAAATATGCGACAAGAAGAAGTGCGAATTTAGAAATCTGCCAACTCGTCACAAATGTGGCAAGTATTTACAACCAACTATAGTCACACCTTTGAGAGTGTCAATGATCGAGCTAGTGAAAGCCATTAAAAATAAGGATGCTTCAAGCGACCACCACCTATGAAGACTGATGGACTTCGCGATCGATCTAGGTATTACATCTATCATTGCAACCATTCACACGACACCAAGGAATATATGCATTTGAGAAGCTTAGTGGAGGAGCTCATAAAAGCACTTATAACCAAGTAATGAGCTTGCCCCATGCATTTCACATTTCAGACCATGTCAGTGAGAGTAAGGTATAGGTTGTTTCTTGGAGAAAGACTATGGTTGGCTTATATAATGACGATGAGTCGTCATTATTAACCATCAATTATTATATAGGGAGCATTCTAATCAACATGAGGAGCTCAGTCAATATCATATTTAAATCTGTGTTTGATAAGATGAGCTTAGTGAGTTTGAAACTCGCCTTGATAGGAGGTCCCCTACAATTTTTTAGAGAAAAGGGAGAGATAGAAGAAATCATCACTCTTTGAATAACTTAGGGAGAAAGAGAAAAATAATTTACAGCTATGACAAACTTCATTATTGTGGATGCACCGCCACGTACAATGCTATTTTAGTCGACCACTCAACACATTTAAAGCAGTAATATCAAGTTATCATGTGATAGTCAAGTTCCTAGCAAGAGGAGAAGAAATCACAGTTAAGGGAAACTTGAGTCAATCTATAATCTGCTACTTACGAGAGCAGTCAGCGACTCACATAAGGTAGAAGTGCTATAATTAAAGTTGCGTGCACCGAAGTGAAGATCACTGAAAAAATCAAGAAAGTGCTAACTATTCAAGATCTAGAGCATGTGCTAAAAATTAGCTCGACCTTTAGCAACAAACACAAAAAAAAACCCTTGTTCAGGCTCTCCAAGAGAACATAGATGTATTCACTTGGACAACAACTATATGTCCAAATATACAAGCAAGCCATGATAGCCTTCACAGCAAGCCATCATCGATACAAGACCAAATCTATAGAAGAGAGTTACTCAATAATAAAAACTTGCTACACATAGAACGAATCAAAGAAGAAAGCTCGAAGAATGAAATATGGAAACAAGCTACATATCAATACTCGCCCGTGGCTTCTTAAAGAAGGGCACAGGCTTCTTAAAATAGATGCACTCGTTGACTCGGTATTGGGTTACCCAGTGATGAGCTTCCTAAATGCCTTCTCAAGATACCATCATATACAAATGAACCCCGCCAACTTAGAAAAAATAACTTTTATCGCTAAAGAAGGGTTATGCTGCTACAGCTGAAGAATGCAAGGGTGATCGCTCAGAAAAAAACACCTTTGAGAAAGCTCTTTGCCATCTTTATTGAGATGGGTAGGAATATATATATATATATATATATATATATATATTATATATATATATATATATATAAGTTCTATATATATCAGATTTATAGATCTAAGTTCTACTTCCTATGAATGCAAGCCTTCGTAGTTAATTACCTCTCTTACCATAGTAAGAGAGCACTCTCGATTAAGGTTGAAATAATCATATCTTTCTAATATGAATCGGTGTCTAATGATGCATAGATGGCTACTTAAGGGAAATAAGAGAATAGTCTAGATCAGGATCTCATGATTTTGTCATCACGCGACTATATTATTCTAGTCTACCAACATCAGAGGGCTAGCCGTAATGTTCAAGGAGTTTGATTAGTAGCCATGGGTTGCCTCGTCTCAGATATCTTAAATAGATCAAAAGTTTAGTATAGGGGTGTTTGCATGACGAACATATGTGTTAGACTTACATATCTTGAAATGCCAGTAGAGTGTTATGCTTGCATTACAAACATGGGTTAAACTTACATTGATTAGAAAGCTGTTAAGGCTTTGATGACAAACACATGGGTCGGACTTACATCTCTTTAGAATGCTAGTTTTAGGGTTATTTGCATGACAAATGGATAGATTGGAATTACATCCCTTTGGAATGCCAGGTTTATATAAGTGTTCATATGGTGAACAAATTATAGGGTGTTCACTTTAGCAGACGAATAGTAGACTGGCTTGCATGTCTTTGGAATGCCATATTTATATAGGTGCGTTCATATGATGAATGAATTATATGATTTGGGGTAATTTGCATTAACACAATGATTTAAAGGATTCATGTCATGATTAAATGAGAATTTGACACATAATATGACAATGGAGACGAAGGATTCATGTAGCCGACCCCACCTAGTGGGATTAAGGCTTGTTGTTGTTGTTGGGGTAATTTGCATGGCAAATTGATAAATGACAAAGATTACATCCCTTTGGAATGCCAACAATCATGTTTGCATAACGAATGGATAGATCAAACTTACATTTATTGTTATAAAACTGTTAGACTGGGCTTACATCTCTTTAGAATGTTATATTTATATAATTGTTCACATGGTGAACATATAGGAGATTTTTGGGGGATGACGCCTCGGCTGGAAGTATAGTGCCTATATGAAGTAGCATACGGCCTAGATCATGGAGCTGGCATGAAATCGGGAAGTCTCCATGATGCTATAGTTTTCATAAAGGACGTTTGAAAGTAGTTGACACATTGACCAGCACCAAGGTGCTGATCATGTAGCGCTGCAACGCCAGTCAAAAGACTGTTCAAACATATTAATAGGTTGGCAAGCACATTTATCAAATGGGATAAACTTTTTGACTAGCGCTGCAGCATTGTGCCAGAACGCCGTGACGCCACATCAATTTTTGATGCGCTTTTCAATTCCGATTAGTTACGAAATTAATGATAATAAATGATAATAAATGCTCTTGACTGACATAGTAACCATTTTGACCAACTGACTGGAGCCTAGGCGCTCCATATGAGTGTTACGACGTTGGTTCCTTATTTCAAGACCCGAGAGATTAGCGCCTCAATGTTGCTATTGTAGCGCCATAGTGCGGATTCTTTATTCCAGAATCCGAGAGGATAGCACCATGGTGCTATGCCTGGTTTATAAATAGACCCATCGGGTTGCAAATTTTTCATTCTGCTATCCCCTTGCTATAGAAATTTTTAGAATTTTCTTTTCTTCAACTTTCTCACACTAGGAAGATAATCATACCACTCAAGAGGCTTGCTAGCAAGAGGGCGACTTCAAACGATGCTAACAGGTTTGTTAGCGTGGAAATGGAGGAGAGGTATCAACATACCCTCATCTACAAGCACCTCACTCTGGAGAAGTTTCCACAACCTGGGTGAGAGCGTGAAGAGAATCATCATCAAACGAGGCTGGGAGAAGCTCTCCTATGAAAGCAGCCTCTGCGTCATTCCTACGGTGCGGAAGTTCTTCGCCAACCCGAAGGACACCAAGACAATAAAGTTTTTGTTCGTTGAAAACTGGTGAGTTTTGGTAGTATTGCCATTAATGCATATTACAATTTGCAAAATGTAGTGTACGATCAATATATTTTCTATTATAATAATCATCATGATTTTGATGACATCATTGATTTCGCATATTCGCCTGTGTTAATTCCCCTTTTTATTTTTGTATTTTCTTCTTTTTTTGTATAATTTATGTAATCATTTTTTATTTTCAATAAATATATTTTTATTTCACATTTTTGTGTGTTTCTGTATGTCTTTCTATTTGTCATTTGAAAATTCCTGAATTTAAAATAATGAAAATTATCTAACTTAAAATGATATCACAATAGTAGCACCTTGGCGCTAAGAATGCAGGCAGTAAGCTAACAATGACATAAGCTTAAAGCCAGATTTAGCTTTAGCTCTAAATGTGATGTTGCAAGGCCTAGGCGCTGCTAGCCTGCATGACATAAGCTTAAAATCCGAGAGTTTAGTACTGCGACGCTCTATATGTGATGTTGTTGCACTCTTAAGATGTTCATTTCTTGTAAATCTACCCAAGGGGTTAGCACTGTGACGCCCGATATATAGTGTTGCGATGCTTTTAAGATAGCCATTTCTTATTAATCTACCTGAGAGATTGGCGCTGTGACGCTCTTAAGATAGTCATTTCTTGTTAATCTACCCGAGGGATCAACACTGTGACACTCGATATATAGTACTACAACACTCTTAAGGTAGCCATTTCTTGTCAATTTAATTTACCTAAGGGATCAACGCTGTGTCGCTCGATATGTAGCGTCGCGGCCTAGGTAGACAAAGCTTGGACTTAGAATTTATTGAAGTCAGTATTCAAAGTGTTTCAAAAATTATGAAATTAATCTAGTGCTGCGATGCTTGAGGTACAACGATGAAATGCTATGAGAAGACTTTTCACATACAACCCAAGTGCTCAGAGCTGCGGCGTTGTTTCATCAATGCCTAAAATTTAACAGTTTTGAAAAAATTTGAAATTTTGACAACATTGCCTTAACAATGCTAGATTTACTGATTTCTAGTGTATTAGCATCCTTCTCCTTTGTTCCGAGTCTAAGATCAACGGAGGGAGGATTTCATTTCACACCAAAATTAAGTTTGACGGTGGAAGGTACAACGCTTTAGCGGTGAAAAACGGCGCTTCGACACCACTTTAAAGATATGAAACCCAAAAGCTTACCTCTGCGGTGTGACACTACAACATCAAGATCGCAACAAGAATTATACCTAAACCCGAGAGCTTAGTGTCGTGGTGCCAAGTATCTGTGCTTCGGCACTATGGGACAGAGCACCAAGAATTTCATTCTCGAGACTACGACATCGAGGCTCTGGGCCTCGAGACGCTGTGGTGCTACAAAGCGGAAACTCCACTTATGAACTAGATTCTTGCAAATTTGATAATTTTTTATGCAAATATGTTGACATAATTCCTTAACGGTACTATATTATTACTTATTTAGTGCAAACACGCTCCTCTCCCTTGTTTCAGATCCACGATCAATGGAGGTAGAATTTTTCTTCTCACGCCGGAACCAAATTCAACGGGAGAGGTGTTTTTATTTCAAGATTCTAAAATTTTTGGATCAAGTGCCTTCTTTTTTACTTCGGATCCAAGATCGATGGAGATAAGCCTTTTTATTTCTCACCGGATCCAAGATCGATAATGAAAATCTTGTTAAACTTAATTTTCAGAAAGAAAATTGTGTAGAGAAAATATTTTTTGAAGTTTTTTACTTAGAATCGACGAGAGTAAACCTCGATCTTATTTCTTGCATGGAGAGATCAGTCTCGTAGCAGCGGGAAGTACATTATTGAGAGCGTGGATGACTGAGAGCAAGAACAATAAAAGTAGGTTAGAGTGAGAGTGAGGGAGCCAAAAGAAGAAGAGAGAAAAGGGTTCTCCTTTTTTTATAGTGGATCTTCCACTATGAGGGAGGTTTTTCGCTCTATAACGGTTCCCCCCCCAGTCCCCCTAGGAGGTTATTACTGTTGGGGCGGGAATGATGCTTTTTCTTGATTTTAAAACTGAAGGTCACCGTGACAGCACCTCGGCGATGACATCACACAATTGTGATGCTATGTCATTTAAGTAGGGAACCCCGTTGGGACATTTTGAGCTTCTAGATTCTGTAAGGTAGCGACAGTGCCTAAGCGCCCTAAGCCTGGATGTTCAATTTAGTTCATTTTCATCATCATTTTTTTGGATGCAGACAAGACACAACATACCAAAGAATGATAGACCATATATTCATGAAATAAAAAGAGAGGAATGTAGAGACCTATGTAGACGACTTGTGACTTAAAAACAAGCACCCGAACAACATATCAAAGATTTGAAGAAGAATTTGCTACTTTTAAAAAGTAAAATATACATCTCAACCCCTTGAAATGCACATTTGAAGTTAGATCAAGCAAGTTCTTAAGATTTCTAATCACTCCTGAAAGCATAAAAATAAATCCTCATAACATCAAAGCTATAATTGATATGCCATCTCCAAGAACAATCAAAGAGAACGACTTACTGAGTGGGTCGTTGGGTTGAACAAATTCATCTCCAAGGCAGGAAAACATTGCTCGCCATTCTTCAAGGTATTGAGGGGTGTGAAGAAGTTCTAGTGGACAATAGAAAGTGCGAGAAAGCTTTCAGTAACATCAAAGGCCTAGTCGCCTCACCGCCTTTATTACAAAGTCCAAAGTAAGGCGAGATACTACTATTATATCCAGGAGTTGAGGAAGCTTCCGTAAGCTTGGTCTTGATCATAGAAGGGGAAAACAATGACCAGTTTACTATGTAAGCAAGTCACTAAGAGGCGCCGAGTTGCATTTTCCAATCATAGAAAAACTCACACTTACACTTACAGTATTTATATGGCGATTTTGACCATATTTTTCGACCCATTCAATTCAAATTGTCACTTACCACCCACTCAAGTCAATACTCACCAAGCTAAATCATTTAGAAAGATTACTAAATAATCAATAGAGTTATGTGAATTCAATATATCATACTAGCCTCGAACAATTAAGGTACAAGTACTCATCAATTTTCTTGTAGATTTCAAAGACTCACATAATGTCTTGTCAACCCAGAACTATTGTGGCACTTGTATGTGGATGGCCTTTCAAGAGAGCAAGGAATAAGAGCAAGCATTGTGTTGAAGAGCTCTGCAGGAACACTATAGCTCAATTAGTGAAGTTCAAATTTCAAGTAACTAATAATCAATCTGAGTATGAAGTGTAACTCGTTGAATTGCGATTTGCTCAAGAGCTAGGCGCCAGACATATCATAGCTCATTAAGACACGCAACTTAATGTGAACTAAATTAATAAAAAATATAAAGGGATAAGTCACTACCAAAATACCTATTTAAAGTAAAAGCAAAAATTGAACAATTAGAATACTTAATGATCATGCAAGTCCCAAGATATAAAAATCAACTGAGCAAATGGATTCGAAGAACAGCCTACTCTCCAACTCGCCCAACTAAGCATAAAAGAATGTCTATTGCCACAAAAAACTAAGGTAAAAACACATATTATTATCACTAATTGCATTTATAAATTATAAATATAATTAGGATTTAATTAAAAATAATTGAATTAATTAATATTTCTCTAATTCTCCCATTGTAGAGATACTATAGCTCACACACTTTGCATAGCATATAAGTGAGGGAGATTAATTAGAGTGTTAAGATTAATTAGGAGAAAAATTAACTAACCTAATCTCTATAAAAAAAACCCAATTTTTAGTTTATTGCTTCGCCATTTTCCCATCTCCTCTCTATTCGTTTTGTCACACTCAAGAGTGAGACGCAAGAGAGTGATGCGGTCTACTATGTCATACGTGCAAAAGGCGGTGATGTGGGGAACAATCGAAGAGCTAAGCTTCTCTGTTGCTCATCGTGCGTTGCGACTTGGCCGCACAGGGGTGATTGGGCAGTGTTAGAGAGTCTTTCTTGCAAGTTTCAACTCAAAGCAGTTGAGGGTGTGAGTGCAAAGGGCTAGCTATGGGAGTGAAACAACTAAGAAAATAATTTTGACATATGTATATTGATATTCTATATATTTTAAGGGGTAATTAATGAGTTAGTTTAAAACAAATTAAATGATTTAAGTTAAGATTTTATTAAACCTAGAGAATAATATGTTGTGTGTGCATATATATATATATAATTGATAAATCATATATTATTTATAGTTAAAATGTGAATTAGTGAATTAAATAGCTTAGAATAAATAATTAAATATTTTAAGTTAGTTTTCATTTTTATTAAAAGTAATAGTCAAATTATATATAAATATATCTATATAATTAAATTGTAATTAAAATGTAATTTATCAATTGGCTAATTTAATATAGTTAATTTAATAACTTATGTTAACTAATAATTAATATAGATAGCATAAAATTAAAAGAAGCTGGTTTTAAATAGATTGAAATGCCTCAATTAATATTATAATTTTGTTATTTTCTTGTATAAGCAGACTGAAATTAAGTTTTGGGGAAAGAAATCACGACAACAGTCGAAATTTTTTAAAATTATCTAAATTATTTTTTATTATTATGTGTTAATTTAATCCATTTAGTAAATTTGAAATAATTTAGTAGGTAATTAAAATAATTTTAATATATAACTATTAAATATGAAATTTAATTTGGTCACTTTTGGTTTCGCAGTATTAGGAGAGTGAGGATTTTTAATAAAAGCTTGTAGTAAATGATTTTATGAGAAAAAGTCATGTCGAAATAATTTATTTAAGAAAAAGGCTTTAGATTGCCCATTTGGTGAGGAAAAATCTCCAATTAAGTAAGATTTGCAATTTTAATATAGAAAATAAGTTTTTTAATTTATGCATAATTATTTATATATAATATAGAATGAAATATAATATCAACTCGTCATACCTGATCATGTCAAAGTATATACACAACTTTTGTTTTTTTATTCTTTTTTTTTTTTGACATTTGAGCTAATATAATGACAAACTCACACACCTATACAGTTTTGAACCATAACCTCTTGGTTGAAAATTTCTCTCAACAACTAAGCTATGATTACTTACTATACACAACCTCTGTTATTACTGCGTTTCATTGAGAATTCAAATTATGTATTGTTTATTGTTATATTCACTCATTAAAGCAAAGACCTATGATACTATAAGTTGTTCCATTTCGTTCATAGTTGCTTTACATTTATATATTAAACTTTTAATGCTTAATGATTATTTTAGTTATCAAAACATAAATAGTTGATAAATATCACATGATAAGAATTAGGTTGGCAAAATGATATGATAATACCTAAGCAAGTTGGGCAAAAAGATTCTCAAATGATATAAAATAAGGTAAATGAATTCCTTATAGAGGCAAAAGGGCCCTCAATATAGCTTTTGAGCTAGTTTACGATAATTAATAATCTTGACACAGTACATGACACTTTTAAAGCTAAATTAGTGACATGAATTTCACTTGTTAGTATATTATGTTTCCTTACAAAGTGTTATAAAGTAAAGTTCGAACTTGCAAATTTAAAAAATCATGTTGATCATATGGTTACAATTTAATTTTATGCACTTTTGATATGCATGCATACTAATTTCTACTCTTTAGTGCTTGAATTTTGTATTGGACTAACTAATCTTGCTAAGTTTAATGACTTATTAGGTAAATATAATTATTTTTATAAAAAAACGAAAGGATAAAGTTGAGGAGTAGGTTTGTCCTTTTTAAAAGTATTTTGTAAGAAAATTATTTATGAATAAGGTTTTGAGGTAAATTTCAAAATTTTAAATTTATTGTTGAACATTCGATGCTTGAGATATTCTGTAGTTTAGTTTAAAAGATTTAATTTAAATTGCTTTCACTTTGAGATAAATTTTAGTAAATTTTAAATTTATTATTGAACATTCAATGTTTGAGATACTCTGTAGTTTAGTTTAAAAGATTTAATTTAAATTGCTTTCGCTTATGATAAATGATTGATTTTAATAGATTATTTTATAGATAATATTTTTGTGTGCTATTGGTAGAATTTAGACTTAAATGTATCTCCTACTTTATTCTATAGCAAATAAATTTTCAAAATAAATTTTTGAGAAGCATCCATTCAGATAAAATTTTCCCACTTCTATTACGTCTTGATTCGATTAGTTATTAGTTTATCATATCAAGGTGTAATAGAAAGTAGTATCAAACCATTTGAATTTTGAGATTACAAAAGGATGATTAAATTTAGTGGTAATAGGAAGTAGATCGAATATGAATTGATTACTATAGATCATAGGTGGATATAATTTTTATGTGTGACATAACACAACTACAACCTTGTAGTATACATTTAATATAATATGAATATATTAAAATGAACATATGAAAAATATATTTTATGATATACATTTCAAATAATATGATTGAAATTGTGCCTAAAAGAACAAATAGGCAATTAGCATAGCCTGACAGAGATGCTAAGAATCCTGAAACTACCATACCAGTTGAGGGAAGTACACTAAGAGTAGAAATATGCCAGCACCAAATTATGTTACTATAATGTCAAATAATAAGAAACAATTTCTAATGATGAAAATGATAATGCAAATGATGAAAAAGATAATGCAAATAATGGAAAAAAATGCAGTTATTTGTAACACTTGCATCAATTATACTATCAGTTTCAAGTACCAGTGTCAGTACAAGGATCAGTGGTGATATTGATAAATATTTAAAATTATTTTAGAGTTTAAACCATCATTATTCAAGAGAAGAGTGGATGTTCAAACAGTTGAGACTTGATCGTCAAAATTGAAAAGATCTTAAATGGGAGGAAATGTTCAAGTAACAGAAATGTATCTTTTATCGTGTCTGTGTTAGGTGAGGCAAAAAACTAGTGGCGAAACCAACAGTTAGAAAAATTTGTATGCAGATTTATAGATCAGATTAATTAGGAAGAGTTTGAATAGTTTTTAGAGATTGATTTGTTCCTCCTTCAACAAGACAAGCAATGCAGAAAAGATTTGTTAATTTGACTCAAGGAGCTAGAATTGTGATCCAATATGAGGCATAATTCACATCCTTGTCAACGTGCGATGTTCCACAGTTTATCAACACACCTAATGAGAAGTATTATAGATTTTTTAGAGGATTCAGAGATCAGTTGAGATAACCCTTAATTTCTCTAAGAATTAATGAATTTGCTAAGTTAGTATAAAGTGTCAAACTTCGAGAGCATGATATGGATATGATAAGGCAAAGTGGAACACTAATAGCAATAAGTAGTTAGATATTAGATTTGGGTCATTTAAAAAGCAAAAATTCATTCAGAGGCCGCAACAGCAATACCAATAAGGATAACAACAACATCAATAGAGAAATTAGCAGTTGGTATCAGCTTGTAATACTTATGAAAATGCACATTCAGGGAGGTATTTAGTAAATTTTGGGAGATGCTATCTATGTGAAGAAGGCCATATCAAAAGATACTAAGAAATATTCATAAAAACAAAGAGTTAATAAAGAGCAATATAAAGGCATGAAGCATACAGTGAATAAGCTAGCACTAAAAGATAAAATACAAACATCTGAAGATGATGTAAAATCAATACCAACTAGTGTTTTTGCCTTAACTTTCTAAGAAGCTAGAGGATCTTCAAAAATAGTTACAAATATGATAGTCATTTAAGATATACCTGCTAGAGTACTTTTTTTCTTCTGGTGCATCACATTCATTTATTTAAGCTATTCTGAGATAAGCTACATTTTTCACTTGTCTATTTTTATCATAATATCAAAATTTTGACACCTAGTGACTGCATATTAGCCAATAAAATGTGTGTTATTGGGGAATAGACCAGATAGGTCCCCTGTCAATCGTCATTGAGCCTTATCATGATCGACTACTTCAATAAGTGGGTTGAAGCTAATCCACACTTAAGATAACAGCCCATATAGTTAAAAAATTTTCTTAGATCAATACTATTTATAAGTATAGACTACTTATTTCGATGATCATGGATAATTGTACACAATTCACAGACAAATGACTAAAATAAATTTGTGAATCACAAGGAATTTGCCTCAAATATGCTTCAATATATCACCCGCAGACTAATGGATAAGTAGAAGTGACAAATAAGCAGATCCTCAATTTACTGAAAAAGAAAGTGAAAGGTGCCAAAACTAAGTGGGTGGATGCCCTACTCGCTATACTCTAGTCCCTTAGGATGACTCCATCATTGACTACTAAGCAGACACCGTTCACATTATTGCATGTAACAAAAGCTGTATTATCAATCTTATATACCTAAAACAAGTTGTTCAAATGCTAAAGATTCACTGCATGCATGGCGACTACAGGAAGAAAGAACATGGGCGTCCACCATATGGACACAAACTAGCACGTAAAAGGTGAGTATTCCAGGAAAAATGTCCAACTCAAAACGACTCAAGTCCAATATCCCCCATAAAGTAGAGAGAATAGCTGCACTTCAATCAAGCCACATGCCACTCACTGTGAGGCTAATCACTCGCCAATGAACTCTCACCTCAGATTAAGGTTAGTCCCTTTTTATATACTCAAATAGCTTTATTTGTACTCATCTTTTATACTACCCCTCCCCACAAACATTATAAAAAGGGAAGGGGGGAGGGGCCACTTTTAGGGGTTCGTTGGTTCAGTTTAGTTCAGCTCAACAAGAATCAATGGGAATTTTCATCCCAAAACTCTCTCTCCTAAACTTTATTCTGTCTTTCTCTCTAGAAAAAGAAATTCTCTCATCCTATATTAAGACAACTTAAAGGACAATAAAATTGGATCTTCCCCTCATTCTCTCCATTACCTATTGTTCCTCTCTTCACTAACCTTGCTTCCCAGGTTTCTCTTAAGGTTCTACTTTAGCCATGAATAGATTCGGATCTGACATCTTTTAAGAGCGGTAAGCATAGATGAGGCATAGAACTAAGAGTTAAATACAAAGAAAAACAGAGCATTCAATCCAAAATCACCAAGCAAAAATGGAGCCAAATACCCAACAATTCGCCACCCAGTGGTACATGAAAGACATGGAGGATAGAATCACTTGTCTAGTACAAACAACCATGGAGAGAGCTAATCAGAAGCAAAGGATGGTGGAGCACAAAGGATCATCAGGATCGACAACACATCGAACTCGTCAAGCAAGAAATTGTCCAGAACCCCTAGCTTAGACGACAAGTCCTATTATTCCAACAAGGAAAAAAAAAGAGGCACCTAGAGAGAGGGTGACTCCTACCAACGCTTTATCCTTGAAGATTGCTCAAGCTCGCCCTCTGCATAGGTTCAAAATTATGCATTTGAAATGATATATGCGTTGATTAGACCCGACGAACTACATTTTCTATTTTGAGTCTGCAACATTATTGTTGGACCTAAACAACACAATGAAGTGTTGCCTTTTCTTTACAACTTTCAAAGAATCGACCCTGAGGTGATTCTCGCGCCTCCCATTGGTGGTCATCACCACTTTCTCAAACTTCAAAAAAAAGTTCACCACATAATTTGCTAGCTCCTATAAGTCTTTGAAGAGCCTCTAGGCTCTCCTTCAAATGAGGCAAGAGCCTGGTGAGTCTTTAAAAAAATTTATTACTCCCTTCCAATTTGAGATGCTAGAAATCAAGAATCTACAACCTATGGTGGCTCGAGCAGAACTCACCCAAAGGTTGAAAGAAGGGGCATTCAAGTACGCCCTCAAGATCCAATAGCCCAAAACACTCACCTAACTAATTGAGATGGCGAGCAATCATATGAATGAGGATGAAGATAATAAAGTTACTCAACCGACTCCATTGACCAAACAATCTAAGGCAATGTTTTATGTGACCAAACAATCTAAGGCAACTCTCTCTAATCTTATCTACCATTGGAGCTACTCCAACCTTTTCACATATATATTCATTTTGTATTTTATCTCTAAGTGTAAAGATCCACCTGAACATCTTCATCTCTACAACACTTAACTACATTTTATGCTTCTTTTTTATTAGCCAACAATTATGTGTCATAAATCATTGCAGGTCTTACCACCATCTTATAAAATATTCCCTTAAGTTTAAGCGATACTTTTCTATCACACAACAAGCCATATGCATTCCTCCACTTCAACCATCCAACTTGAATTCTACTAATAACATCCCCATCTATTTCACCATCATTTGAACAATCAACCCAAGATATCTAAAATGTTCACTCTTTTTAATGACTTGATCACCCAATGTCACAACCTTACCACTGGATCTTTCACAATTAAAATTACATGCCATATATTAAAATTATAGTCTTTAGACTCAAAAATCTCAATGAGGTCTCACAAAATATTGAGCGCTTATCTTTTAATATTTATTTATTTATTTAGTTATGTGCGTGTATTATATTCAACTCAAACATCAAATTGTAGTGCTCTTGACTATGTGATGTGATTGTCTTTTTTTGTGAACCTCAATGAGAGGGAGAGAAAATCCTTTTAAATATCCTTTTCAATCCTCTTCATGCACTCCTTGTCACTGGTTCTCCTTGCTGCCAACCTCATGAAATACCAAAAAAAATATATAAAAAACTTCTCCATGTTAGTTTTTCCTTCCTTAGATGCATGGGAGCTAAGGACTACCCCTCCTCTTAATCATCCAACACAACATATATTAGCATACTAACTTTCACATTCACTCCTCGCACATTCCAGCACTCCAACACAAACACAAGGGATTCCTAAGCTTTCATTTCTTCATGCTCATGATCATCATTCCATGTTGGCTCCATTAGAATCACTAGCTCAACACATCATCATCTTGTGAAGAGTTGTCAAACCATATCTCTCATTGTTATCTCTCTCACTTTCATGAAGAACTCATCAGTTAATCTCATCCCCAGCTCATCTTCTTCTTTAGTGATGTCTTTCTTTTCCCCACAAGAATTGTAGGTGCATCATCTTTCACCTTGCTTAATAGTCAGAATGCTTAGCACCTTTGTCATCGTGTGTCTATCGCTCACACGTCTATTGTTTGGCTCTTGCACTGATGCATAGGCTGGCACTTCTCGCATTCGAACATGTCAACAACACCTACACACCTATCATTTATAGAACTACCATTTAAGGACTCATCATCTGAAACCACGCACTTGTGTGAGGCCATCTGAACTTTTAGGCCCTATAATCATAATATTATAAGGTGTATATATCTCTATACACCACTTTCCTCTTGAGTGCATGCTTTCAAAACCGTCATCTTTGTCATCATTGGGTCCTCTGCTTGATAGCCCTTATCCACCACCCTAAAGGTGAAAGGGGTTAATCACTCAATAAATATACTCTAAGTTACTTGCAAGAACATCTTGAAACCTCTTTGGAAGCAAACCTATGTGTCCATATAGGAGGCTAAGATACCCTACTTAATAGGTACCACATAACCTGCCATCCAAACACATGTTCACTCCGACACCCTCCACCTACGGGACCATCAATCAAGAGTACTCATCATACACACACCCCATGTGCTTACACTATTGAGTGAGTTTTTATTAACCATGTCACACATCTTTCTAAGAGTACTCATCATTTACCATGTTGAGTATGTCGTCATGCACAAAGTCATGCACAAAAGAGAAAAAAAGGAGAGAATATTAGAATTTTTCCTTTTACCTAATTTGATATATAAAAATAGATTTTAATATTTAAATAGTAATAAAACCTAGATAACTCTTATAAGAAATTATATAATAATGATGATTTAGTTAATTAGTCCAATCAATCAACTTAAATATACAAAACATATGTTTAAACATATATGAAAGAGGAATAATGTAAATTATCAAATTATATATATAACTATTTTGAGAAGATTTAAAAACTAGAAATATTCACATTAAATAATGTATTGTATTTGTATTAATTTAATATAAAAATAAAAATTTTAAAAATTGCAAATATTTAAATGGTATAAAATTATATTAGAATAAAAAAGATATTATATTAAATATTTTCATTAGGTAATTATAAAATAGTTTAAATTTAACATTTAAAATTTCCATATAAAAAATGATTATAATTATACATACACATATATAATAAATTAAGAGAAAATAAGAAAGATTTGATTAAATAAATTAAATTCAATTATGAAAACTATCTAGCAAATAAATAAATTAATTTTAAAGAAAAGAAAATAAAAGATATTAATTAATTAATTAGAAACAAGATACATGAGAAAATGTAAATGATAATAATAAAAAATATTGAATTAAATTTAAATGTTGCTTAAGTTGGAAGGGTTAATTAAATTAAGAGTTAATTAATTTGATTTGATTTATAAATAATAATAAAATAATGACAGCAATAATAACAACAATAATATCAATAATAACAACAATAATAATAATAAAAATAATAAAATAGTTGAAATTTAGCATCAACACTGTGAAGAATGATAAAGTTAAAATTTCAAAGCTTAAGAAGGAATACACATATAAAGAGAACAAATTTTAAATATATGCAAAATTAACTAGAGAACTGAGATGGCTCATCTGAGTAATTAGTCATTAAGTTTTATTAAGTAATAAATTGGATTGAGATTTTAAACTTGAGATCATAAGAATTATTAAAAAAAAAATTTGGCAAAGAGCAATATTTAGACAATAAAATGATAACAAATCTTCTAATTAAAGTGAACAATTATGTTTCTATTTTATAGTAATTACTTTTTAATTTTCTCTAGACCAAATGATTTATTTTATGGCTTTTATATTCATTGAAAAAAATTTTAAATTACACCAAAGTGTTATAAAAAAGTATTTTTTTTATTGATTTTCCCTTTTATTATTGAAATCCTCGTGTTGATGTAAATGGTAGAATTGATATTGTTCATGTTTCAAATTTCAAATAATTATCTCATAAGCATATGACATGATTAATGCAAATGTTTGATGAAAATTACAAAATCAATTATATCATATAGAAATGATTGCATGTACATGATTGAATGGTAAAGTTCACCCCCTTATGGTACTAGTTGGGGACATAATATATCTGTGCACATAAATAAAAATGAAAAACATTACCTATACTTCATGGTTAGATTTGAAAAAGGATATAAAAGGATGTGCCTTTGTGATACACAATTAGACGGTGACTCTTGTAATGAGTGTGTCATATGATAAGATATGATATGATATGAAAACCAATAAATAATTTTCTTATGTACCACTGAGATAATTATAACTACATTATCATTATTTATAGTAAACTGATAGGAATTGGTTTATTTATCAAAAAAACTTGCAAGCATATTATTTTCTAATACCTGAATGACTATATTTTAGAAAAATATTTAACCACTGAGTCATTAAAGTTACTCAATAATTCATGAATATTTTTTAGGAAAATCTCCTATAAAGTAAATTGGCAATGAGAGAATTATTATACAGTCAACAAAGAGATTAGCTAGAGATAGGTATTGTAATAAATTTTTGTTCTAAATAATTTTGAATAGTGATAATATAAAGAAACATAAGTTATATTTTATGAAATGCGCATCTAATTGAGACTTGTGAATAAAACTTATGAAATTTAGTTTGTTCTTTTATAATGTGGAGATATATATTAGTAAATTTTGATTAATTGAAGAAAGTTTTTAATTTGACTATTAATTCCTATTTTAGTATTCCAAGCTTTTGGGCCATGTCATGATAAGAGTGATATCAAAGCCCATTAGGCTAGGTATAATAATCATAATAAAAGATTCATTAGGAGAATCATGAATCATTATTATTAAAACTAAAGAAATTTAAATAGATAGAGAAAATATAACATTTATATAAATAATGAAAGCTTTGTATTTTAGAGTCATGAACCTCAACCAAGAAAATACCGATGGAAATACAAGAGAGGCGAAGATGAATGAATCACAAGCTATGAGGCCATTAGTACTTAATGATCCTCAATCCTGTGGTATACATTTACCCACATGATGATTGCAGTAACTCAATTAATTCAAAGCTCTCAATCTTAAGTTAGTGGGGGAACCTCAATGGCAAGCCTAATTTTCAAACAGCTTGTTCCAAGACAATCCTTAAGCAATGGGCATTCCTTTGAAACACATGATGAAGATTTAATTACCTTGTTTTAATGGATAAGAGGTGAATAAGGCTGTGTTTGGGGCAGACGTGCAGCAATGGTGAGTTAAAAAATACAACTATTTTCTATTTAGGAGAGCACGGCATGACTGCATTTTGTAAAATTATGTGCTGAAAACACCGTTCTTGCAACACAGAGCAACACCAGCATTTCACGGTCTCTATGGTGGGATTCCTAAACTGTCCATGTGCCACACTTCCTTAAATCGACAAGACTCGAGAGCAAAATGGACAGCATGATTACAGAGACAAAGAAGATAGTATGCCGTAGGGATCCACGATTTTTCTAGGCTCCTTCCATGGCATTCAATACTCTTCGACCACAAGACAAACCTTGCTCAAGATCATCATTCTTGGGAACATCCAGTATTATGCCCCCAGTTCTCTCCACAAATGCGATTGTTGTCGATTCGATACGAGATGTTTTGATTTCATCTAGGGTTTTCTCACTTGTAAAACCTACAAAAATATTACATTACTTTTGATTTCGTTGTCTTAATAATACTATTGGATCTAAAAAATTACCATTTTGGTCAATTTAATTATTTTGAGGTGATGTAATGAAAAACCCCAATTATCTTATTTTGGAAACTTCTAATTACAAGCAGTTTCTTTGGGAATTATGAATCTCGACATTTCTTTACTTCACGAGTAGGCATCGGCTCAGCTTCTTCGATGGTTGTATAGCAATCTTCAAAATTTGCGAGTTAATGTTCCTATGTTGTTGCATAGCTAGCCTATAGATTGCAATGCTCTTAGAATGGAACATTTGAAGACAAGCTGTGCTTTTTCTATTTTTTTATATATAGGAGATTTCTCTATTTGTGTCATCTCTTCATTGACTCTCATTCACGGTCCCTGCTCTCGATTCTCCCCTCTCACACAACTCCTCGCTCTCGTTTTCTCTCGGCTGAAGACTCCACGTGCGGTTCTTCCCCACTTCCGTACGTCCTTCGTGGGCCCTAGCCGGAACCCCTTTCCTTCCTCCTTCTTTGCGACCGGAAACTTCAGGTTGTGTCGTTTCAATCCTAAGTTATATTTTGTCATTTCAGTTTGCTTTGGAGGAGATGATTTCTGTTTATCCGCATATGGTCTATGGTTGGGCTTCTTTTCTGGATTTGCAATAACGTGAAATTAAAATGTTGGATTTATGCTATAAGCTTTCGCTTTGCTATTTTCTCCTTCTAAAACTGAGCCAAGGAGCTCATTCTCTGTTTGTTCCTCCTTCCTCTCGTCCGTCCATTTCCGCCTTGTTGGACGTGCAAGCGAGGGATGTATGATATGTTGGATTGTGTTTTGGTATCGTCAATGTCACTTAGTTATTTACCTTCGAATCGCTCCATATTTTTGTTATGAGTAGTTTTCTTTTTGTTGTTTGGTAAAATCTGAACCATCAAATAAAAGGAAAATGCAGCAACGTGACTTTAGATTTCATAAGGTTCGAAGCTTGGATTTTATCGATGGAAATCATGCTTACATCATTCTGTTAAATTATCATTCTTACTGTTTGCTTGATCTAAGTGGCATTTTTGGCATGGAATAGCTACTCTATCACTAAATTGAGCTGAAATGGCAAATAAATCAGATTTCAGGATTCTGTAGAATTCATGTTGTGGATTATGTCATTTAGCATGGATTGAATTGAGCCAAATCTAAGTTCTCTTACCAAAGTAATACCCTTCATCATAAAAAAAAAAAAAAAAAAAGAAAATGTGACTTCATATGTATGGGATCTAATCTTGCTCTTAAAAGCTGAAATTCACTTCCATGTTGTCTCAATCTCTTTCAGATTTGAGGTTGTCATGTTGTTGTTTAAAAGGGTTAAATATTGCAAGTTTTAGGGTTACCTTGCTTCAATTGATTTCCTATGAAGAGAATTATATATATATCATGTCTCTTTCATATGCAAGTTGAAATCTAAAATTGAAAGGAAGGTTTTCAAGTATTGTATGGTTACATATGTCATGCTTCTTTCATTTCATGCTAAAATCTGAAAGTAAGGGAGGGATTTGAAATGTTATGTGACATAGATCTTAGACCATATGGAAGATTCTATATTTCTTTCACCTATATGCTGAAATCTAAAATTGAAAGGAAGGGTTACCTTACTTCACATGACTACTATTATGAAAAGTCAAAATGTGAAGGGAGATTCATTTTCAAGATTAATTTCAAATTTTATATATTTTCAAGAAATGTTCAATATACATATTGCTTTCATGAACTTACTTTGGTTCCAATGCAACGCAAATGCTATGTCTTATTTAAATATATATGCAAGACGTTTATATACAAATGCAAACCAAATCTATTATTATGATTCCACTCGTTTTTTCCAACATAGGAAATGTTATACGCTAACCCATACACGCCTTTCTTGGCGTGGTAGACAAACAAAATTTCGGCCGTAGTGTCTCACGACATCCACCCATACACGCTTTTCGGTGGCGACTCCTTCACAAGAACCCCTATACGCGATGATGTCGAGCAGAAATTTAAAAAAAAAAAGGGAGGAAATATTTCTTTTCTTGCAATGTTTGATAGATATTATGTCTTTGTTAAATATATATGGCGTGTTTATATCTAATCTGAAAAATCTATTCTTATAAATCATCGTTTTTAAACGTAGGAAATGTTATCTTATCTTGTCAATCGCTTTCTTGGCGTGGTGGCAAAATTCGGTAGTGATGTCTACGACATCTGCCTTCTTTGGCGTGGTGGGCGATCTCGATCTCTCGGCAATAGTATCGGGGGTTGGCCAGGCTGTTATTGTTTAAAAAAAAAAGGAGGAAAGATTTATTTTCTTTTCGATGTTTAATAGATATTATGTATTTGTTAAATATATATGCAAGCGTGTTTATATCTAATCTGGCTTGAAATTATAAGTATTTACTCGTGTTTCTCCGACGTGATAGGAAAATGTTATGATATGTTAACCCATACACGTGGTAGCGAAAAAATTCGGTAGTGGTGTCTCACGACATCCACCATCTGGCACTTTCTTGGCGTGGTGGGTAACCCGTCTGTGACCCGTATCGCGGGGTGGAGAGAATTTGATGATAAAACAAAGAAGAAAAGAAGAAGAAAGATTCCTTGCAATGTTTAAGCGTCATATAAATGTAGCTTTAAATCTATTCTATAAGTCTCTCGTATTTCCGACATGATAGGGAAATGTTATGATGTCTTAACCCATACACGCTTTCTTGGCGTGATGCAATAAATTTTAATTTGTGTCTCCGCCCTATCATCATTTCTTGGCGGGTGGGAAGACTAGTCTCCGGCGACTATATGTGGGGATGGCCGGAGGCTGAAAAATTTTGATAAATAAAATGTGAAATGTCTAAGTGTTTGAAAAAGGAAGGTACATGCATATGATTATTCATGCTTAGCTTCGTCATCATCTTATGTAATGATTACGGTATCTTGCTTAGTTATTCGCGAATCTTCATAGCGTATAATGATTACTTATTTAAAGTTCAAATTCATTTTGCTAAGTGGTGATTATCATATGAATGGGTGAGAAATGAAAATGTGACCTTTGCATGGAAAGATCTGGTCATGTCGTATATGTCATTTAGGAAACAAATGGCAGGCTTACGTCTAAAATCTTAAGTGAAATAATTATGTGCGTATTCAAAATGTTATCTTTATTACATTGATTTGAATATCTTTAATATGCAAGTTAAATGAAATCATAACTTTATGAAGCAATGTTTTTTTCTTAACCATTTGATTAAATGCAAATCTTGAAAGAATCAAATTCATACTACAAAATGTATGCTCGATTTGTTAAAGAACATATATGTCTTGATTTAGGATAAGTGATTGAAAGAGTTAAGCGCATATCGACAATCACTTAGTTTTGATAATGCATTCACATTTTTATAGAAACCCTCCACGATACATGCGTATATGAAAGAGTCGATCATATCGTATAGATAAATCATACTCGACTCATGATAAATAGTAGAAAGAATTATCATGTCTTATAGTCTTGTAGAACGACCTCTTGATTTACAATGACTTGAAAGTGTCAAATTCATATTGTGAGCAGTCTATATTTGATTTACAATGTTAAGTATCAAAGTACATGCTTATAATTCGACATCATGCCATGTATGCATCAACTTAGATATTTGATGTTAAACTGATATTTTAAAGAAACAAATACTTGTATGCGTGTTGAAGTATTGATACTTAAATGTTCAAATAGACATATCAAGCAATCAAATGAAATGAAAGAACATATCTACATCTTCGGTTTGGTGCTTGGGGCCGGGTTAGTTAACAAAATTTGATGTTATTGTAAATCTTAGAAATTCTATGATAGAATGATAAAAGATAAATTTCTGGCATCATTGTTAATATCTCAAGTTGAGATCTCGAGAAAAAAAGCGATCTACATGACAATCTAGAGTTGAGGTTTGGAGAATGATAGATCTTGAAATAATTAATTTAGATCTAATCCTCTGCAAGAAGATAGTCGAGTTGGCGGTCTATCGGTTTGGTCTTGGGGCCGTTAAAAAACCAAAATATTGATATTATAAGATTTTTAAAACTAATATCATAATTACATCGTATAATCTGAATATAAATCAATTGGCATAAACACAAATTGACCCTCGAAGAAGAAAGTCCGATCCTCATATTTATTTGGGTGACAGGTTTGAAGGATTATACTTCGACGATGAATAAGGCGTCTCGTAGAAAATCGTGAGTAAGCCAATTACATCGATTGATATTAGTTTTATGATTGAGAATAGTAATTATAATTAAAATTTCAATGATAAATGATCATATATTCAAATCTAAATCAATCATAAAATGACCAAAATTCAAAGAAAATAACAAAAATATAAATAAAAACGAAATGAATTATTTAAATTAAAATTTTAAAAAAAATCAATTCACCCCTCCGCAATTGTTTGTTTTGGGGTGATAAATTAAGAAAACTTTTACTCACAAAGAAGATATCAAATCAAATCATGTAACTTTCAAATATTCCAAAAGTGGGGCGTGGCGTGTTCTTTGTCCAGCGTGGTTTTGTCGCGATAACATAAATGGCAGTTCTGACAGGCCTCTGACCGTGGTTCAGCCTGATATGGCTAAATTCAGTCTTGTACGGCCAGTATGTTCCCCGGCGAGCTTTTTTTCTTTGGTAGTGAAATGTAGAATGTATTTGGTTGGGAAAAAAGCCTTATGTTAAAGGTTGTGTCACGGGAGGAGCTTGGAATCTGGCGAGCAGACGGTCGGACGGATAAAATAAAACATTTCTTAACATTCCGTCATAAATAAATCTAATTTTTTAATCGTAAAGAGCTCTATATAATTATCTGATTTGTACATATATAAATATTAACAAAGTTCGGGAGAAAATCCTTTAAACATAACTCAACGTGGCATTATTACCTCTCCGAAGTCTCTCTACGGTAACTGACACCTTATCGGTAGATTTAATTAGTAGGATTACCAAAAGATTAAGCTAACAAATGAATATAATTGATTAGATTGATTATCTTTATTCTATATAGTAAATAAGAAGAAAGAAGCCCAGTATGTCTGCAGGTTTTGTATCACGGATATATAAAAGAAAATAATCTCAACAATCAATCATATGTGAGGTAAGTATGCGCATTTAGCGATGGCATATGGGGTGTATTAATAAACATTTAGCGATAGCGTATGAACTTTTACTTTTATCAGTCAGCAGTGATAAATCTTCGTTTAAAGAACAGTATCTATTACCATTGTCGTTCATTTGCCAATTTCTTGGCCGTTGAATTATTTGCCATTTCGTTGGCGCTGAATCATTTGTCTTGAGTGCATTCGTCACGTAGTATAAGTGAACTCGAGCACACATTCATAGCATCTGATCGTACTTATGGATTAATTCATAGCGTAAATAAATGAAACTTTATAAAATGAATCTGCTGATATGATCTAGCGTTCGGTATTATCCAATGAAAAGCGATCTATTCACAATTTATATAAAAGCGGGAAAATCATCACGGTGGCGGTCTGGGAAAAATCAAAATCATCTAAACGTCGTTTCATCACGAAAGTAAAGATATTTTTACCATAAATGTAAGAACGTAATTAACTCTTGCGGTTATCTTGAGCTCCTTTCCTTTAACGCTTCCTTCCTTAGTGAAATCCATATAAAAAATATTAAGTATTAAAGTGACTTTATATATAGCGTTAATTAATTATATCTTAAATGATTTTAATCTAATTAACGATAATATAAATACTTTTCTTTTATAATATAACATGCATTTCCCTTATAGGTTCTCCTAAATTTAATACTCCTCTTTTCTTATTTTTTTTTATTTTTTATTTTTAATTAATTCTTGAAATGATCTTAAGATTTATATTTGTAATTTCATCTAACTCATATTACTTATTCCTAACTCATATTACTTATTCCTAAATTACTTAAAATCAATAAACCCTAAATTAAAATTTATAAATCCTAATTTAAACTTGAAATAGCTAAATCAAAGTTAATAACATTAAAATCAATTTCTAATTAAACATATAACTAAATTTGTTTACCTCTTTCTTATTTCCTCCGGGTTGCCTAGTCGCATGGTTTCGGCTTTCCCCCATCTCGGCTTCTTCACTTTTCTTCTCGGTAGGCGGCCTGACTTTCAGGCTCTCCTCCTTCTTCCTCGGTCGACGACGTAAGACTGTAGGGCGCCTTCCTCTTCTTCTTCCCGGACGACGCCCGATCGGCGTCTGATTTCCTCTTCTCCTTCCTCGGTACGACGACGGTAGGTTCTTCTCTTCTCACTTTCTCCCTCTCGTTTCCTCTAGCGTGTTTTGGGAGCTCGTTTTACCGAGCAGCCCTTCGATCTCTATTTCTTGTCGTCCGCGGTTGTATACATGTTCTTTTATTTTTATTATTATTATTTTTTTTTTTTTTTTTGTGTCTTCGGTTATTACAATCTCTTCTAAAATTTCGTCGCCGAAATTAAATGACGATTAAATACATACACTTTAATTAAACAATTGAGGATGAAGTTCTCGATTTCGATTCCTTCTCCCACGTAGCTTTCGATCCATGTTTTCCACAAGCGGACAAATGGAATTTCCCATTCACGAGATGCTTGACATCATAATCTATAATTCTTTTCGCTCCTCAATTGTGAGATCGGGTTGAATTTCAATAGGATCAAATAATCTTGTTGGCCGTGTAATATATTTTCGTAGAGAAATGTGAAACACATTGTGCACTCCTGCGTGTGAAGGTAAAGCCTATAAGCTTTCCCAATTCTTTCCAAGATTTCATATGGACCAATATAGCATGGGCTCAACTTTCCAACCTTGCCGTCGTTTATACCTTTCATGGGTGATTTTGAGAAATACAAATTATCCCACTTCAAACTCTGGTCGATGTTTAGCATCATAATATTTCCTGTCTATCTTGAGCGACTTTTAATCTATCACGGATCAATCTGATCTTTTCAGTCTTCATCTACTACATCACCAATGATTCTTCTTTCACCTCTCCACCCAACAAAGCGGTGTTCTGCATTTTCTTCCATACAATGCTTCATATGGGAGACCGATACTTGATCTTCTTGAAAATTGTGTTATAGAAACTCAATCGAGGCAAATGAATTTCCCAATTTCCTCCAAAATCCGGATACAAAGTCAAGCAAATCTTCAAGTATTTGAATTGTTCTTTTCGGCCATGATTTGAGGATGAAATCGATCTTGAAAGTAAGCATAAAACTCTTGAATTTTTTTTTCCCAGATGTAAATCGGATCCGTCGGACTATAGATTTTGCATCGTAACTTCACAATTTCATCAACATATTTCGCTCTTCAACATCGATTGTTTGATAGATATAAAGTGTCGATTTAGTCAATCTATCAATAATAACCCAAATAAGATCGCGTCCTACGGATCTGGTAAGCCCAACAAAATCCATGCATGATATCATCCCATTTCCACTGTTATCGGTGGCGTAAAATCACACGATGTTCGGTTTAACCATCGACTGATTGACATTTATAAATAAATTATTACACTTCTTTTCATTCCCCACCAAAATATTTCAAGATCCTACATTTTCTTGCCTGGATGAATCATAATTTGAATGATGTGCGCCGTAAAATATCTTTCCTCAAATCTCCATTTGGAATGCAAACTCTGATATCTTGAATCCTCTTCATCGATTTCAAAATCTTCGATGACCTACCTTTACCAAATCTAAAATTTTCGATAATACATCTTGAGGTAAAGCATCCGTATTTTGTCTTTCAAATTTGATTTTATAGCTGATTTAGATAAAGCGTGATCATTCGTAGATTTGATAATTGAAATTTCCAATTTTTCTAAATCTTTAATCAACTCCTCGATGAGAGATCAACCAAAACTACGATGTTTTACTCAAAGCGTCTACATTTCTTCCCTGGATGATATTGAATATCTAAATCATAATCTTTAATGAGTTCCAACCATCTTCTTTCTTAAATTTAGCTCCAGTAAAGATATATTTCAAGCTTTGATGATCGGTAAAATTTCACACCTTACTCCATATAAATAATGTCTCCAAATTTTAATGCAAATACCACCGCTCAGGATCATGTGGGATAGTTCTTTTCGTGATTTTTAATTCGCCAAGCGTAAGCATCACTCTTTCTTCGTTCTCATAACTACCATCCAAGCCTCTTAATGATGTCACTATAAATTTGAAATCGACGTCGCGATGGAATAGTTAATCGGTATTAAATAATTCTTCAATTTTGAAAGCCTTTTGATCTTCATTCAAACTTACTTTCGAGTTAATCTGATAATGGCGTGTGATCAGAAAATCCTTCAACAAATCTCCATAATATCCAGAGAAACTTCGACTTACGTGGCGGTGGTAGGTGCATTCGGTATTACTCGACTTTCTTTCACGTCTAAAATCCTTCACTACTAATCATGTGCAGAATATGATCTTATTTAACCAAAATTCACACTTAGAAAATTTTGCATATAATTCATTTCCTTTCAAAGCTTGCAAAATAATGTGAAGGTGGCTTTCATGTTTGTTTCTCTACAGAATAAATTAGAATATCATCTATGATCATCACAAATGAATCTAAAAGGGTTTAAAGATTCATTGAGATCCATAAATACATTTGGAGCGTTGAAAAAGCCAAAGCATCACCACAAACTCATATGCTCAGATCTTGAATCAGTCTTTGGTATATCTTCTTCTTTAATTCTCGATGATAACCCGATCTTAAATCAATCTTTGAAAATCAGTTTCCTTCTGGTCAAAAGATCATCAATTCTTGGTAGGGATATTTATTCTTCAAGTGAGTTTGTTAAGTTCTCATAATCGATGTGCCTTAAGCTCCCATCTTTCTTCTTCACAAATAATACTGAGGCCCCGAGGAGATGTCTTGGCGATAAATCCCTTCCAATTCTTGTAGTTGATTCTTCAACTCTTGTAATTCTTTAATCTTACATGATACTTTTTTCTACGGGTTTTGCACATTGAATTAAATAATTAAATCTCTCGATTAGAGTGCGGTAAATTATCTGAAAGACTTACGGATACTCTTTACTTCTTGGTACATCCTCTATCTTCTCTTTTCTTCATCAATAATTTGAGCAAACTATTCATAACCCTAGCATCTTTTAAACTTTCAAGCATCATCATGGTTAATACTCCCATGAATCAATTCTTCTTTTCTAGGAATATTGAATTTGACTATCTTTTAACAATCTATAGTAGCGTGATATTTAGCTATCCAATTCCTAAAATTACATCAATTCATATATTGGTAACTATTAACTCACGATGTTTGCGTTCACACCGCAAACATTTAGCGTTAATTTGAGACCCATTTGGCATTCTTCGAAAGTATTACAAACATTTTCATAATTTGTAATCCCGAGAAAGAGATGGTATATATCCCAAATAATTTGATTTTGTCAATAGACTTCCTTAACTTGTGTATCTTGGTTTCTTATCATTTAGTCATTTTATCATTTTGTGTAAATGTATCTATTTAGTGAAGGTTGCACAAATTCTAGTGCTCGTGATTTGTCTCTCTATTTTCACTCATGCGTCTTGATTGATTCCATGGTCGATAAGCAAATTAATTATAGCTATACACGTTAATCAATATAATCATATGCAAATCTCTTTATAAAATTTATCATCTTCCTAATGGCTCTTTGATTATGATCATACTTATATCTCTAAAATCTAGCTCATCTCTTTTGTCACACCCGGGAGCTTGGAATCTGGCGAGAACGCTGGACGGATAAAATAAAACATTTCTTAACATTTCCAATCATAAATAAAATCTCTAATTTCCAATCATAAAAGCTTCTACAAAACAAATAATTATACAATTTATACATAAATATTCTAACAAAGTTCGGAGAAAACTTTTATAACTCAACGACATTATTACCTATCTCGCAGTCCTCTGGCAGAAATACTTTGTTTTCTATCATTTAATTAAGTAGGATTACCAAAAGATTATTAACAAAATGAATATAATTATGGATCAATTATCTTTATATAATAAACAAGAAGAAAAGAAGCCCAGTATCGTCAGGTTTTGCTATCACGTATATAAAGAAAATAATCTTCAAACAATCAATCATATGTGAGGTAAGTATGCATAACATTTAAGAGGATGGGGTCATATTCAAAAACATTTAGCATGAACTTTTACTTTTATCACCCGTCTGTCGTCGAAATACTCATTCAAAGAACAAGTATCTATTACTATCGTTTATTTCCATTGTTATTCATTTGTTCGCTTTTGAATCATTTGTCTTGCACATTCGTCAAGTAGATCTATAAGGGGTGAACTCAAGCTTTCAACATTCATCATCTGATCGTATCTATGGACATTAATTCACTAGCGAAATAAATGAGCTTTATAAAATGAATCATACGATATGATCGCGTTGTATTATCCAACGTGAAGAAGCGGAACTATTCACAATTTATATAAAAGCGAAAATCATCACATGGCGGTGAAAAATCAAAATCATCTAAACGTCGTTCATCGAAAGTAAAGATATTTTTACCATAAATGTAAGAACATAATTACCCACTTTAACTTTAGCGGTTCTCTTGAACCTCCTTTCCTTTAACGCTTCCTTCCTTAAGTGAAATCCCTATAACATAAAATATTAAGTATTAAAGTGACTTTATATATAGCATTAATTAATTATCATATCCCCTTAAATGATTTTAATCTAATTAACGATAATATAAATACTTTTCTTTTATAATATAACATGCATTTCCCTTATAGGTTCTCCTAAATTTAATACTCCTCTTTTCTTATTTTTTTTTTATTTTGTGTGTGTCTTCCGGTTATTACAGGTTGACTTATATTTATCCCTGGTCATTTTACAAAGACCGACGTAATGTGTTGTTGACAGGATCCTTGGTCTTGGGTCTACCTCCTCCACTATTAGCGGATCACGACAAATGGGATACAGATCGATCTGGATCGCCATCTCACAAAAAGTTTTAAATTAAAAAATAAATTTAAAATAATAAACTCCGTAAACTCTCGCTCTTTCGTTCTAACATCGACTTAACGATAAATCTATCAACTTCTTAACTGCTAGAACCGATATAAAAGTTCTCACCAAATGAGCGAAATCTGGGTGTCTTATCTACTATTCATCTACTTATCAAATTTAAACAACTCTTTCTTTTTGAATTTTGGATCCCACACAATTATACCAAAATACGATCATGTTCCACAAATTAATTTCAATGTTATGGCAAAACAATTAATTCCTCAATCGTTTCTTTAAACTATCATGATCAATTCTCATGAAATACAAGAATCAATAGATAGTGAGAGTACTCATAACTTTATTCAAGAATAAGTGGCAAAGTGTTTGGGGTATGTAATCACTATGATTAAACCTTTCAGAATATATACCAAAAATGGCAATTTTTTAGTATGTTCTAATAGACTTTCAAAAGTATCCTTATCAATACAAGGTCAATCATTCATTCTAGACTTGTATTTGTTGGCTATCAAAGAAGTAAATATTGTTTTGGTGATTCCATGGTTGCAAGCATTAGGATCAATCTTGTAAGATTATCGACAATTAATCATGAAATTTTCATGGCTAATAAACAAGTGTGAATGAAAGGTGAATCATAGTTAGCAAAATTTTATCAATTATAAGCAATAATAAAAACAAGTTTAGCAGATTATCTCTTCCACATTACAGTTGAGGCCAACCAATAGAGTTGCAAACAAAAGAAGAGGATCAAAACTTATTGTTACAGCAAATATGTGAGCAATTACCCGACCCGATAGTAGAAACTTATATTTAAGCAAAAACAACATTTTCTTAGCACCACAAAGGTTGCCACCACATCCTGCAGTAGTAGATCACAGCATTCCACTGATTCCAAGAACTCAACCAGTAAATGTAAAACAATAAAAATAACCTCATTTTCAAAATGATGCAATTGAAAAAATGGTTAAGGAAATGTTTGATAATGGTATTACACGACCAAGCCAAATTCCATTTTCAAATCCTATTATTTTAGTTATAAAAAAGTGATGGAAGTTGCATTTTTGTGTCAAATACTGGGATCTAAATGCAATTATAATTAAAGACAAATTTTCTATTCCAACTACTGAGAAATTATTGGATGAATTGTGGGGTGCTATAGTTTTTTTCTAAATTAGATCATCATTCCGGATATCACCAGTCTGGAAGCATGCCAAGACATTCATAAAATAGTACTTAGAACTCATTATGGTCCGTCCGAGTTTTTAGTTATCTCATTCAGCTTAACAATTGCCTATCTGCTTTCCAATCATTGATGAATTAAATTTTTCGTGCATAATTACGAAGATTTGTCATCAGATTTTTCAATGATATATTGATACATACAACTCTGTTGAAGATCATACACAACACTTGCATGAGTTTTCAAATGCCTCAACAAACATCAACTTTTTTGTTAAATTGAGTAAATATTATTTTTGTCGTGATGAGGTGAAATATTTGGGACATTATCAAAACTGGGAGGGTAATGGCAAGCCAAGGTAAAATAGTTGCAATGAAATAGTGGCCAAAACCACAAACATTGCAGCAATTAAGAGGATTTTAGGTCTTACTGGCTGTTATCATAAATTCATTGCAAATTATGCTACTTTGGCTACCCCATTAACAAATCTCCTACGAAAAGATGCTTTTATATTGAATAATCCAGCTCTAATGGCATTTGATAATATCAAACAAGCACATATGTCAGCTCCAGTATTAACTCTTCCAGATTTTCAAAGGAATTTGTAATTAACAGTAGATGTTTCAAATACAGGAAGAGGTATTATTTTAATGCAGAATAACCACCTTATTGTATATTTCAGCATGAAATTTAGTGGTCAAATAGCAAATGCTTTAACATACCTCCAAGAATTATATGCTATAACTATGGTTGTTTTAAGTGGAGAAAATATTTATTGGGTCACAAATTAGTTATTAGAACGGATGATCGTAGCTTGAAGGAATTGTCGTCACAAGTAATGCAAACACTAACACAACAATTCTTTCTTCAAAAGTTGCTAGGATTCCATTTTCATATTGAATATAAACCCAAGAAGCACAATGAAGCTACATATTCGCTATCTCGCATGTTCGAAGATGAAAAAGATGAGAACTGCAACAAACTCGGATAATGGATTTTTGCTAAATTACAATTTAGATTTTTCTATAGATATTTTAACAATATTTTAGAAAGAAACTCAAACAAATCTTGATCTTATATACTTACAATGGTAATTACAAAAAGGCTTGTTATCGACTGATAATTATATACTAAGATAACTTATTATTTTACAAAGTCAATATTTGTCTAAGCAAAGATTCTACCAACAAAAAGGTTCTTCTACAAGAATTTTACACATTCACACTTCTTCGGTAGTAGGACATGGTGATATTATAAAAACTTTGTTTTGATTATCCCCAAATTTCTATTGTCCAAGCATAAAACAAGATGTGGCTGATTTTAAAAGTCAAGCATTTTGTTTGTCAAGAAACTAAGTTCCCCACAACTACACTAGCTAGGCTATTATCACTACTGCCCATTCCGGAACAAGTTTGAGAAGATATTTCAATGGATTTCATTATAAGCATGCCAAATTCTCGAGGATATATAGCTACCCTAGTTGTTGTTGATCGACTAATTAAATATGCTCACTTTGGAGCTTTGCCTACCAGCTACACCTCTTCTAAAGTTGTTGAATTATTTACAGAGATGGTTATTCGCCTCAATAGATTCCCTAAAATTATTGTGTCAAATCGAGATAGTATATTTCTTAGCAGGTTTTGGCACCATTTATTTGCTTTTAGTGGTACAAAATTGCACTTTACACATCATATAATCCTCAAACGAATGGTCAAACAGAGGTTTTAACCATTTACTGAAACAGTATTTGAGAGCATGTGTTTCTGATAAACCAAGATCTTGGTTCATTTATCTGTGTTGAGTGGAGTTATGTTATAATATCAATTTCCATTCTGCAATCAAAATGACTATTTAAAGCTCTATATAGTCAAACTCGTCCATCAATTCCAAAGTATATTCGTGGCAGCACACCAATTGCTGCTATTGACACAACATTTATGGATAGTGCAGAATGTTTCTTGTTTTGCAGATGAATTTAAAAGCTACTCAGCTTTGTATGAAAATAATGGCTCATAGACATTAACGGGATATGCTATATGAAGTGGTTGATTTGTTCATGATTAAACTACAATCATATCAACAACAGTGAATCGCAAATCATTCTAACAAAAAACTAGCTAAAAGATATTAGGCTCATTTTCATATCATTAGCAAAGTAACTTTTAACACAAGTAAATTAGATTTACTAGCATCAAGTCGTATTTAGCCTATCTTTCACATAACAATATTAAAGCCTTTAAGGGAGATTCACAAGTGAAATGTAACAATTTACCAACATTAAGTTGAAACAATAAACCATTGTTATTACTAAAAGATATCTTAGCTACCCAATATCATATGTATTGGAGCAATCAGCATTTTCAAGCATTGGTGAAATGAACAAACTCTGAATCTCAAGATGCAACCTAGAAGGTATTCAGTTCATTATGCCATTTATATCCAAATCGCAACCTTGAGGACAAGGTTGTTATTGAAGGTGAAGGAGATGTTATGGTACCATCTACTATACTAAATCAAGATATGAACAAAATAAGAAATGGATTGAAGAAGCAGAAACATAATTAAATGTAAAAATATGACAACAAGAAGGAATGGAATCCAGACCACATCCACAATGTTGTAATCTAGGTTGGATGAAGGATTATAAGAAATAGCTTAGCATTTGTTTCTTCTGTTTAATGGTTTCTGTTTTAACGAAAGAAAACCAAAAGGGTTAGTTGGGGTTCTCGTGAGAATTAGAGTGAGCTGTTTCACAAGAGTTCTTGAAAACCTGTAAATATAAATAGTTGAAAGTTATTGTAATAAAGAAAGAGACAGCTTTACTCAATCTCCTTCTTGAATTTGGAGTTCCTATCCACTCAAACTGACACGGTAACATTCAGTTGGAAGTTCTGAATGCAACAATTTAACAGACCTACCTTAATAAGCCAAAACCAATGCCAAGCTGATTTAGGATACTTAACCTTGTCGTTTGTTTAAGCTATCCGAATGGCATCAACGACAATTACTGCCGAAAAACAAACAGTTTATTTTTCGCTTGCTTATTGAGTAAAAGAAGGTTGGGAAGTTAGCTTACACGGGCATCACGAACTTCGATGACGAGATCAGTTAGCTTAAGACGATCACGTATGGCCCGAGTGGCAGCGGCCATGTGGCCCGGAAACCAGTTGATGACGCCACCGCCGGCGATGAAACTCATATCACCAGCCCCCTTCCCGAGAGTCAACAATCTTCCCATCACCGCGGGGCTAAAGCGCAATTCTCATCTCTCGCCGAACAACAGCTCTTAGCCTACTGAACTCGTGTTGAGGAGAAGCGAGCGGCATCGGTGTTTTGATTAAAGATTAAAATAAAAACCAATCAAAATTTTATTAATGTATAATATAACCTCCGTCATTTTTGTAGCTACAAAATGTACATTTATTCACAACATAATTAAATTACTAAATTTTTAATTAAACTATGAATTTAAATATTTAATTGAGAATTTTAAAATTAGATTAAATAAAAATATTGGTTTTGTTAATAATGAAGTTTCAAGTGTCATGCATATAATTTTCTAAAAATAAAATTTTATAAGATACTTAAAAGAGATTTGCATACATAAAATTAAAAATTTATGTTATTTGCCTATAAAATTTGCTATTTACTAAACTACAACTCTTTTAACCTCCATCTCACACCGGTAATACTTAAAATTCAAAAAAATTATTGGCAATGAAGAAAAGAGAATGGAGCAATGCTACATTCTTATAGGGAGGGCCAGTAGAAGAATAAGAAATAGGTGAAATAGTCACAATCAGACACAACAGACACTCATTGGAGAAAATATTAAAAAAAATTGAAATGGAATTTTGCTAGGAACGACATTAATGAGATTAATGATGTGTAAAGAAGAAGATAGTTTTTCCATTAACAAGAAGTTAGTTAATGTAGAGTGTGAGAAAGATAATATTTTTATTCTATTTAAATAACTGAGATATGTGACTAAATACAAAATTTTACATGCTAAATATGTAAATAAGATAATTTTAAATGCTACATATGTAAATCCATAAATGAAAATAGAATCATGTTTGATTAAAAAAATATAAAAACTTTACAATTGTATGTTATAATTCAATATAAATATAATGTATTATTGAATTATTACTTTCACTTAAAAAAAACTATATTCTTAGGGGCTCTTGGGGATCAATTTTATTTTGTATTTTTTATTTTTATTTTGATATTATTTTTAAAGATAGATTTACTTAGTGTGCCTTTTAAGTGTTTTATTTTTGTTTTAAAAATAAATAAAATTATTTCTAAAAATACTCAAAAATAGTTTTTAGATATTTTGAGTATTTTTAAAAATAATAATTACCATCAAATATATTTTATTTTTAAAAAAACATAAACAAAATAAAATAAAAATATAAACAATAAAAGTGATCCCAAACGCCCTTAAAATAAAACTATGGTATTATTTATTTTTATGAAATACTTCTTCATTATAATTATTTATTTTGCACTAAATAATATAATTGATGAAATAAGTTTGCATTGGATGCGATTTACAATTTATATGTGATTAATTTTTATTATGTTAGTCTTTTATTTCATGTGTTGTGTTGAACCCTTAATACAGCTAAAGTTTCAGATAAGGTTATAAAAATCTAATAATTTTGTTATGCTTGTCTTAATGCAACAATTCAAAGAGGGCCAATTCAATATATAGCAAGTAAGGGAGGCTACAAAGATTGGGATAGTAAATTTATCAAGGTCAAGATGCACACACAAGATGATAGTGGATTTATCAAAGATCTTAGAGGACTTGTGAGAAGAAATTAACTTAGAGTTTGACTAGGCTTAGTTGCCTCACCATAGGGAGAACTTGCTCAAAATCAAGGATTACTTGCCAACCTCCTATTAAAGTCAATGATTTCACTCAACAAGTTGGCAATTTTGCCTAAAAGATAAGTCACATCATGCTAAATCCACAACTCCAACCCCGACTAAACAACTCCCATTAATAATGGAGTTTGTATATATATATATAATGATGTAAGTATTACAAAGTATTTTAAATTTATTTTTAAGAGGTTAAAGAGTAGATTTTCTTGTAGCTCAAAAATTATAAGTAAAAGGTTAATGCTTAATTTTCATACATAAGGTAGTAAAGACTCTAAGGCATTAGTTATATCATCTTAAAACTTCTCTCCTTGGATCTTCACTTTATTCTTTATACCTTGGAATCTTCCAAACCTTAGAAGTAAGGTTTTGATATTACCCATAGACACATTTATATTCAATATCATAAGGTATGGTGAGTGTGGGCTAATGTGAAGAACTAGAAGAGAAGTAATAGAAAAAGAGAATAACAAAGCAAAAGAGGACCGATTAACATGGATAATAAAGATTTTAAATCAATTACTTTTAGAAATAGAGAAGAATATCACAAGAATTATCTAAGGAGTTTTGAAGTTCTAATCCAACCCAAATTGAATTGAACCAAGCCCACCAAAACTCTCCATCATGATCAATGACCACCCTAGAGTGATCAATTGCCATGAATTTGACCAAGCCAACCCTTTAGCCCAAATGAACCAAAAATAGCCAAAACTTATCCCACACCACATTAATTAAAATCATTGATTCACACCAACCTATGACTAATAATTGAATATGATTTGACCATCAATTAAGCCAAACCAAATCCAATTGGTCATTTGACCCAAGATGACCCAAATTAGCCCAAAAGGCTAAATTGAGTCAATTCATGATCTAACCCAAATTGATTGCAACTAATGACTCAAGTTCATTCCAAATTCATTGTTGAACTTGACCAAGGACATAATTGAACCCAATTGACCCACTTAGCCCAAATTGACCATTTTAAATACAAATTAAATCCGAATTGAATCAAACAAAGCCAATCCTCTCTAATTAACAAATTGAACATGAATCAACACCCAACCCAGGCCAATTTGGCCAATTTGGTCAATTGGTCAACCCATTTGACCCATTTGATTCCAAATGAGCCAAAATCAACTCTAGGCCAAATTAATTGAAATCACTTGAACTAAAACTCTTAAAATTATCATTTGAATCTAACCCAAGCCTTGGTTTGACTCAATTTGACCAATTGGTTAACCTAACCCAACATTGACCTAATTGACCCAAATGATCCAAATTGAACCAAAGCCCTTGAAACCAACCCATGGGACCTTGGGACCTGATCTAACACAACCCAAACCCACTTGGGATCAGCCCAAAACTAGCCCAAACCTAATTGGAGTCAAACCCAATGAGATCTCCCTTTGATATGCCACTCAACATAGGATTCTCCCTAAAATGGCAAAGTCCACTCTCTAATCACCCTCGACAGCTATCAAACACCCCATTTTGGGGTCTGACCTAGCCACCTAGCCTAGCCTAAGTGGGACCATCTTGATATGGACCAAAGGGAGGTGAGTTAACTCACCTCCCTCACAAACTAAAATCCATGGGATCCAAGGAAGAGCAATCAACCCAAATCCTGCCTTGAGCCACCTCCCAAGCCTTCCTCCACTCAAAACCAGCCAAGTGAACTTGATGGAGACATCTTCAATGCCCTGGCGTGGCTGGCCAGTCAAAAATGAGGGAGCAATCCCGTCCGTCCATCAAATGAAATCAGGGGATATACTCCCTCACTTCGCACAGGAAACACACTCATTCAAATCTTGAGAGCTTCTAAAGTGATTTTTGAGTTCCGAGCATTCCCAAAGCCTCCCTCGTTGGCTTTCCTCACTCCCGAGCACATCCGAAATAGGGGAGCTACCTCTTGGTGCCAACTCCCTCAATCCTTCACCAAATCCTAATTCTTGTTACCAACACCTTCCACACACCTCGTCGAAGCTAAACGAATCCTTCCCGAGGCTTCTCGACCACCGGAGGTAGGAGTTTGATTGAAGCTGAAGCTCCAAATCGACGGATCATGGCCTTTCGAGCAAATGGAAAGGAACCAATCCAATTATTGCTAAACAGGGGTTCGTCTCCACTAGAAGAAGCTACCTCAAGCGTATAAGCCGCTAGTCTTAGCTCTGACGAGATAATTCCATGAAAATAGACCTTTAAGTGAATTTTAGTTGGTCTTTCATGAAGTGAACGTGCATGTGCACCAATCATAGCCATTGGATCCTCTTAGATCTTTTGTGCGAAGGTGTGAAGTTCATTTGGAGTCGATCTGAGCTCGAGTGAGCTCGGATCACACAAGCAATGGCAGACGAGCACCATCTCTCATCAATTGCGGGAAGATAGATCACGCGTCATCCATTTCGTGATTGGAATGATGACCGTGATTAAATATCATTAGATCAACCAATTTTATCCTCTTTAAGTCACGTGATTAATCATGGCGTCCGATCTTAGATCGGATGCACGAAAGCGCGTCTGTTGATCAAATGGGCACGAAAGCACGTCTGCGCCGACTCAACACTGATGGTGACAACTTTAATGTCCAATCCAGCGACACCACCTAGAAAACGCAATGCATCAACGCGGCATGTGGTGCCAACGGATTTGGATTAATTAAGGCTAATTAATTAGAATTTAAGGCTGAAACTTCATAAAATCATAACAAATTGTAGAAAAATCTAAAAATTATAAATAAATACTCATTTTAAAGGTATTTCAAAGAGAATTTATTAAAAATATTTTTAATTTATTTTGAATCATAATTAAAGCTTAATTAAAGTTTAATTAAAAATTTAATTAGCCTAATTACTCTTTAATTAATTATTTAATTAATTCTAAAATTTTTTGGATTATTTAAGGGGATGACCTCTACCTCTCATAATTTTCTTGGAAATTTATTGATTAATTAATTAGGGAGATTAACCAATTAAGCCTTAATTACTTTCTTATTTTAATTAAGAGTTAATTAATCACATGAATAATAAACTAATTAATCAATTAGGCTCATTTGTCTATTTAATAGTGAGGGGACTTAGGGAATGAGATTGGGACCTCTCTTTCCTTAAGTCCATTCACTTTTCAAGAAAAATTAATTAAGATTTAATTAGTTAATTAATTAGTTAATTAATATAATTAAAATCTAAATCACATTAGAACCTAATTAATTAATTCATTGGTTGATCTTTAGGTGTTTAATAACCTAAAGACATTTAAAGAAATTATGGTTAACCACATGTGTGGAAACCATAAAAATATTTAATTAGTTTCTTAATCTAATTAATTATTAATTATGAGCTAATTGCTTTAGGCCCTTTCATTTCATAGGATCATTGCAAATTTATTTTTCATGCATATCATATTGGCTCATAATTATTTAATTAATTACTTTAAGACAACATATGTAAGGGTTAATTAATGGATTTAATGCATATTATAACTTAATTAATCCATAAAATCAACTTAATCACATTTCCTTAAACCAAATTAATTCACAAACATGGGAAAGGGTTAGGATCAAGAAACTTCTTCTCACATTCCTTAAATTAAATTAAACATTATATTAAAAATGATATTTTAAAAAACTTTGGTTTACTTTAAATGATTTTATTTGATATTATTGTCCTTAAAATTAGTTTAATTGAATAAAATCATGTGTTTATGTTTATTTATTTCTTTCTAATCATGTTAAATTTGGCATGTCATTTGATTCATGCATTTATCTCTATTCAAAATTAATTAAATCAAATGAGATTTCTTTTATGTTAAGTTTGCATGTGTTGATTTAAATTAATATATATGTGGTTATTATCACTATTAAATATAAATATATTTTCCAAAACTTATTAATAAATAATGATGTGTGTTATGATGCTAGTTATAAATACATAAAAAATGTATGTGATTATAACTTAAGTGTATGAAGTGAAGCTCTTTTTCCTTTATTCATATGTTGATTTACATAAGTATGAATGTTAATGGGTATATAGTCTGGACATGTCGAAAATATGAGGCTTTAGCTAGCCCCAAGAGGTCATTTGATTACCTCACTTCCTTGGTTAACAAAGGCACATATCCATTTGATTTTATTCTTATGTGTTTTAACATTAGAATTTGATAGAGCTTTAATTCATATATATAAATAATTTAATTAAAAAAAAATACAATCTTTGCATGATTTTCATTTCTTTAATTATGAATACATGTGTATGTATTTAAAAAAGCGAGTATATAGTATAGACATCCCGTGAATAAGAGGCTTTAGCTTGCCCCAAGGAGGTCATTTGATTACCTCACTTCTCTGGTTAACAAAGGCATGTACTTGCTTATGTTTTTATGAATATGTTGTTTGTATAGGTATACTTAGGATTTAATCATGTGCATGTTACATGTGATGAAAAGGAATGATTGATATATGTCATGTGATAGTAATTCAATTAGATTAGTCTTAAGATGCCTTTCATATTGAATAGGATTATTTAAAGTAAAACCAAATTTAGGATTAATTAAAATGTATAACAAGCCATTCACTAAAGAGAATTAAATCAAATTAATATGCTTTAGAAAGTGGCTTTAAGGCAGGGATGAAAGAGATTAATCCTCTCTTTTTTTCTCTTTATAACACTTAGTTGTTAAGTGTAATCAAATGAAACAAAAGAAAACACAAATTAAAACTCTCAAATCAATTAAACCACTTAAAGTAAAATCAACCTTTCATGTTAAATTGAAACCCTCATACTTAGATAATTACAATACTAATGACTAGCAAAACATACCATACAAGCCTTAATACACACACATTAGAATTAAGTCATCACTTCTATATTTATGTTAGGACTGTGCATGGTGTAATGTATATTTTATTTTATGATATATTATTTTAAGCTGGATGTTAGGGTGTATATTTTGTAGACTAGATGCTAGGCCGTGATTAGCTTAATCATATTTTATGCAGGTGATTGTGCTTAAAGGGGTCATTATAAAAATAAATATAAATATTTTTCTTGCAGTTGCATAAGCCCCCTAAGTATAATCTAAGTTAGGATAGGCAGGCTTGGTTACTCATGTGCAGGGTGCTAAGTCCAAATTATAAATATAACTACTTGAGTTATATGCATGTTTAGTTAACCAATTTTTTTGCATGTGTAGTTAGATTTACTTTTCTTATTTTTAATATAATTTTGTATTATAAATTAGGATTAGTGCTATGGGGGTTTAGGATGATCATTGGCTAGAAGGTTTTGTCCTTGGGTGCCATGTGATATCTTGAAGCCTACCAAATCAAAGAAGCAAAGACATGAGGAAGGAATGAAGATTGAAGACTTGAAGATTTGAAGACCCCTGTGGTGAATTTTATTTTTATCCTTCATATATCTTCTTTGAGAAGAAAAATAAATGAAGAACAAAAATAAACAACGTTCCTGTTGGTCACCACACAAATTCACAGATGTTCTTATTAGGGTGATCAGGTATGATATTGAGGAATAGTGTACTATCTTGAGAGACAAAAGTCACCATCCTACAATGGACCTAATCACCTTAATAAGGACTCCTAGGACTATGGGTCTTCGGATGTACCAACGATTCTTCCCTTACTTTATATAGAAAAGTAATGCAAGGTTTATTTTAAACCGGGTTCATTAAGTTTTCTATAGAGGCAAGCCCCCATAGTTAATTACATCCTAAGGAATGAAATTCCTTAGAAATACTCTCGATTAAGATAAATGATCGTTGTCTCCAAAGATTTCAAAGATAGGACTATCACTCAATTGGTTATTTTTGGAAGATAAAGTGAGATTGATCAAGAGGAGGGAATTATTATCGAATCCAAAGAAAGATAAGTAGGGGATGCTTGTGATACTAGGAAGCCTAGTAAGCATCCCAAACTATCCTATGGTTAGGCTTTATATTTTTGAAATTGAAATGATTTATTTGTTTGAGTTGAATTTTTATTAGAAATCTTGGGCTTACAATTCCATAGCACAAGATCATGGAAATGCCTAAGATGTGAGGATTTATGCTTATGGCTGCAAAGGGGATTAGCACCTCTGAACCTAAATCTAGGGAGCTTTGGCGAGAGCCAAGGCACGACCTAAATCTAAGGAGGAAATGGGTATTTAGTTTACCTCCATAAGAGAGGATAAACCACTCGATTATTTGGACTTACAACCCCCTTGTGGTGGCCGCCAACTAACTCCTCCTATAATTTTAAATTCATGTAAGTAAGTCATATGCTTATGCAAGATAGCTAAGCTACTATTTATTTAGAAAGAGACTAAGTCCTTAGACACACTCCCTAAGAGACTAGATCATGTAGGACATGATTAATGACTTAAATCTAATGCAAATCTTTACTATATTTTATTTTTATTTTTGGACAATTCATTTGACACGGGCTATGGGATTCATAAGCATAATACATGAGAAATTAGATTGTGGGCCAAATCAGAAGAAAGCAGGTTTGTTTCCACCATGGCTCCCAAAGGTCAAGTCAAGTTCTCCAACAAAGGTGGAAACCCTCCATAAGCAAAAGTGAAGCAAGATGTGAAAACATACAACATCCAACTAAGGGCTTTCTAAATATTTTATCTTGGTTTTTAACTTAGGCTTTAGGTGAGATTATGAGTTATTAATTTTTAATTTTAAGTTGATTAATTGGATAGAAAATTTATTTTTTCTTAAGAGCTTAATCGCCTGTAAGCCATTCATCAAAGCAAGAAGAAACTATGAAATATGCCATCTTAATGCACAAGATAAATAAACATCAAACAATTTATAAAGCAAGTGCAAAAGAATAAAAGGCCTTTATGGTCGGGCTCCACCGCACAAACTCAAAAAAAAAAAAATTGGGTAGCCGAGCTCCACCCTTATACAACTCGGATTACAAATGAATTAATTACAATAAAAATGGGAAATCATGTTATGGAGGTATTCATTCTTCTTTCTTCTTTCTTCTTTTGATTGGTTGGAATGTGGTTGCTCAAAGGATTCACATGGTACATAAGACATAGTATTATAACCAATGCTCATCCTAATCCCCATAACAATCATTCCAAATCTTAATTGCAAAATTACATGAAAATGAGAAAAGGTTAATCTAACTAAAACCTACAAAATAGAGATTAACTAAACAAACCACATAATCCCAAGCATGTATATTAATAAATTGGACTTAGCACACATGGGTAACCAAGTCCACGGCCTATTTTGGATTATGCTTAGGGTATAAGCAACACGACAAAAGCATTTATATTTTTATTACAACTCCCCTTAAGCACAATCCTCTATAAAAAATAATGATTAGACTAAGATCATCCTATCATTCAGTCTACGCACATACACCCTAACATCTAGTCTAAAACATTACATCATAAAATAAAATCATGCATCAAGCCATGCACCACCCTAACATAAGATTAGAAATAGTGACTTAGCCTAATGTGTGTGTCATTCAAGCTTGTGTGGTATGTCTTAGCTAGGCTTTAAGGTTAGCGTTTTCTAAGTATGAAATGTTCAACTTAGAGGGTGGTTTCATTTAAGTGATTTAGTTGATTTGTTAATTTTATTTGATGGTTTGATTTGGTTTGAATGAACCTACACTTAATTACTAAGTGTTGTAAAAAGAGAAAAAGAGAGAGAACTTCTCTTTCCTCCCTATCTTAAGTAACTTCTAAATTAGATTCATTATTGATTTTTATTTATTAAATATTTTATTATGTTTTAATTAGTCCTATGTTTAGATTTACTCTAAATCAACCTATTCAAATAAGAAAGGCATTTTAGGATTAACTAAAGTGAATTACTATCACAAAACACACAATACTTTATTTCTTTTCAACATGTATAACATGCATATGAATGAACCCTAAGCATATCTATACATGCAAATGGAAATGTTAGCACACCTCAATGATGAATGCTAAGAGATATTTCTTAAGAAAATTTGGAAGTTTTATGAAGTTGAGTTATGTTCAAAATCAATTAAATTTAATTTTATATTATTTCCCCGAATTATCTTTAAAATGAAGTTGAGTTTATATTTTTCTAATTTTTCTACATTTAGTTATATATTTTTGATGCTTCTGTGATTAAGGATAATTAAATAACCCTAATTATATAACTAATCTTATTACATGGATCACTGATGTGGCATGCGCTTTTCACGTGGCGCGATGAGATTGGTTATTTAAGTTATCAAATCATGTCGGTAGAGCGCTATGCACTTTCCGCGTCCGATCAAAGATCGGTCAAGATCAAACATGGTATCAAAGGGATTAATCAGATCTAATGTGGATTAACAGACCGCTCATCAAATATGTGGGATGGAGTCCATGATTCATCCCACCCTGCCTGCGGAGCGCGATCCTCCATCCCGGCTTGATCCAGCTCACTTTGCTGATTGAGCTAAGATCAAACCCATACCATCAAGAAATAAGAAGAAGAAGATCTAACTATCAATTTCAACTGGGATGATACTTTTCTTCACAAAGGACCAAAGAATTTCTGCACAAAGCTCAATTTTGAAGCATACCTCGATAGAGGCTATCACCGACACTCCCAACTGTCGATATAGCTTCGTCTAGTGGAGACGAAGCCCTGTTGAAGGTTTGAGATCAAGTGGATTTTCCTATTGGCCAAGATGAGCTTCAAGTGCTTGCGACTTTGGTCTAGCCCCCTCTTTCCGTGGCTTAGATGGTTGATCAGGTCCTCTGATGGAGCTTGCGAAAGGAATTGAGCTTATGGTAAGAGTTGAATAAGATGGATTTCTCACTCACCTCCCTTAATTTGGTTTAAGCAAAACTGAAAATGGAGAATTTGAAAGATCTTTGGAAACCTTGGGAGAGCTTGACAATGCTTCCTCTGAGTTCCTCGAGCTCAATTGATAGCAAGTGATGTGAAATGAAGTGGAATTAGAGGAAGTATATCTCCCCCTACTTGAATCGGACCGAGCTTCTCCTTACAGTTTTAATCAAATTGATCCTATTGAGTTGGTTTGTTATGTCATTTTAATCTCCACATGGTTTGGTTTTGGCAGAGGAAGGGAGTGGAGGAGTTTCCATGTGTTAAATGAGGTGTGGGAGGTGATCCCATGTGCTCATTTTGAGTGGGGTGGTTTTTGGCCTTGGGTTGGGTTTGGATGACCCAAACCCATTGGGTCATGTGCACCACATTCATTAATGTCCACTTGGTATACTAAGAGGGTGCCAAGTGGTCATGAAAAAGATTTAACCAAATTCCAATTGGAATTGGCCATGGGTTACCCCTTTACCTAGGGGTAAAATGGTTATTTGGCTTTCATTTCAATTTGGGCAGATTTGGAATAGTTTGAAATTGGGTTGGGCCAAATTTCAAAGAATTTGGAGTTGATTTGATATCATTTGGCTCATATTTACCCATTTAGGTCAAAATGGGTCAACTTGGGTCAAGTTGACCAATTGGTCAAATTGGGTCAAACCAAGGGTTGGGTCAAGTTCATATGACCATTTTAAATGTTTTGGTATCATTAGTTTGGTTCAATTTATTTTATATTTAGTTTTGGTTCATTTGAATTCATTTAGGTCAAATGGGTCAAGTTGACCAATTTGACCCATTTGACCTATTTAGGTTAGGTCATTGGTTAATTTAGGTTTAATTAATCATTTGAAATGTTTTTTAAGCTTTGGTTTCAATCAATTTTGGTTTGGTTTAATTTTGGCTTAATTTGACCTTTTAGGTCAAGTTAGTTCATGGCCAATTGGGCTAGGTTGGGTCTAGTTGACAATTGAGGCTATGGTCAAGTTCTACAAGTGACTTAGAATGAATTTGACCCATTGGTTGCAACCAATTTGGCTTAGATCAAGATTTGACACATTTTAACTTTTTAGGTCAAATTAGGTCAACTTGGATCAAGTGGCCAATTGGGCTAGATTAAGCTCAAATGATGACTCGATCAAGTTCAAACATTGATCATAAACTGGTTTTGATCAATGGTTTCAATCAATTTGGCCTATGGTGAATTTTGGCTAGTTTAGATTTTATTTTGGCTAAGTGTTGACTTGGTCAACACATAGGTTTGATTTGGTTTGACCTAATTTGAGTGATTGATCATCTCATGATGATTGTTGCTCACAATGTGAGGCTTAGGTGGACTTAGTTCAATCCAATTTGGGTAGGATTAGAATTTGGCTCAAAAGGTAATTTTTTGAATCACTTTGGGTCAAGAGCTTAAGTGGGTCAATTGACTTGATCAAGCTTAATTCAAGTTTGATTGAACTCACATATATACTTATGATTGAAATATAAATCTATTTGCAAGTGGTTTGGACTCAAAAGGGTTTCAATTCATTTAACAATTTGAAGTTCAAAGAATGAACATGCGTTTGATTTGGGTTTGAGTTTTGACTTTAGTTTTGGTCTGATGATTGAAATTTATGTTTATATTTGGATCCATGATTGAAGGATTGATTGAATCATGAAGAAAATCCAAGGGTTAGAGTTGATTTGAGGTTGATTTGGCTAAGTTCAAGAATTTGATTTAAAATGGTATAGGTTGGATTTAGATTGAATTTGGGTTTGATTTTTGAATTGGATTTGTGTATTTGAATTTATTTCATTTATATTTTTGAATATAAATGAAAAATATAAATGGGTTATGAGAAAATCCTTTGAATTTGGAATGATTTGAATTTGATTTGAGCTAAGTCCATAAGATGAATTCAAAAGAGCTTAGGAAAGATTTTTTTGAATTTAAACTTAAGTTTTGGATTTGGTTTTGGTTATTTGAGTTTATATTTTATTTTTATTTGTGAATATAAATGAGAATATAAATGGGTTATGAGAAAATATCTTGAGTTTGAATTGATTTGGATTTGATTTGAGCTAAGTCCATAAGATGAACTCAAAGTGACTTAGGAAAGATTTTTGGAATTGGACTTAAGTTTTGGATTTAATTTATTTTGAATTTATACTTGTGAATATAAATGAGAATATAAATGGGTTATGAGAAAAATCTCTTGAATTTGAATTGATTTGGATTTGATTTGAGCTAAGTCCATAAGATGAGATCAAAGGAGAAAGAACTTAGGAAAATTTTAGTTTAGACTTTAATCATAGGTTTGATCATTTGGAATTGATTCATGATTTGAGAAAATCCATTATAATTAATTTAAGGTTTGAGAAAATCAATTAAGTTAGAATTGATTTGATATTTGATTTGGAATTGGTTTGAGTTTGAAGTTGATTTGAATTTGAAGTTGATTTGGATTTGGAGTTGATTTGAATTTGAAGTTGATTTGAATTTGAAGTTAATTTGAATTTGAAGTTGATTTGAAAGAAGAGAGTAAGGATTGGTTCAAGCTATAGGGTAGGAAGTTTTCTTAACACCCCTAAGGCATAACCTATTCCTATAGCTAACTCTTATAAGTCTCTAGGGTTAGGTTAAGTGTTCACCTAATCACTAGAATGTCTTAAGACTAAAGAACTCTTAATGTATAAAAGGAGTCCTATGTCTAAGATGGAGAGGTTGAAAGCTCACTCCAAAAGTGAGGTCAACAAAGGGCGCCTAATAGGTGTGGTGTGGTGACAAGCATACCGCGTGGTGTTGAAGATGATCAACAACACTGAACGATCACAAGCACTAATAGAAATGATCTACTCCCAATTTGAGGTGTATAAGGAATCAAGAGCTTAGTGTAATGCAACTCTACTCATGTTAAAGACATAAGAGAGTGATGGAGGAATCCACTAGGGATAGAGTTTGTTAGGCCTTCCACTATGGAAAAGGTTCAAGTCATCCACTAAGGGATGAGAGGTTTGATTTGATTTATGTCTCGGGAGAAATTGATTTGATTTAATTTAATTAATTTGACTCCGAGGGAGGTTGGTTGATTTGTTTTTTTTGTTTAATTTGACTCATGGAGGATTAAGTTTATTTCAGATTTTACTCCATCGAAGAGGTTGATTGATTTGCCTCAGATTTTTTTTTTTAATTTTGAATTTTTGAGATGAACCCTGTTGGTTTTGATGGATTTGTAGGGACCATGTGGTGATCCTTCAGTTACCAATCCAAAGGGGTAGTCTACCAAACACGTAATAGGACTAGCCAACCAAAGGGGTGCCTTTCGGTGTGCAGCAGTTGTACTTAGGAAGAAAGCATAGTAGACTTACATCCTCCAAAGTAGGGATTAGTTGCTGAGGTGATCAGTTGGTGACACAAATTAAACCAACTAGTGATTAATTGAATGCCGCTAGGGGACTTAAATCAACTCAAAGGTAGTCAAAGGAAATTTTATTTTTTAATTATTTTTGATGGATCCCATTGGTTTGTGATGAACTGCACTAAGTAGGGGCCATATAGGCCTTGGTCTAACTTAGATTTATCAATCCAAAGGGGTAGTCTACCAACCACATAATAGGACTATCCAACCAAAGGAGTTGCCTTTCGATTTGCAATGATCAAGTTTAATAAAAAAGTGCGGGGACTCACATCTTTCAAAATAAGGAACCACTGGGGTGATCGGTTGCTTATACAATAAATCAAACTAGACTACTATTGAGTGAATGCCACTGGAGGACTTAAATCAGCTCAAAGATAGTCAAAGTTAATTCCATTTTAAAGTTATTTTTGATGGATCTCATTGGTTTGCGATGGGTACGCTTGAATAGGGGCCTTGGCCTTAGTCTCTTTGTCAATCAAGGGGTAGTCTACCAACCACATAGTACTATCCAACCAAAGGAGCTGTCGTTCAGTTTGATGGTCAAGTTTAAGAAGAAAGTGCGAGGACTCGCATCTTCCAAAATAAGAAACCACTGGAGTGATCGGTTGCTTGTGCAATAAATCGAACTCAACCTAGGGCTGACTATTGAGCAAATGCCACTGGGGGACTTAAATTAGCTCAATGATAGTCAAAGTTAATTCCATTTTTTAATTATTTTTGATGGATCCTATTAGTTTATGATGGACTAAACGGTAGGGGCCATGGCCTCAACACAAATTTACCAATCCAAGGGGTATTCACTATAGACTATCCAACCAAAGGAGGTTGTCTTTAGTTTGTAATGGTCAAGTTTAAGAAGAAAGCGCGGGGACTCACATCTTCCAAAACAAGGAACCACTAGAGTGATCGATTTCTTGTGCAATAAATCAAACTCGATCTAGGTGACTATTGAGTAAATGCTGCTGGGGGACTTAATTCAGCTCAGAGATAGTCAAAGTTAATTCTATTATTTTAGTTGTTTTTGATGGATCCCATTGGTTTACAATGAACTGCACTTAGTAGCGGCCATGTAGGCCTTGGTCTAAAACAGATGTACCAATCCAAAGGGAGTAGCTTCCCGGCTGCCGATTTAGGGAAGAAAGCTTGGGGACTCACATCTTTTTTTGAATAGAGGACCACTAGGGTGACACATTAGCGAGGTAACATGTCCACCCAACCTAGGGTTCATTTTGATAGTCATGCTAGAAAGAATGCTAGTGACTTATATCTTCAAAGCAAAATGATGTGAAATCTACTTGTGGCAAAATAGATTGAACGACTAAGACTAGGAGAGAGTGTGCACGGGACTTATCTCAACTCAAGTAGTCAAATAATTTCTATAGGGAGTTTTGCTGACACTCCCCTAAAGATAGGATTCTTTCTTGGGAAAAGGGGTCGCTGGGGGCTAGAATTCTTAATCCACAAGTGAATTAATTTGTTTGATTTGTTTAGTTTATTTATCATGGACCCTATTAGTTTATGAGGGATCATCTTGAAGGAGCTTATATTAACCTATCTTATCTCAGTTGAACCAAGGGAGAATCGCATCCATCAAATTCTCCAACCACGGGGTGGCTACTAGGAAAGACTGTCAATCCAAGAGTAACGGGTAGTGTTTAAATGGGGTCTCAAGGATATGATCCAAAATAGAGTGCCGAGACTAAGGGCTTGATCCAATACCCTGGAGAAGATAATTTGCAATAGGTATTCGGTGGCCAACTCAAGGAGAAAGCGTGGGGACTCACCTCTGCCAATAGTGGTGTATCCACCGGGTGAGTTGTTGTCAGCATAGCGAATATCAACAAACCTAAGGTGCTCGTCGGCTTGAGACAATCATCCTAGGAAGAAAGCTTAGGGACTCACATCCTCCTATATTAGAACTAATCATCAAAATATTTTATCTTTGGCTCGACAGGTGCTATCCGACTAAGGATGACTACTGAGTGAATGCCACTGGGGGACTTATATTAACTCAAGAGTAGTCAAGAGGAAAGGAGCCTCTGAGGGACTTATCCTAAACCTCAAATATACTCAACCTAATAAGTGCATGGTGGTTGGTTCAAGAAGAAAGTGCTCGTCAGTTTACAATGGGAAAATAAGGAAGAAAGCATGGAGACTCACATCTGCTAGACAAGTGACCACTAGGGTGAAGGTAGCATATCAGTCGACCTAGAGCAAAATTAATGAGTGAGTGCCACGTGGGACTTGCTCTACATCAAAATAGCCTGAGATAAAATATGTGTGTTTATTTTTGTACTTGTGTTAAAGGAAATAGGATGCCTCTCGGGTTCTCTCACACCTATCCTAAACATGCTTGGGGAATTTGATGACTTCGTTCCGGTTACGTATTGCTTAGTTGAGCAATGAAATAATAGAGGATGCCTCTTGGGTTCTCTTACACCTATCTTAAACATGTCATGGTGGATTCACAAGACAAGCAAGCAACACTTGAATGAAGAGAAGATTTTAATGAATTAGAATGAAATTTTGTTTTTTTTATGATAATTATTTTCAAACATATTTTATGGATAATATTTCTTCAAATAGAGCCCATTAATTGGAAGCATCAGGTGTTCCCCTTTACAATCAATAAGCTGATAAGATCCTCCTTGGTAGGATTTCTCTATGGCAAAAGGGCCTTCACAAGTGAGTTCAAACTTACCTCTCATCTTTCGATGGGAAACAATTGGTCTCCTTAAAACTAAAATAAGTTCTCATACTTGAAAAGCTCTAGGGCGGACCAGCTTGTTGTGAGCTTGAATCATTTTGGCTTTGTATAACTTGAGATTCTGGCATGCCCATAGGCATCTCTCCTCCAAACCTTTGAGCTCTTCTAACCGTAACTTGGAATTATGTTCTGTAGTGATTTGACTACCAAATGCTATCCTTGGTGACAGGAGCTGAACTTCTAATGGTAGAACAACTTCAGATCCATACACTAAAGAGAAGAGGTAGATCTAGTTGGAGTTCTGTATGTGGTGCGGTATGCCCACAAGGCATCAACTAACTCCTCATGCCACTGTCGTTTGGATGAGAGTTTTGTCATCAAGTGCTTCTTTAGTATTTGGATGAGAGTTTTGTTGAATGCTTCTGTTAGGCCATTTGCTCTAAGGTAATAGATGGTGGAGTATCTCCAATATATACTATATCTTCTGGTGAAGCTATTGATCTTGGTGCTCTTAAATGCAGTATCATTATCGAATATAATTCATTAAGGCACCCCGAACCTATATACGATATGGTTCTTGAAAAACTGGAGCACATGCTGAGTTGTGACCTCTCTGAGTGGGATTGCCTCCTCCCACTTGGAAAAGTAGTCGGTGGCAGTTAGAATGAACCGATGACCTTTGGAAGAAAGAGGATCGATGGACCTACAATGTCGGTGCTCCAACATTCAAATGGCTATGAGGCCAATATATGATGGAGAATGTTGGGTGGTTAATGTAGGACCACACCGTGTACCTGACACTGATGACATCTCCTAGCTACATCCATGAAGTCTGTAATCATCTAAGGCTAGTAGTACCCAGTCTCTTGATTTTTGCTTTCATCTTTAGACTGAATTGATGTGCTCATGAACACAGTGTACCATCCGCATCCTGGCTTCATATTTTTCTAAATAAAGTAACCACATTTGATCGAAGGACTGTCAGTATAAGGTGTCATCAACGAGAACATAGGAGAGAGCTCTTTGCTTTATTTGATTTGCTTGTGAATTCTCCTGAGGTAGTTTGCCGGTGTTCAAATAATCTATGAATGATTGCCTTCAATCCATCTCCTTGTCCTTTTCGACAACGATAACCTCCCTTTCAAGAGAAAGTCTCTCGATGAGTTCAACATCAATAATGGATAGAACTTGTATGTTTTGGACCCTTATTGGAATGGACTCATCTTCTGGACATGCCAATTTTTTGGCAAGTTTGGCCAAAGCATTGCGTCTCTACTCGAGGGACCTTGTAGATGGTGACTTTAGGGATTTGGGCCAATAGCTTCATGGTGTACTCGTGGTAATGACAAAGCTTAGGTTTTAGAACCTTGTAGGACACAACAATCTGGTTGATGACCAACTGAGAATCCCTATAGATATTGTTGATGCTCACATATGGCTAACTCTAGGCGACAATCAAAGCCTCATACTCAACTTCATTATTGGTGCAGGGATTGGAGAGATAGTATGAGAATCTCATCACATCACGGTCTAGAGTTAAGAGAACTATTCCTACCCCTACCTTTCCTAGAAGAGTAGATCGTGGTGCTTCTCATTTATGAAAGGAAGTCTCACCATCAAAATACTTCTCCCATCAGTGGTTGTCAACCTCCCCTAAGTTCATGATTTGTTTATCAGGGAGATCATCACTAAGCGGAGAATCAGGAAGTGGGTGTGCTGCTAAGAAATCCGCTAGTGCTTGTCCTTTTATTGCACAAAGGGGTACGAATGTAATATCAAACTATGAGAGAATCATGGACCAACGTGTCAAACGTCTAGATAGCATTGGCTGTGTCATGAGATCTTTGATTGGATTGGTTCGAAATCAAGTTCACCTCATGAGAAAGCATATAGTGTATAGCTTTTGGGATGCAAAGATCAAATAGGCAATGTTTCTCAATAGGTGGGTAGTTCACTCGGGATCGGGGCGAGAGGTAGTAGAGAGCACTCTCATTCCCCTCGTCATTATCTTGGGCCAACAAAGTGCCGAGGGAGTCATCCAATGCAGCAGTATAGAGGATTAATGGCTTGCCCGGGATAGGGGCTACTAGAACTGATGGCTTCACCAAATACTGCTTGATATCTTCAAAGGCATGTTGGCATTTGTCATCCACTTGAACTTGACTTTTTGATAAGTGCTAAAAATGGTTTGCATCTCCCCGATAGGTTAAAGATAAAGCATCTTAGATATGCCAACCTCCTTGGAAAGATTTGAGTTGAGTTAAACTTTTAGAAGGTGGCATTTTTAAGATAGCTTTGATCTTTTCTGGATCTATTTCTATTCCCCAGTGTCGGACAACAAACCCAAGGAATTTCCACCTACTCAGAACTTGAGATTCATTTTGATGCTATATTGTCTTAACCATTCAAAAATTACTCTCAAGTCAAAGTGATGGTTTTTCTTTTCTTTGCTTTTGACTACTAGATCATCAACATAACACTCAACCTGATGTTGGATGGGTTCATTAAAGATCTGAGTCATGGCCCGTTGGTATGTAGCACCGACATTTTTAAGGTCGAAAGGCATGACCTTATAACAATAGATTTTAATCGGGGTTTGAAAAGCAGTGTTTCATCCTTGGGGGCCATTTTGATTTGGTTGTAGCCAGATGACCCATCCATAAAGGAGAATACTACATGAGATGAGGCAATGCCCACCATTAATTCTGGTATAGGAAGAGGAAACTCATCCTTAGAACTATTGACCTCATTTTTAGGATGAGCTCTCAACCCCTCCATCTTAGACATAGGACTCCTCTTAGACATTAAGAGATCCATAGTCTTAAGACACATCTAGTGATTATGTAGATACTCAACCTAGCCCTAGAGATTTAGAAGGGTTAGCCATAAGAATAGGTCATGCCCTAGGGATGTTAGGAAAATTTGCCTACCCTTAGCTTGAACCACTCCTCACATTCCTTCTTTCAAGTCAAACTCCAAATAAATCCTAATTGATTTTCTCAGACTCCAAATCAATCTTATTTAATTTTCTCCAAAATCAAATCAATATCACATGATTGAAACCCATGATTGAAATTTCAAGTTCAAAATATTTCCTAAGTCCTTAATTCCCTCTTAAGGACTTAGCCTAAATCATATTCAAATCAATTCAAATTCATGAAATTTTCTCACCACTCATTTATATTCTCATTTATATTCATATATATAAATGAAATATAAATTCAAATCAATCAAACTAAATCCAATAATTAAATTCCAAATTCCAAAATCTTTCCTAAATCCTTAATTTCCTCTAAGGACTTAGCTAGATCATGTTCAAATCACTTCAAACTCATGAAAGTTTCTTATGACCCATTTATATTCTCATTTATAATCACAAATATAAATGAAATATAAATTCAAATCAATCAAACTAAATCCAAAATTCAAACTCAAACTCATTCAAAATTCAACCTAAGCCTTTCAAGTCAAATTCTTGAACTTAGCCAAATCAATTTCAAATCAAGCCAAACCCTTGATTTTTCTTCATGATTTAATCAATCCTTCAATCATGAATCCAAATATAAATACAAACTTCAATCACTTAATAGAACTCAATTCAAAAGATCAAACCCCAAATCCATTCATGTTCTTCCTTTGAAGTTGAAATTGTCAAATGAATCAAAACCCATTTGACTTCAAACCACTTGCAAATGGATTTATATTTCAATCATAAGTCCATATACAAGTTTAATCAAACTCAAATCAAGCTTTGACCAAATCATTTGACCCACTTAGGCTCACTTAACCCAAAGTGACCTAAAGTACCCTTATGAGCCAAATTCTAATCCTAACCAAATTGGATTGAACTAAGCCCATCTTTGTCTCTCATCATGACCAACAATCATCATGAGATGATCAATCAATCAAATTGGGTCAAATTAAGTCAAACCTAAGGGTTGACCAAGTGAACACTTAGCCAAAAAGAAATCCATCATAGCCAAAATCCGCCATAAGTCAAATTGATTGAAACCATTGATCAAGACTCATTCATGATCAATGTTTGAACTTGACCAAATCAACATTTGAGCTTAACCTAGCCCAATTGGCCACTTGACCCAAGTTGACCTAACTTGACCTAAAAGTCAAAATGTGTCAAAACTTGATCTAAATTGATTGAAACCAATGGGTCAAGTTCCTTCCAAATCACTTGTTGAACTTGACCAAAGCCTCAATTGGCCAACTAGACCTAACTAGCCCAATTGACCTTGAACCCAACTTGACTTAAAGGGTCATATTGAGCCAAATTCAAACTTAACCAAAATTTATTGGAAACAAAGATACCAATCCACTTCATATGACTAACCAAACCTAAACCTACCAATGACTAGCTCAAATAGGTCAAATGGGTCAAATTGGTCAACTTGACCCATTTGACCTAAATGAAGTCATATGAACCAAATTCAAACCTAAACCAAATTGAATCAAACCAAAGCCACCAAAACATTTCAAATGGTCTTATGAACTTGACCCAACCCTTAGTTTGACCCAATTTGATCAGTTGGTCAACTTGACCCAAGTTGACCTATTTTGACCTAAATGGGTCAACATGAGCCAAACCATACCAAATGAACTCCAAATTCAATGAAACTCTGCCAAACCTATTTTTTCAACATACCAAACACACCCAAATTCAAAAATTAGCCAAATGACTATTTTACCCCTAGGCCAAAGCGTAAATTTTGGCCAATTCTAGTTAGAATTTGGTCAAATCCTCTTCATACCTACTTGATACTCTCTGGACAAGTGAAGACTAGGGAGGTGGTGCACCCAACCCAATGGGTTTGGGTCAGTCAACTGACCCAAAAACCATTGCATGGAAATGGCCACATGGGAATCTCCCCACACTCTGGAGCACATGGGGAGCTCACCATTCCACTCGCTAAAACAAACTCAAGGATAGCTCTAAACTCAAAACAACCCCAATCAGGGCAATTAGATCAAAATGATAAGCTGTGCTTGATCATCCCGTTGAGATATACTCCCCTAATTCATTTGAATCTTCATAACCATAGTGATTGAGTGAGAGGGAGTCATAGGAGCCATTTGCAAGTCTAAGCTTCTTAGAGGGAGATTCAATTTCCATCTTCTTAGTTTTCCTTAAGTAAAAATAGGGAGTTTGATTGAATTTCTAACTTTCTCCACACTCAAACTCCACTCAATTCCTTCTTCAAGCTTCATCAAAGGACCAAGCCGAGTGCACCCATACTCTTTCTCAAGCTTCAAAGGCAGAGGAGGAGTGCCCTAGACCAAAGTCGAGCTCATGCTAAGGAGGAGGTGAACCATAGGAAGATCCACTCAACCTCAGCCTCTCAAACTTTCAGAAAAGCTTCGTCTCAACCAGATGAAGCTTCTCCAGGGGAACGAGCACCTGCGATCACCTCCGGTGAGGTATGCCATTTTTTGATCATTAAACTCAATGTGGTGTGGTGCTTTGTGAAAGAAATGTTAATGGCATAGGATTTTGACCATTAGATGTGATCTTCTATGCATGTTGATGGTGTGGGTAAATTTTGAGATCAATCCGAGCTTAATCGAGCTCAGATCATCCCCTAGAACATGGACTACCTCGATTGTTCACAGATCGAGGATGGATCTCCATTCACACATTTTGGATGGGACAAGATAAAATAATATCCATGATTTATCCCCTCGATGTGGCTTTAATCTCAAGATGATCCTTGATGGAGGAGAAAGCGTAGCGTTCGCCGCCATGCTGCTATGATAATTTAAAAATCGCATGGCCTGTAAAATTGCGTGTGCATGGCATTAGGGATTAAGGATTTAATTGGGGTTTAAATAATTCTAATTAATTACCTAAACTTCTAAAATTCATATATCAACATAAAAAAATTTTAAAAATATGAAATAAATTGCATTGGATAAATAATTGATCTAGAATTTTTTAAAATTAATTTTAGATGATTTTGAACACTATCTTTCTCTGATTTTAGGTTTTATTGGGAATGTTAATTTGCTAATTACTCTTTAATTAATCCATTAATTGTTCCCAAACTTCTTGAGTGTTTTTTGGGGGATGACTTATGTCTCTCCTAATTTTCTTAGAATTTATTGGTGGGTTAATTGGGGAAATTGCTAACTCATTTCCTAATTACCCCCTTAATATAATTAAGATTAATTAAGGGTTTTATTAGTGATTTAATCCTGAGTTGATTAAGGTATTTTGATGAGGAGGTTTAGAGAATAATTTTGGGGTATTTCCCTTAAGCTATTCCTTAAACCCACCTTTTCTTCTTTAATCCCCTCTTAATTAAGGGTTAATTCACTAATTATCCTCTTAATTAATTTTATAAAATTGTAAAACTTTTCGAAACTCAATTAATTTTTCTTGGATAGATTCTTAGGTGTTTAAGAGCCTAAGTACAATTAAAAAAAAAATCAAAATTCAACTCATATATGTGAGGGGTGTTTTGAAATTACTTAAGTTAAACCCCTTAGCTTAATTAATCATTAATCAAGAGCCAAAATACATTAGGCCCTTTTCTTTCTAGGTGTGTTATTGATTTAAATTCCTTATGTGGTTTATGTCATCTCATTGGCTCATAATTATTTGATTAACTATGCTAAGGTGGTGTAGGTAACAGGTAATTAACATACTTAATTCCTACCTTAACCTAATCAAAATATAAAATGAATCTAATCACCTAAAAAAAATTGAACAAAAATATCAAACATGTGGGAATGGGTTAGGAATAGCAAACTCACCTCACATTTTCCAAATTAAATCAAAGTCAAAATCAAATAAAAACCACATTAAACAAACCTTGATTTGCTTTAAGCTTTCTTATTTCATAAGATTATCTTTAGGAATTAATTAAGGTGAATGTGTTTACATGCTTTTATTGCTTTAGTTATTTCCCAACATGCTAAATACATGTGTCATATGATTTCATACATTCATGCTTTTCAAAAATTAAATTTAAAATGAAAATGTTTCTTTTATGTCAAATTGCATATTTTGGTTAATGTAAGAATATGAGTGGCTATTATCACTATTAAATCAAATTATTTTCAAAAGATATGAATCAATTATCAAAACTAAAAGTGTGTTGCTTATATCTTACTTATAAGCTTGCATGTGAGTAAAATATAAGGATGTGTTTAATGTGGTTTTCCTTCTCCTCTCTTTTGGTATAGTTTTGAATAAGATTTGGTAATGTGTTTAGTTCATTTGAAAAGAACCTAACACTTGACTAATTTCATCCTATTCATTCCTATGCTATTATTTAAGAAGGATACCTACACTTGCACATATAAATTGCATAAACAAAAATAAATCAACTAACACAAACTTTTTGCATTCTTTCTTTTCCATTCATTTCTTTTGTACACATTTTTGTATTTAAGGAAAGTGATATATTAGTATGGACAACCCCGAGGTTGCAAGGCTTTAAGTAACCCTAAGTAAGTCTTGTACCTTACACTCCTGGTGCTAACAATAGTGTTATACTCACTTATGTCTTTCATACACTCATATGTGCATGTGAAAATTGGATAAGAAACTCCTTTTATACTTAATGAAAATCATGCATCATAAACATTCAAATTTTCTTAAGTAACTCACTTAGCATGCATCATAAAGTATGCTAAACATTCTCATTTGGTATGTATAGATATGCTTAGGATTCATTTTATATGCATGTGTTGGGAAAGAAATGAAGTGATGTGTGTTTTTGAATTTACTTCACTTTACTTAATCTTAAAAATACCTTTCTTTTGAATAGGTTTGTTTAGAGTTCATCTAAACTTAGGATTAATTAAAACATATAATAAAACATTTGCTAAACAAAACTAAAAATATGAATCCACTTTAGAAATTACTTAGGTTAGGGAAGGAAAGAGAAGTTTTCTTCTCTTTCCCCTCTTACTTAGTAATTAATTGTGATTCACTTGAACCTAATTAAAACACAAAATAAAATCAACCCAAAACTTAAATGAAACCCTCCTCTAAGTTGGACATTCTCACACTTAGAAATTCTAACTTAAAGCATAACTAAGCATACCACACAAACCTCTAAAGCACATTAAAGCTAGCTTCACCAGAAGGTGGTGCATGGATTTGATATTTTTTTATTTTGTGATATAATATTTTATGGATGTTAGGTGTGTGAGAAATGTTATGATCTTAGTCATTATTATGTAGGGATTGTGCTTAAGAGCGATGTAATAAATAAAATATAAATGCTTTTCTTGTCGGTATTTTATACCCCAAGCATAATCTAATAGGTCTGGACTTAGTCACCCATGTGTGTGTTAAGTCAATATACATAGGATTATTTGGTTTTTTATTTTTAATCTCTATTTTGCGGTAGTTAGATTTTATTTCCCTTTTCATGTAATTTTATAATTAAGATTTTGGAATGATTATTATGGGGATTAGATGAACATTGGTTATAAGCCATGCCTTATATATGTGAAACCTTTAGCATCCACCTTCACCTTCCAACCATCCAAAAGAAGGAACCAAGAAGAAAGAAAGAAAGAAAAGAAGAATGAAGAAATGAAGCAGACCCCATAATGAATTCCTTGCTTATTGTATTTTATAATCCGGTTGTATAAGGGTAGAGCTTGGCTACCTAATTTATTTTCAGGTTTGTACGGTGGTGCCTCACCACAATGGCTAAATTGATTGATGACTTGATTAGCTTGTGCATTAAGTGACATCTTTTTCCTAGTTTATTCCTTGCTTTATGTATGGCCTGGATGATGATTAGGTTCTTAGAGAAAAATAAATTTTCTAACAAATTTAACAATTCAAAATTAAAATAAAGTACTCATAACCTCACCTAAAGCTTAGGCTTAAAATCAAGATAAAAGAATTAACAACCCCTTAGCTGGATGAGTATTTATTTTATGACATCATGCATAAAAGCATCTTATTTCACTCTTGATTGGAGGGCTTCCACCTTTGTTAGAGAAACTTGGCTTAACCTTTGAGAGCCATGGTGGAAACACACCTCCCCCTTCTCACTAATTTTGGCCAATAATCTTACTTCTCATGCATTAGGCATATGAATCCTATTAGCTGAGTCAAAATGATTGTCAAAAAATGAGAATAAAATGTAACATGAATTGTATTAGATTTAGGTCATTACTCACATCCGTACATGATCTAGTCTCTTAGGGAGTGAGTTTTAAGACTTAGTCTCTTTCTAAATAAATAACAGCCGAGCTATATTGCATAAATCATATGACTTGCCTACATGAATTTAAAATTGTAGGAGGAGTTGGTTAAAAGTTGTAAGTCCAAGCGGGTGATGTTTATCTCTTGTGGAGGCAAACTAAATACCCATTTTTTAGATATTTAGGTTGTGCTTTTGGCCCTGAAAACTCCCTAGATTTAGGTTGGTTGCTTCTCCCACTGCTATAAGCATAAATCCTCACCTCTTAGGCATTTCCATAATCTTGTGTTGTGGAATCATAAATAAATTTCTAATGAAAATTCAACTCAAATAAATTAAATCAATTTCAAAATGTAAAGCCCAATCATTGATATTTTGAGATGTTCGCTAAGTTTCTAGCATCATTGCATCCTACCTATCTTCATTTGGCTTCGATAATAACTCTTTCTTTGATCAATCTCATTTGATCTTCAAAAATGAACTAATCGATTGATAGTCCTATCCTATTGAAATCTTTAGAGACAAAGATCATTTACCTTAATCGAGAGTTTTTCTACAGAATCCCCATTCTTTAGGATGTAATTAACTATGGGGGGGGCTTGCCCATATAAGGAACTTAATGAACCCATTTTAAATAAACCCTACTTTACTTTTCCTTATAAAGTAGGGGAAGAATCTCTGGTACACCTCGAAGACCCAACATTCTTAGGAGTCCTTATTTTGGTGATTAGGTCCATTTTAGGGTGGTGATTTCTATTTTTTGAGATAGTACACTTCTCCTCATAATTCATCACCCTAATAAGTACATCTGGATCTGGTGGCGTCAAACAAGGCATTTATATTCCTGTTCTCATTTATCTTCTTTCCACCCATAGAAAAGAGGGATAGATGAACACACGAAATATATATTTCCACCAGACATGCCTTATTTAAGTCCCTGAAATTGACACATATACGAATTTGGCCATTCTTCTTCTTAAGCGGGATGACGGATAACGGGTAGGGTATTTTTTCCGATAAAACTAACATCGATCGGTTTCTTGACTTCAAAATGACCTATTTCAATTTCTAATCACATAGGACGCTTAATAGGATTATCGTATTTCTAGTTTATGGTGTTACGAGAGATAATCCGGACATCTCTTCATAGCTCCATGCAAAGCAGTCCTTAAACTCAATCAATAGCTTAACTAAGTCATTAATTTCTTCTTCATTTAGCAACGAACTGATGTATGTCAGGCGTGGGTCTTCTTCTGTCCCGAGGTTGATTTGTTTGAGCTTGTCGATTGTTGAATGGATATCTCCTCTTCAAATTTGGCTATGCATCTTTGATTTGGAGATCATGTGGATCATCTAACATTTCTAAACACACATCCTCATAAGAGTTTGCATAGTTTGAGAAGAACCTATCAGATTCTAGATGATTGGTGACAACTAAGTCGTCATATTATTATTTGGACCCATATATGAATCTAGTCGATCTTGATTATGCATCCTCATGTTGTTCCATAACTTTTAAAATGACATTGCTTAGACCATGTATAAGGAATCAAACCTTTCTTTGCAAGATTAAGAACACAAGGTGAGTACCAATCAAAAGGTAATTCCATTAATTCTTTAAATGAGTCATCCTCAAGTTCTACATCTTCTTTTGGACTTGAGGATGATGATCCCAATAGGAATCTCTTCAGCTTCACATCAATGAAAGACTTAGGGGATTCTTTAACTACTAAACCTTCAGCTTTTTGAGAGGAAAGTGAGGTTAGAGCTAAGGTTCCTAACTGCTGCCTGATAGTTTGACATAAACTTAATTCAAATACTTTGCTTTACTTGGAGGCCTGGTCTCTTATCATTTGATCACCTCCAATGAAACCCATTGAAGGGGTTGGTATGTTATTCACATTAGACTCATCCTCATTTATTCCAAATCTGTGATTGTAAGACTCAACTGGAACATAACCTTTGTTGGTTGGTTGCCCAGGGTCTTCACCTCAGGCGCCTCTTTTCACTGCCTCTACACGGTGGAGGTCAGTCCCTCCTACCCTATGATGGAATGGAACTTGTGGAATGTGACTTGTGGCTCTACTTCTTCATTAATGTCCTTTCCTCGTTCACTTGTATTTTCATTTTTCTTATATTTTTCATTCTCTTTTTCTTTTTCTTTTTTTTTTATTTTAATTTTGACCAAGTTCACGAGAAAAAGGTATTTTGAGAAAGATAGCAGGTCACATCTTCATATATCTCAGCCTCTTTGACTGAAATGGCTTTTCATCACCTTTAACACATTATTCAATCCTATCCTTTTTGAACTTGATGCACTAATGGAGGGAAGATGGAATCATCTTGTTCTGATGTATCCAAGGCCTACCGAGCAAAGCAGTGAATGAAGTATTCAAATCAATGATATAGAACTTAGCTTGAGTCATCGATTTACCTATTTCCAAAGATAACACTATATAACCTAAAGCCCTCTCGCCTTGTTCATTGAATCCTCTCAATATCATCCAATCTTTTAGAGCATGGAGATGTCGATCCTCTAAGTAGGCAAGGATCTTTAGACTCATAATGTTCACCAATGAACCTGGATCAATAAGAACTCTGGAGAGAGTGAATCTGCCCATGCCCACTATGATGTAGAGGGGACGGTTATGCTCCATGTCCCCCAGTAAAAGGTTTTCATCTGTGAAGGTGATTCCCTAGGCTTCTCTGGAATAATGTGTCTCCTCTCTAATAACGGTCAGCTGAGCTAAGCATATCTCTGGGTCAAGAAGAGCCTTGATTAATAATTCCCTCATCTCTTTGGATAATATAAGGGCATCATATATGCTTAGCTTAGATGGAAACTTTTTTAGGTGAGAGAGGACATTGTAGTCCACTTTGGGTTGGTCCTCCACAAGCATATCCAAGGGTGGAGCATCTTGTGGAGGGGCTTCTTGATCATCTGAACCAATGACTTGTTTTCCCCTATCTTGAGATGCTTCCCTAGGAGGTAGAACCTTGCCATTATGGAGGTTGACTTCGGTGATCTCTTGTGGCAGGTTAGTGGGAGGTTCACTCATCGGCTCACCTACTTCTCCTATGGGACCCTCGATGATTCCAAGTCTATCTTAAGAGGTGAGTATTATTCAGAAGGAAAATCCAACTCTAATTTAGAAAGGGAAGATCATAGTTATTATAATTATTATTTAGACTTGAAGAGTTTTTAGGAGAATTAGACAACCCATGAGTGACAGATGTAATTCAAACTAGCTTTATTCCTTAATTTCTTGGATTTTGAAGGAGGTACATAGTAGAAATCTAGTAAAATAAGTAGGGTGAGGGATTTAATGCCCTCATCTACCGATATAAGATGTATACTAGAGGAAGAGCTAGCTAAAGTAGAGGTGCTCGCTGATGTAGTAGCTGCAACTATGGACTAGAGGTTGGGCTCGATTGGTGGTTGTGCTACTTGGCTATCCCGGGCCGGCAGCTACATTGCTCTGACTCCCCTTCTCCCCAAGTTATCTATGGTAACTTGTGAACCTTCCTTGATGTTGGAGGTTCGAGCTACCTCAGGCACCTGTAAAGAAAGTTTCTTGATTTTGGACACAAAATTTTTAGAGTTCAAGATAAGGAGATATCCCAACCTTCTTTGGTTTTAAGAGGATCACAAGTATCCCCAAGAATTACCCTAAAACTAGGTGGTTGTTCCACAGGGTATTCCTTTGGGATAACTATGGCTCTTGTCATGTAGCTTTGCTCAAGCCAGTCTTTGAATGTAAAGCAATCCTCCAAAACATGACCTAGCCTACGGTGGTAGTGGCAAAAGTTAGGATCATTGCTCTTGCCCACTTCCTCTGGCCGTCTAGGCTTGAGTAGCTAAAAGTCAGGTTTCTTTAAGAGATTCTTAAAGATTTTCCTAACTACCTCCCTCTTAAATGAATATGGTTTGTTTAGTTTATCCGTAAAAGTAGGTGGATGGTAGTTACCTGGTGGCAGATATGTGTACCTGCTGTGGCTGAGGAGGAGGTGGTGAAGGTCATGGAGGCTGCTATGGCAACTAGTAGGATGGCCTCGGTGGTGGTAGAGGAGGTGGAAGTGATGGTTGTGGAGCACGAGGTCTCTCATACTACTCTCTGGCCGGCTGCTTCCCCTTGTCTACTGCTATCACTGCTCCTGGTTTCTTCTCATAAGCTTTCTGTGACTTTAGCTTTGTTGATTGATCCATAAAAGGCAACTGTCTAGCTTCTCCTTGTAAGCTAGCTGCCTGGTTGATTAGCTTCTCAAATATCTTGATGGTAAAACCTTTGAGCATGAAGGCTATCGGGCCATGAATATTCTTTAGTAGAATTTTAATAGCACGTTGTTCAGACAGCTACGGTTTGTATTTCATACTCAAATTATGCCATATGAGAATAAAATCAACGAGGGACTCACCAGGGTGTTGTTGAGCCACAACGAGATCACCTCCTGTCACCCTTTGTTGAGCTCCAGCAAACCTCTTAATGAAGAGTTACTCTAACTCAGTAAAAGTCTTCACTAAACTGATGGGGATTTCAGCATATCAATTAAAGGCTATGCCTGCTAAGCTACTAATAAAAAGATGGAAGAGTAATGCATCACTACCACTGCAATTTACAGGCTCTAAAGTGCAATGTCTTTGCCTTGGGTTTTACCATCAGCTCTTGAAAGAAGGTGGCATGAAACCCTTAGGATATTGGATAACATCAATTCCTAGGTCACCCTTTGGGCCAATGATCCTTCTTGGGCTTGCGCCAACGCTTCTCTCAACCATGAGCTTTTATGTCCTTTTCTTATACGGATGTACTATCCACTACCTTCATATACAAGCTGGTACTGTCCTTGCTCCACTAGAGGTGAAGTCTTGGCTTGATCAAATACATGCAACAACTCAGGCAGACCTATCTCTGCTATAGTAGGATGCATTATTGGGGCTTAGTTTTGAAGTAAACTGCTGCCAGCAAGTCTTCAAGCCTCTTCCCTATCCTATCAATTTGTTCATCCTTTTGCTTTATTTATTGAAGGAGGTGTTGGGTCAAGTAGGCTATATCTTTCTGCTCGACCGCATCACCTTCCAAGTTCTGCTGATCATGAAGGAGGGAAGCCCTAGTGTCTACCATGTGCACTCATGCTGAATCTTCTAACATGTCATTTTCATTAGGATCAAAACTGACCTTCTCATCCTCTAAATCAGACCAGACATATCCTAATATCTCCTTTTTCTCTACTAGATCTTGCAATAGGAACGATCCAATTGAACAGTAAGATCAAAGGTAGGTGTAGGATCACTATCATGAACAGATAGACATCTAACCTCCGCTACTGCTGGAGAGCTAACCTTATGAGGGCTACGCTCGCTAGAAGAAAGATGCTCCTGGCTGTCACTAGATCTTGATGGAGTGGTACCCTTAGGAGGATTTATGGCCATGGGGATGACTGAACTGTCTCCTCCTCCCTCTACTGCTGCAATCTCCATATCATGCTTGTGGTGGTGGTGGTGATGGAACGACTACTATACTCCGAGGTCGCCATTCCCTCTTCACCACAAGAAGGTCAGAAAGCTTCACCTCACCAGTCGATGATGTAGATGGTATGGGATCTCTTCTAATCAATCACTTGGGGCTCTTCTCTCTCCCATGGCCTTCATGCCTTTTGGTGGATGATGGAACTTGTACAGAGATGGTGGACAAGTAGAGCGGTGTGGTGGACCTCGACTTTCTCGGATAGGAGCTCCTCTCTGGTGATGGGCCCATCGGTAGAATCTATCGATATTGGTGCGGGTAGCTCGCGATGAAAAGACAAGTGCGAGGCATCGATGTACCTTCACGCTCAGTAGTAATCATGATATGGGCCTAGCCCTCTCATGTCGATATGTTTACTCACACTGGATGGGACAAATCAAACCTTGAGTCCATAAACCATCGGCATAGCGATCCAAGGCGTATGACCTCCTCCTCTCGATAGGAGCTTGAAAATGCTGCGGAGGTGAAACTAAAATCCTCTCATCTCTATCGGATCAGAGAGGGGTAGAACTTATTTTGGTGATGGGAAAACCATCCTAGGAAACTCCTTTATTGCGGGAAGCGCCTCCAACTCCCTACTATGGGTATGATCTTGATCATGCGGTTCTTGTTTGTTAAGTCACAGTAGGTCGGGTATGGGAAGTAGACCCAAGTGTTGTAGAGGAGATCTAGAATGAGTCTTCCCCTTGGAGGGAGCCAATGAGTGTGTGATAGCCCATAATGGGGCAGCAAGAACAAGCACCGGTCTGAACTACTATAGAACTTCCACGCCTTCCTCTTGGGAGGATCTCTTCGATGGTAACTCAATCACTGGATGACCCGCTACCACGCCGCTCTGTTGCGAGGGTGGTCCCCTTACATGTGATCTTAGCCCCCTCAAAGCCATGGCCAAAATGGATGAGGTGGTCAGTGAGAGGCTTGGATCAAGGCCAAATCCATCCCGAAATGTGAACACTACATGCCATTGAATTGAGCCTGAGAAAGTCTGATGTTGGAAAACAAACCTGAATTAGATTTCTTGCTTTGTTGATTTTTAAATTTTTATTTAGAATTTGAACACACACTCAACAACTTGAAAGTGTTAAGTGGGGCTCAAATGAATTTGGAGAGATTTTGAGATTGATTGGAAAGGAGATTTTCTAAAATGTAGAATCCATTTTTCAACAAATTTGTGTATGTTGAAAAGGGCTTCATATATTTCTTGGAGAGATTGATGCTTCCATAGGTTCATATTTGATTTTGATTTTTGATTGTCAGGACCCTTTATTTAACAAATTTGAGTATGTTAAAGTAAATGGTCAATTGATTTTATTTTGATTTGTGATTTTGGAATTTACTTAGTAAATTTGGGTATGCTAAGTACGGTGTTTGGAAACATTTTTATTTTTTTGTTTGCTTATTTGTGAATCATGTGTGAATTTGAGAATGGAATCTTCACTTAGAAAATTTGGGTATGCTAAATGAAGAATCCAAGTGTTTTATTATTTTTGAAAAGAAGATCTTTACTTAGCAAATTTAGGTATACTAAATAAAGGATCCAAATGTGTTTTGTCTTTGATGATTTTGAAAAGAGGAGTCTTAGCAAATTTAGGTATGCTAAGAAAATCCAAATGTGTTTCATGTTTTGATGATTTTGAAAAGAGAATTATTTACTTAGCAAATTAAGGTATGTTAAATAAAGGATCCATGTGTTTTGTCTTTGTTGATTTAGAAAAAGAGGATTCTTAGCAAATTTAGGTATGTTAAGGAAATCCAAATGTGTTTTATCTTTGCTTTTTGATTTTGATCTTGAAAGATGGATCTTCACTTAGCAAATTTGTGTATGCTAAATGAAAATCAAATGTTGTTTGATATTTTTGATTTTGAAAAGAGGATTCTTTACTTCACAAATTTAGGTTTGCTAAATAAAGGATCCATGTGTTTTGTTTTGATTTTTAATTTTAATTTTGAAAGATGGATCTTCACTTAGCAAATTTGGGTATGCTAAATGAAAAAAAAATCCAAATGTTGTTTGATCTTTTTGATTTTGAAAAGAGGATTCTTTACTTAACAAATTTAGGTATGCTAAATAAAGGATCCATGTGTTTTGTTTTGATTTTTGATTTTGATTTTGAAAAAAGAATCTTCACTTAGCAATTTTGGGTATGCTAAATGAAAGAACCAAATGTGTTTCATTTTTGTGATTTTGATTTTGAAAAGTGGATCATCACTTAGCAAATTTGGGTATGCTGAATGAAAGATCCAAATGTTGTTTGAATTTTGAAAAGATGATTGTTAATTTTAAAAATATGATTATTAGTTTTGTTTTGAAAATGGAATCTTCATTCAAGAAGTTGAATGAGGATGTTCATTTGTTCTTTTTGAAAATATGATTTTTGAATTTTATTTTGAAAATGAAATCTTCATCAAAATAAATTGAGTGAAGATGTTTATTTGTGCTTTTGAAAATATGATTGTTGATTTTGATTTTTGAGAATGAAATTTTCATTCAAAATAAATTGAGTGAAGATGTTCATTTGTGCTTTTAGAAAATATGATTGTTGATTTTATTTTTGAAAAGATGATTGTTGATTTTATTTTTGCAAAGATGATTGTTGATTTTAGTTTTGAAAATGAAATCTTCATTCAATAAATTAATGATGATGTTCATTTGTGCTTTTGAAAATATGATTGTTGATTTTATTTTTGAAAAGATGATTGTTGATTTTATTTTTGAAAATGTGATTGTTGATTTTATTTAAGAGAAGATCCTACATATAATAATCATGAAGATTGTTAGATGAGGTTGATTTATGAAAAATATTATGCATTTTGAAAAAGTGCTTTTTGTAAATTGATGTTTTTTTATAAAGGATTTATTTTTATTTATTTTTGGAATGAACCTTACCACACCATTGAAATGGTAAGAAGGAAGCCCTTAGTTATTTCTTTTTATTAAATTTTAACTTTTACCTATTGGAAAAACCCAATAGGGGTTTTATGACCCACATGGAGTGAGGTCCTAAAACCTAAAGGATGTTGGCTAGCTTAGCTTAAGAATGAAATAAACTAAGTACTAACAAAAAAGAAGGATAGTCTCAGATTCATATAAACTACAAACCCACTATCGATACTTGGAGACAATGTCCATTTACTAAAGATGGAGAGAGGAACCATCCCAGCAGAGTCGACAGAAAAATCTATGGTGAATTTTATTTTCATCCTTCATCTATCTTCTTTGAGAAAAAAAATAAATGAAGAACGAAAAAAACAATGCTCTTGTTGGACACCATGCAGATCCGTAGATGTTCTTATTAAGGCGATCAGGTATGACATTGAGTAATGGTGTACTATCTCGAGAGATAAGTCACCATCCTACAATGGACCTAGTCATCTTAATAAGGACTCTTAAGGATGATGGGTCTTCGGATGTACCGAGATTCTTCCCTTTACATGAAAAAGTAAAGCATGATTTATTTTAAATGCGTTGTTAAGTTCCCTATGAGGTGGCCCCATAGTTAATTACATCCTAAGGAATGAGATCTCTTAGGAATACTCTCGATTAAGGTAAATGATCATTATCTCCAAAGATTTCAAAGATAGGACTATCAATCAATTTATTATTTTTTGAAGATAAAGTGGGATTGATCAAGAGGAGAGAATTATTATTTAATCCAAAGGAAGATAAGTAGGGGATGCTTATGATACTAGGAAGCCTAGTAAGCATCCCAAACTCTCCTATGGTTGGGCTTTATATTTTTGAAATTGAAGTGATTTATTTGTTTGAGTTGAATTTTCATTAGAAATCTAGGGCTTACAATTAAATACAAAATCATGAAAATGCCTAAGAGGTGAGGATTTATGCTTATGGCCTGCAAAAGGGATTAGCAACCTCTGAACCTAAATCTAGGGAGCTTTAGAGAGAGACAAGACATGACCTAAATCTAAGACAAAAATGGGTGTTTGGTTTACCTCCACAAGAGAAGATAAACACCCATTTGTTTGGACAACTCCGGGGTGGCCCCTAACTCCTCCTACTATTTTAAATTCATGTAGGCAAGTCATATGCTTATGCAAGATAGCTAGACTGTTATTTATTTAGAAAGAGACTAAGTCCTTAGACACACTCCCTAAGAGACTAGATCATGTAGGACATGATTAATGACTTAAATCTAATGCAAATATTTGTTATATTTTATTTTCATTTTGGATATTCATTTGACACTGGCTATGAGATTCATATGCCTAATACATGAGAAATTAGATTATGGGATAAAATCAGGAAGAAAGGAGGTGTGTTTTCACCATCATTCTCAAAGGTCAAGCCAAGTTCTCGGCAAAGGTGGAAGCCCTCCATAAGCAAGAGTGAAGCAAGATCCTTTTTTTATGCATGATGTGAAAACATACAACATCCAGCTATGAGGTTACTAAATCTTTTACCTTGATTTTAAACTTAGGCTTTAGCTGAGGTTATGAGTTGTTAATTTTTAATTTTGAGTTGATTAATTGGATAGAAAAATTATTTTTCTCTAAGAGCCTAATCGCCTCCAGGCCATTCATCAAAGCAATGAAGAAACTAGGAAAATATGCCATCTTAATGCACAAGATAAACAAAAATCAAACAATTTATAAAGCTAGCATAAAAGAATAAAAGGCCTTTGTGGTCGGGCTCCACCACACAAACCCAAAAAAAAGGGTAGCTGAGCTCTACCCTTATACAATCCGGATTATAAATAAATTAATTACAATCAAAATGGGGAATCATTTTATGGGGGTCTTCATTCTTCATTCTTTTTTCTTCTTTCTTCTTTCTTCTTTTGGTTAGTTTGAATGTGGTTGCTCCGAAGGCTTCACATGGTACATAAGACATAGTCTTATGACCAATGTTCATCTAATCCCCATAACAATCATTCTAAATCTAATTACAAAATTACATGAAAATGGGAAAAAAAAATCTAACTAAAACGCAAAATAAAGATTAGCTAAACAAACCACACAATTCAAGCATATATATGAATAAATTGGACTTAGCACCCACATGGAACCAAGTCCACTGGACTATTTTTGGATTATGCTTAGGGTATAAGCAACTGCATAACAAAAGTATTTATATTTTTATTACATCTTAAGCACAATCCCTGAGATAATGATTAGATTAAGATCCCTATCATTCGGTCTCACATACACTAACATCCGACTAAAACATTACATCACAAAACAAAATCGTATCAACCATGCACCTAACATAGGACTAGAAATGGTGACTTAGCCTAATGTGTGTGCCATTCAAGGCTTGTGTGGTATGTCTTAGCTAGGCTTTAAGGTTATAGTTTTCTAAGTATGAAATATTCAACTTTGAAGGTGGTTTCATTTAAGTGATTTAGTTGATTTGTTAATTTTATTTGATGGTTTGATTTGATTTGATTGAACCTACACTTAATTACTAAGTGTTGTAAAGAGAGGAAAAGAGAAGAGAACTTCTCTTTCCTCCCAACCTTAAGTAACTTCTAAAGTAGATTCATTATTGATTTTTATTTGTGAATATATTATTATGTGTTTTAATTAGTCCTATGTTTAGATTTACTCTAAATCAACCTATTCAAATAAGAAAGGTATTTTAGGATTAACTAAAGTGAATTACTATCACAAAACACAACACTTTATTTATTTCCAACATGTGTGACATGCATATGGATGAACCCTAAGCATATCTATACATGCAAATGGAAATGTTAGCACACCTTAATGATGAATGCTAAGAGATATTGCTTAAGAAATTTGGATGCTTTATGATGCATGATTTTGTTAAGTAGAAAAAGAGGATTCTTTTATCCATTAATCAAATGCACATTTACATATATGAAAGACATAAGTGAGTACGCCATTATTTTCTACACTAGGGGTGTAACATATAAGACATACTTAGGGCTACTTAAAGCCTAGCTACCTCGGGATGTCCAAACTAATATATCACTTTTCTTAAATACATGTGCATGTACAAAAAGAAATGAATGGTGAAAGAGTCATGCAAAGATTTTTATGTTTGTTTTTATGCAATTTATATGTGTAATTGTGAAGATCCTTCATAGGAATGGATAGGAATAGATTTAAGCAAGTGTTGTGTTCTTTTCAAATGAACTATATACTTTACAAATCCTATTCAAAACTATGTTAAAAGAGAAGGGAAGGAAAGTCACATAATGCACATCTTTTGTTATACTCACATGGAAGCTTATAAGTAATTATAAGTAGCATACCTTTCATTTGAAATGTTTGATTTATAAGTTATGAAAATAATTTTGTATTTAGTAGTGATAACAACCATTCATATTCTTACTTTAGCCAAAACATGTTAATTTAACATAAAGGAAATATTTCATTTATTTTTATTTTTCAAAAGACATGAATGCATGATTTTCATATGGCAAACAACACTTAGCATACTAAGAAAGAGATAAAGTGATGTAAGCATGTAATTTCACTGACCTTAATCAATTCCTAAAGATAATCCTATGGAATAGAATCATTTAAAGAAAATTTTAGTTTTGTTTTGAGTTTGATTTGATTTTAGGAAATGTGAAAAGGTTTGCTGGTTCTAACCCATATCCCACATGTGTGTGTTGTTTTAGTTTAATTTTTAGAGCAATTAGATTGGTTTTATATATTTTTTAGGTTAAGGTGTAAATTAACTTCATTAATTACCCCTTTACACACCTCATATAATTATTCAAACAATTATGAGCCAACATATGATATGCAACCACATTGAATTTAAATCAATGCACCTAGAAAATAAAGGGCCTAATGCAATTGGCTCACAATTATTGATTAATTAAGCTAAGGGGTTTAATTAAGTACTTTCATATCCCTTCCCACACATGTGAGTTGGAAATGATTTTCTTAAGCTTACTTAGGTTATTGAACACCAAAGTATCTTCCTAAGAAAGGATTGATTAAGTGATTAAGTTTATGGATTAATTTTTGATTTTGAGTTTGGTTAATTAAGCTATTTAATGAAATGATTAAATCATTAATCAATTTGTAAATTAATTAAGTTCTCTTCCAAATGAAATAGACTTAGGGGAGAAAATTTGGAAAAGGCATCCTAATCTCATTCCCTAAGTCTATTCATTGTTCCAAGATGATTATCTAGATTAATTAATGAATTATCATTATTTAATAGGTTAATTAATCATTTAATTGATTAAGAGAGTGATTAGAGATGAAACAAGCAATTACCCAAATTAATTCAATAATAAATTCCAAGAAAATCATGGGAGGTAGAGGTCATCCCACTAATTAACCCCAAGGAGTTTAGAATTAATTATTGAAGTAATTAAAGAGTAATTAATATAATTACATCCCCAATAAAACTCAAATTGAGCAAATGTTACTATTCAAAATCAATTAAGCTTAATTTTATATTATTCCCCTTTGAATTATCTTTAAAATGAAGTTGAGTTTGTATTTTTCTAATTTTTCTACATTTAGATATGTATTTTTGAAGTTTCTATATGATTAAGGATAATTAAATAACCCTAATTATATAACTAATCACAGCCATACATGATGGCGCGGTGTGCTTTCCATGTCGATGGGATTGGTTATTTGAGTTATCAAATGATTTCTCAGTCAGCCGACAACACTACACATTTTTCCTTGGACCATCTGATCAAAGATCGGACGGTCAAGATCAAGCTCGCGGTATCAAAGGGATTAATCATGGGATCTAACATGGATTAATCAGGACTGTCCATCCAAAACACGCAGGATGGACGGTCCATGATTCATCCTTGCGCTCGCCTACAGGAGACGGCGACCATCCATCCCTTAAGGCTTGATGAGCTCACTCGAGCTTAGAGCAGACCCATACCATCAAGTAAGAAGAAGAAGATCCATTGATCAATTTCAATTGGGATGATACTTTTCTTCACAAAGGACCAAATAATTTTTACACTAAGCTTGGTTTTGAAGCATACCTCACTGGAGGCTATCACCGGCGCTCCCAACCGTCGAGGTAGCTTCATCTAGTGGAGACGAAATCCTGTTGAAGGTTTGATGGCTTGAGATCAAGTGGATCCTCCTATTAGCCAAGATGAGCTTCAAGTGCTTGCGGCTTTGGCCTAGCCCCCTCTTCCCATGGCTTAGATGTTTGGTACTTGACTTGGGTGAGCTCGATTAGGTCCTCTGATGGAGCTTGCAAAAGGAATTGAGCTTTGGTGAAGAATTGAATAAGGTGGATTTCTCACTAACCTCCCTATTTTAGGTTTAAGCAAAACTAAAAATGGAGAATTGGAAAGAGCTTTGGAAACCTTGGGAGAGCAAGGCAATGCTTCCTCTGAGTCCCTCAAGCTCAATCACAATAAGTGATGTGAAATAAAGTGGAATTAGGGGGAATATATCTCCCCATACTTGAATCAGATGACCGAGCTTCTCCTTGCCATTTTGATCAAATTGATCCTATTGAGTGGGTTTGTTAGGCCATTTTAAGCTCCACATGGTTTGATTTTGGCAGAGGGAGGGAGTGAAAAAGTTTCCAAGTGTTAAATCAAGTGTGGGAGGTGATCTCATGTGCTTATTTTGAGTGGAGTGGTCAGTTTTGGAGTTGGATTAGGTTTGACTGACCAAAACCCATTGGGTCATGTGCATCACATTCATTAATGTCCACTTGGTCCACTAAGAGGGTGCTAAGTTGCCATGAAAAGGATTTGACCAAATTCCAAGTGGAATTGGCCATGGGTTACCCTTGACCTAGGGGTAAAATGGTCATTTGGCTTTGATTTAATTTGGGCAGATTTGGAATAGTTTGAAATTGGGTTGGGCCAAATTTTAAAGAATTTGGAGTTGATTTGATATCATTTGGCTAATGTTGACTCATTTAGGTCAAAATGGGTCAACTTGGATCAAGTTGACCAATTGGTCAAATTGGGTCAAATCAAGGGTTGGGTCAAACCAAGGGTTGGGTCAAGTTCATATGACCATTTGAAATATTTTCGTATCATTAGTTTGGTTCAAATTGGTTTATATTTGGTTTTGGTTCATTTGAATTCATTTAGGCCAAATGGGTCAAGTTGACCCATTTGACCCAATTGGGTTAGGTCATGGGTTGGTTTAGGTTTGGTTTGCCATTTGAAATGTTTTACAAGCTTTGGTTTCAATCAATTTTGGTTTGGTTTGATTTTGGCTTGATTTGACCTTTTAGGTCAAGTTGGGTTCACGGTCAATTGGGATAGGTTGGGTCTAGTTGACCAGTTGAGGCTTTGGTCAAGTTTAATAAGTGACTTAAGAATGAATTTGACCTATTGGTTGCAACCAATTTGGCTTAGATCAAGATTTGACACATTTTAACTTTTTAGGTCAAATTGGGTCAACTTGGGTCAAGTGGTTAGCCAATTAGGTTCAAATGATGACTTGGTCAAGTTCAAACATTAATCATAAACTGGTTTTGATCAATGGTTTCAATCAAACCTATGATGGATTTTGGTAGTTTAGGTTTCATTCAGCTAAGTGTTGACTTGGTCAACAAGTTTGACTTGGTTTGACCAATTTGAGTGATTGGTCATCTGATGATGATTGTTGCTCACAATATGAGGCTTAGGTGGGCTTAATTCAATCCAATTTGGGTAGGATTAAAATTTTGCTCAAAAGGGTACTTTAGGTCACTTTGGGTCAAGTGAGCAGTGGGTCAATTGACTTGATCAAGGCTTGATTCAAGTTTGATTGAACTCACATATGGACTTATAATTTAAATAAAATTCCATTTGCAAGTGGTTTGGAGTCCAATGGGTTTTGATTCATTTGACAATTTCAAGTTCAAAGGATGAACATGGGTTTGATTTGAGTTTGAGTTTTGAATTTTGTTTTGGTTTGATGATTGGAGTTTATGTTTATATTTGGATCCATGATTGAAGGATTGATTGAATCATGAAGAAAATCCAAGGGTTTGAGTTGATTTGAGGTTGATTTGGCTAAGTTCAAGAATTTGACTTGAAAGGATATAAGTTGGATTTAGATTAAATTTGGGTTTGAATTTTGAATTGGTTTTGGGTATTTGAATTTATATTTCATTTATATTTGTGAATATAAATGGAAATATAAATGGGTTATGAGAAAATCCTTTGAATTTGGAATGATTTGAATTTGATTTGAGCTAATCCATAAGATGAAATCAAAGGGCTTAGGAAAGATTTTTTTTTAATTTGGACTTAAGTTTTGGATTTGGTTTTTGTTATTTGAGTTTATATTTCATTTATATTTGTGAATATAAATGAGAATATAAATGGGTTATGAGAAAATCTCTTGAGTTTGAATTAATTTGGATTTGATTTGAGCTAAGTCCATATGATGAAATCAACTTAGGAAAGATTTTTGGAATTGGACTTAAGTTTTGGATTTAATTTTGGTTATTTGAATTTATATTTCATTTATACTTGTGAATATAAATGAGAATATAAATGGGTTATGAGAAAAATCTCTTGAATTTGAATTGATTTAGATTTAATTTGATCTAAGTCCATAAGATGAAATCAAAGGAGCTTAGGAAAGATTTTGGATTTGGACTTCAATCATGGGTTTCAATCATTTGGAATTGATTCATGATTTGAGAAAATCCATTATTAATTTAAGGTTTGAGAAAATCAATTAAGTTGGAATTGATTTGAGATTTGATTTGGAATTGGTTTGAGTTTGTAGTTGATTTGAATTTGAAGTTAATTTGGATTTGAAGTTTATTTGAATTTGAAGTTGATTTGAATTTGAAGGTAATTTGAATTTCAAGTTGATTTGAAAGAAGAGAGTAAGGATTTGGTTCAAGTAATAGGGTAGGGAAGTTTTCCTAACACCCTGTTGACCTCATTTTTAGAATGAGCTCTCAACACCTCCCTCCTCTTACATGATTCCTCTTAGCTTTAAGAGTTCTTTAGTCTTAAGACACATCTAGTGATTAGGAGGACACTCCCCTAGCCCTAGAAGACTTGGAAGGTTTTGCCATAGGAATAGGTCATGCCTTAGGGGTGTTAGGAATTCTCCTATCCTTATCCTAAACCATTCCTCATTTCCTTCTTTCAAGTTAAACCCCAAAATCAACTCTATTTGATTTTATCAAATCCAAATCAATTCCATGATTCAATTCGATGATTGAAATCCTATGATCAATATCCATCAAAAATTTCTAAGTTCAAATTTCGTAGTCCCTAACCCTTTCTTAAGGACTTAGTCAAAATCATGATTCAAACCAAATCAAACCTTTGAGATTTTCTCATGGTTCATTTATATTCTAATTTATATCACATATATAAATGAAATATAAACTCAAATCCGTCAAATCAAGTTCAAAATTCAAAATCAATTCATGAAATTTTCTTAAGTCCCTTTAATTTCCCATTAAAGGACTTAGCCAAAATCAACTCTAAACTTTGATCAAATCAATTCAAATCCTTGAAATTTTCTCAAAACTTATTTATATTCTCATTTATATTCCCATATATAAATGAAATATAAATATAAATCAATCCAATCAAACTCAAAAATTAAATTCCAAATTTAAAATGCTTGAAATTCCCTTAAATTCCTTAATTTTTCATTAATGGATTTAATCTAAACTTTGATCAAACCACTTCAAACTCATGGTATTTTCCCAAAATATATTTATATTCTCATTTATGTTCTCATATATAAATGAAATATAAATATAAATCAATCCAATCCCACCCAAAAATTAAATTTCAAATTAAAAATTCCATTAAATCCTTTAAATTCCCTTTAATGAATTTAACCCTAAATTATGATTAAACTCTTTCAAACCCTTGAAATTTTCTCATGATCACTTTATATTCTCATTTATATTCACATATATAAATGAAATATAAATTCAAACAATCAAAACCTACCCCAAATAACAAACTCAAATCAAATCAAAATCAAATCTAAGCCTTTCAAGCCAAAATCTTGAACTTAGCCAAAATCAATTCAAATCAAACCAAACTCTTGATTTTCTCTCATGGTTCAATCAAACCTATAATCATGAGTTCATATATAAATCCATACCTCAATCCTTCAATCAAAACCCAAAACTCCTCCATATTCTTCCTTTGAATATGAGATTTTCAAATAGATCAAAATCCATTTGACATCAAACCTCTTGTAAATGAATTTTTATTTCAATCATGAGTCCATATACAAGATCAATTAACTTTCAAATTGCTTTGACCAAGCCATTTGACCACTTAGGCTCACTTGACCCAAAGTGACCTAAAGTACCCTTATGACTTTTTGATAACCAAATTGGATTAAACCATATATGCTCTCATCATGATCAACAATCATGATCAAACCGCAATTAAGTCAAACCTAAGGGTTGACCAAGTTAACACTTAACCAAAATTGAAACCCAATATGACCAAAATCCACCATAGGCCAAATTGATTAAAACCATTGATCTAAGTTCACTCATGACCTATGTTTGAACTTGACCAAATTAACCTTTGAGCCTAACCTAACCCATTTGGCCCACTTGACCCAAGTTGACCCATTTTGACCTACAAGGCCAAAATATGTCAAAACTTGATCTAAGCCAAATTGATTGAAACTAATGAGCCAAGTCCATCCCAAATCATTTGTGTAACTTGACCAAAGCCTTAATTGGCCAACTAGACCCAACCTAGCTCAATTGACTTTAGACCCAACATGACCTAAAGGGGCATGTTGAGCCAAAATTGAACCTAACTCAAATTGATTGGAAACAAAGATATCCATCCACTTCATATGCCCAACCAAACCTAAAAATACCCTTGACCTAACCCAAATAGGTCAAAGGGGTGAAATGGGTCAACTTGACCCATTTGACCTAAATGAGTCATATGAGCCAAAACCAAACTTATACCAAATTAAACTAAACTAAAGGTACCAAAACATTTCAAATGGTCATATGAACTTGACCCAACCCTTGGTTTGACCCAATTTGACCAATTGGTCAACTTGACCTAAGTTGACCCATTTTGACCTAAATGGATCAACATGACCCAAACCCTATCAAATGGATTCTGAATCCATTGAAACTTGGCCCAAACTATTTTCTCAGCATACCAAACATACTCAAATTGGAAAAAAAAATAGTAAAATGACTATTATACCCCTAGTCCATAGAACAAATTTGGCTAGCCCATGGGTATTATGATCATACACTCATCAAAACACTTGAGGCTCTCCTAAAACATTAAAGGGACCTAGTGATGAGTGGTGCACCCAACCCAATGGGTTTGGGTCAACCCATTTGACCAATGGACCAAACCCGACCCATAGGCATAAAATTGAATTTTCAAACTCCCCCCAAACCTCAATTGATTGCACATGGGAGCTAGGCACCTATTCCTCTGGCCAAACCAACCATGTGCACACCTCTAACCACTCAAACAACCCATTCCATTGTGACAATTGGATCAAAATGGCACCTAAGAGGTCGACCGCCCGATTTCCATAGGGGGAGATATACTCCCCCTAATCACTGAAATCAAAATACACTCATAGTAGATTGAGGTCTAAGAAGCTTGAGAGAACATCACAGAGCTTTCCCAAGGCCTCTAGAGCAGATTTGGATTTCATCTTCTTCAATTTTCAAACAATAAAAATAGGGGTGCTCACCTTGACTTCCAAAATTCTCCACACATCTTGCAATTCCTTCTACACTCATCATCCTTGGACTCAGTCGAGCTTGCCTAAGCATTCAATTGAGTTCTAAAGCCAAGGGAAAGATCAATTCGATCAAAGCTGCAAGGGAGCTAAGGGAGTTGGTCCATCCACTCATCTACTCAACCTCAAGAGCTAGGAACCTCAACAGAGCTTCGTCTCCACTAGATGAAGCTACCTCATCATTCCCGAGCGCTGGTGATCACCTCCGACGAGGTTAGTAAATTTTTGACCACTTAGGCTAAGGTGTGTTGGTCTTTTATGAAGTGGATTTTCATTTCATAGGATCTTAGCCATTGGATTGGCCGCTCTGATCCCCTAGATGGTGTGTGTTGAATTTTGTTTGAATCCATGAGGGATCGGGCTCGATCTTCCCTTGGATTGTGAACAGCTCACATTCCTCCTCGAGAAGAACTCAATATCCATCCATGTTTAGATGGATCGAGATTATTTCCCACATTTTAGAATTCATTTTCCCTTTTAAAATCAAAGGTTTATCCTCTAACATGTGATCTTTGATCGGACAGCTAAGGGTAAAAGCGCGTGCGCCTCTACCGTTCCCTTGATGTGAAAATTTAAAGAGGGGCTCACAGACACGTAAAGCGTTGACCGCCACTGGTGATTAATCAGGGATTAGTTATTTAACTAATTAATTAATCCCTATGGCTTCTAAAATCATAACTCTTCACAAAAAATTTAGAAAAATAAAAGGAAAAATGCCTTGGATAGATAATTTCATCTAAAATATTTAAAAATTATTTTCAATAAATTTTGATTTCCCTTTTTCTCTGAATTTGGGTTTCTTTGGGAATGATAATTAGCCAATTACTTTCTAATTAAGTTACAGTGGATCTCAAATTTTTAGGGTTCATTTTAGGGGATGATCTCTACCAACCCTAATTTTCTTGAGATTTATTGAGGCCTTGATTAGGGAAATTGCTAGCTCATTACCTAATTACCCTCTTCATATAATTAAAGGTAATTAAGATGTAATTAGTGGATTTTTCTTATGATTAAGTTAGATTAAGATTAGATCCAGTGAATAGGGGTTTTAGAGAATAATTTTGGGGTATTTCCCCTAAGCTATTCCTTAAACTCCCTTTTATTTCCTTAATCTCCTTTTTAATTAAGGGTTAATCCATTAATTACCCTTTTAAATGATTTTTAAAAATCCTAAAAATCTCCATAACATAATTAATCTACCTTGGGTAGACACTTAGGTGTTCAATAGCCTAAGTCTAATTAATAAAATTAAACCCCCTTTCATAAGTATGAAGGGGTGTTTTAAAAGTACTTAAGCTAAAAACCCTTAGCTAAATTAACTTTTAATTGTGAGCCAAATTGCATTAGACCTTTTCATTACAAGGTGAATTGCAAATTTACATACCTTGTGGGTTTTATGTCATCTCTTTGGCTTATAATTACCTAAGTTAATTTTCCTAAGGTGGTATAGGTAAGGGTTAATTAAATGCATACCTTAACCCAATCAACACTTAAAAGTGATTTAATTATCTGAAAATTAAACTAAAATACAAAACACATGTGGGAATGGGTTAGGAACAACAAACTAATCTCACCCTTTTAAAATTAAATCAAACTTCAAACAAATAAAAATCATTTTTGAAATTCACTTTGATTTATTCTAAGTTTTCTTATTCATTAAGAATGTCTTTAGGAATTAAGTAAAGTGAGTTTGTTCATGTGATTACATTGCTTTAGATTTTTTTCAACATGTTAAATTATATGCCATATGACTTATGCATCCATGATTTCATGTTTTCAAAATTTTAAAATGAAATTGTTTATTTTATGTCAAATGTGCATGTGTTGGCTAAAGTAAAATATGGATGACTATTATCACTACTAAATTTAAAGTATTTTCAAAATTGATAAATGAAACATCAAATGTGAAAGTTTGATATCCATATATTAATTATTAGCTTGCAAAGATGAGGATGCTTAGGTGGATGAGTGGCTTTACTCTCAGAGATAAAATGCAAAATGAGTATGTTCAAAAAAAAGTTGGAGTAGCTCCTGTGGCTGATAAGATTAGAGAGAGCCGCCTTAGATGGTTTGGACACATAAAGCGTCAGTCATTTAATGACTCGCTTAAGAGAGTAGATGCATTAGATTTACCTTATGTTAAGAATGGTAGAGGTAGACCTAAAAAGACTTGGTTAAGATGTATAAAAAATGACCTTAGTATACTTGAATTAAATGAGAATTTGACACATAATGGACACAATGGAGATGAAGGATTCATGTAGCTGACCCCACTTAGTGGGATTAAGGTTTGTTGTTGTTGTTGTTGTTGTTGTTGTTGTTGTTGTTGTATGTGATGAAATTATAAAGCATGTTTAGTGTAGCCTTTCCTTCCTTTCTTATGTTATTATAGTTTTGAATATGGATTAGTAAGATGTAGGGTTCATTTGCAAAGAACCTAACACTTACTTAATTTCAAACCATATTCATCCCTATGCTCTATTCTAAGAAGGATTGCCTACACTTACATGAATAAATTGCATAAACAAAGTGAAATTATTAAGCAAACTTTTGCATATTCCTTTTTCCACTTTATTTCTTTTATATGTATGTTTGTGCTTAAGGAGAGTGGTATAATAGTCGGGATAACCCCAAGGTTACGAGGCTATAAGTAGCCCTAAGTAGGTTTTATACCTTACACCTCTGGTTAACAATGACGCTGTACTCACTTATGCCTTTCTTACATTCATGCATGTATGTGAAATTTTGGATAAGGAAAATTTTTTCTACTTAAGAAAATCATGCATCTAAATCTTCTAAATTCCCTTAAATGGATCATTTAGCATGCATCATAAAGTGTGTCAATTATCCTCATTTGCATGTATAAATATGCTTAGGGTCCATCCATTTGCATGTTATATATGTTGGGAAAGAATTGAAGTAATGTATGTTATGTGAATTTTGATTCATTTTTCTTAATCTTAAAATATCTTTCTTTTTGGATAGGTTTGTTTAGAGTTGATCTAAACTTAAATTAAAAGATTTAATCAAAATATTCACTTAAATCAAACTAAAATGTGAACTTACCTTACAAATTACTTAAGGATTAGGGAACAAAAGAGAAGTATCCTTCTCTTTCTCTCTCTTTATAACTTAGTAATTAATTGTAGGTTTCACTCAAATCAATTCAAAACATGAAATAACAATAACCCAAAGTCACTAAACAACTTAAATGAAACCCTCTTCTAAGTTGAACATGTCTTTCACACTTAGAAAAATCAAACCTAAAGTCCTAAGCTAAGCATGCTACACAAACCTTCAAAGCACACAAATTAACCTAAGTCACCACTTTTAGCTTTAGGTTTGGTCGGTGCATGGCTTGATGTTATGTTTTATTTTGTGATGAATCTTTTAGACTATATGTTATGGTGTATGCTCATAGAATGAATGGTAGGATGTGTTTAGTATAACTATTCTTTTTTGTAGGGGATTGTGCTAAAGGGGCGCTATCATAAACAAAAATATAAATGCTTCTTACTTGCAGGTGCTTATACCCCTTAGCATAATCCATAGGCCAGGTGGACTTGATCACCCATGTTTGGGGTGATGAGTCTAATATACATGCTTAGGATTTGTATGGTATGATTTGACTAACCTTTGTTTTGCATATGTTAGTTAGATTTATACATTTTCTTTTCATGTAAAAAATTTGTATATTTAGGATTTGGAATGAATTGTTATGGGGGATTAAGATGAAAATTGGTTATAAGATCCTATCTTATGTATCATGTGAAGACTTGGAGCATCTACCATTCAACCATCCAAAGGAAGATCCAAAGAAGAAAAGACGAAAACAAAAGAAAGAAAGAAGAAAGAAGAATAAAGCTTGAAGACACCCATATTAATGAATTCTTTTTCTTAAATTATAATTATAATCTGAGTTGTATAAGGGTAGAACTTCACATATTTGATATTTTTTGGGTTTGTGCGGTGGTGCCCGACCACAATAGCCATTTATTCTTTTTACGCTAGTTTTATAAATTAAATGATGTTTGTTTAACTTGCGCATTAAGTGGCATGATTTTTTTAGTTTCTTTCTTGCTTTATGTATGGTCTAGATGAGGATTACACTCTTTAAAAAAAATCTTTTACCCAACTTAACAATTTAAACTAAAACTAAACAACTCATAACCTCACCTAAAGCTTAGGATGAAAATCAAGATAAAAAATTAGAAACCCCTTAGTTGGATGACTTCTTTTCTTTATAATATCATGCACAACAACATCTTGTTTCACTCTTGATTGGAGGGCTTCTATCTTTGCTAGAGAACCCAACTTAACCTTTGAGGGCCGTGGTGGAAACTCACCTCCTAAACTTCTAGCTAATTTTGGCAATAATCTACTTTCTCATGCATTAGTCATAAAAAAATTCCTAGCACGAGTCAAAATGATTGTCCAAAAATGATAATAAAATGAAATTTGAAATGCATTAGATTTAGGTCATTTGAAGTATGCCCTTTACAAGATCTAGTCTCTTTAGGGAGTGAGTTTAAGGACTTAGTCTCTTTCTAAGTAAAAATATCCCAGCTATCTTGCATTAAGCATAAAGACTTGCCTACATATATTTTTAAAGTGTAGGAGGTTGGTTTGGCCACCAGGTTGTAAGTCAGGCTGTGATTTTCCCTCTCTTGTGGAGGATTTGTGCTTTTGGCTCTCTCAAAGCTCCTATATTTAAGTTGAGATTATTCGTTTGTGGGCCATAAGAATAATTCCTCACCTCTTAGGCATTTCCTTAATCTTATGTTAAGGAATCTTAAGTTCTAACATTTTAATGAAAAATACCAACTCAAACAAATTAAATCAATTTCTAAAATGTAAAGCCCAATTTTAGGATAGTTTGAGATGCCCGCTAGGTTTCCTAGCATTGTGAGCATCTTCTACTTATTCCCATTTTAGCTTCGATAATAACTCCCTCTTTTGATCAATCCCATTGATCTTCAAAATACAAATCAATTGATTGATAGTTCTTCCTATTGAAATCTTCAGAGACAACAATCATTTACCTTAATCAAGAGTTTTCCTAAGGAATCCCCATTCCTTAGGATGTAATTAACCATGGGGGCTTGCCCCTGTAGGGAACGTAATGAACTCGGTTTAAAATAAATCTTACTTTACATTTTCATGTAAAGTAGGGGAAGAATCTCTGGTATATATGCAGACCCATCATCCTTAGGAGTCCTTATTGAGGTGATTGGTTCCATTAAAGGGTAGTGACTTCTATCTTTTGAGATAGTACACTATACCTTGATAACGTATCCGATCACCTGAATAAGTACATCTGTGGATCTGCGTGGCGTCTTACCAAGAAGAATTTTTGTAAGGGTATCCTCTTTATTTTCTCTTCACAAATTTGAAAGGCAACTCCCTTATCAAGAATTTTTCACCACAAATTTTTCTGGCGACTCCATTGGGGATGGTTTCTCTCTCCATCTTTGGTAAATGATCATTATCTTTGAGTATCGATAATGAGTTTGTACTTTGGTATGAATCCAAGACTATCCTTCTTTCGTTGGCACTTAGCTCATTTCATTCTTGAGTTAAGTTAGCCAACATCTTTAGGTTTTAGGACCGTATTCCTTGTTGATCCTAAAACCCCCATTGGGTTTCCCAATGGGTAAAATGAAAAGATCTAAAATAAAAAGAAAACATTTTAAATACTTCCTCCTTATCATGCTCATGATAAGGAAAGGTTCATCCTAAAATAATAAAATTTCCATAAAGAACTTTGCTTTTTCAAAAGCATCCTTTTCAAAAATGCACTTAATAAAATATTTTCCACCAAATTTTACCACCCTCATCTAACAATTATTATAATTGTTACATCTTGGGATTTTCAAAAATAAAAATAACAATTAGTTTCCAAAAGCATAAATGGACATCTTTCCATCAATTCACTTTGATGAAAGATTTCATTATCAAAAATAAAAAATAATAAAATAAATAATCATTTTCCAAAAGCACAAATGAACATCTTCCCATCAATTCACTTTGATGAAGATTTCATTTTCAAAATAAAATGAACAATCATCTTTCTAAAATCAAAAATCAAATCAAAAATTTTTCAAAAGCACAAATGAACATCTTCCCATCAATTCACTTTGATGAAAGATTTTATTTCAAAAAAAAAAATAATCAATCATCTTTCCAAAATCAAATCAAAATCTTTTTCCAAAAGCCCAAATGAACATCTTTCCATCAATTCACTTTGATGAAGATTTCAATTTCAAAATAAAATGAACAATCATTTTTCTAAAATAAAAAATCAAATTAAAAACTTTTTCAAAAGCACATGTGAATACTTTCATTTATATACTCACACTTATTGAATGAAAGTTTCATTTCCAAAACAAAAATTAAACTTTTCAACCGAAAAAAACACACATGAACATCTCCATTTTGATATACTCACATTTATTGAAATGAAGATTTCATTCTAAAATAAAACCACTTAAGAAATCCCACTTAAGCATACCTCACATATGTTTTAAGTTGGAATTCCTTTCTTTCAAAAAAGCAACAATCACACACAAAAATTTTACATTTCAAAAATAAGAATTGTCCTCCATTCTATATACCTAAATTTGTTGAATGGAAGTCCCCTTTTCAAAAATTCAAAATCAACAATCACATTTCAAAAATTTTCAAAACATTTTGAATTTCATTTAACATACCCAAATTTGTTAAGTAAAGTTTCCAAATCAAAAATTCAAAACTTTTCAAAACATATTTTGGAACTTCACTTAGCATACTCAAATTTGCTAAGTTTCTAAACTCAAAACAAAAATTTCTCACACACCTTTAGAACCTCTTCCTTTAGCATACCAAATTTGCTAAGGAGAAGTTTTCATTTTTCAAAGTCAAAAATGAAAACAAAATTTGAACACACAATTTGGAATTTCATTTAGCATACTAATTTGCTAAGTGAAATTGCCATTTCACAAAACCAAGTGGGACTTCATCTTTAGCATACCAAATATGCTAAAGTTGAATCTCCACTTTCAATCATTTCAAAAACAAAACAAACACTTAGGATCCCTTTAGCATACCACATTTGCTAAAGGATCCTACCCGTTCAAAATTCAAAAATTTTCAAACAAATGAAATATTTAGGATTCCTTCGACATACCACATTTGATAAAGATCCAACCACTTACAAAACAAATCCAAAAAAAATGAAACACTTAGGATTCCATTTAGTATACAACATTTGCTAAGAATCCTATTTTCAAAATCAAACAAAAACACACTTGGGTTCTTCACTTAGCATACCTAAATTTGTTAAGGAAGAATTTCCAAAGTTTTCAAAATCAAAACAATCAACAAAAAGAAACAATCACTTTCACTTCACTTAGCATACCTAAATTAGCTAAGTAAGTGAAAACTCAAAACATTCAAACAACACAAAACCAATTTGTTAAGGGAAAGGGTCCTCCAAATTTCAAAAATTCAAAATCAAAACAAAATGAACCTATGGAAGCATCTTATCGAAATCTTGAATCCATATTTCAACATACTCAAATTTGTTGAAGTTTGGATTCATACTCAAATCCTCTTTCAATTAATCTTTCTAATTTCATTTGAACCCCACTTAACCCTTCAAAGTGAATGGATGTGGGTTCAAATTTTCAAAATTCAAAAATTCAAAATCTATGGAGATAGAAAACTGATGCATCTTCATTTCTCATTTGTAGATTTCTCTCGAGTTAGTACAATTTTTAGTTGTCAGTTTAAGTTATTATAATGGCAAGATCACATAAATTTGTCTTTACATTCCCTCATGGCATGGACCTTGCCTTGGATCAGGCTGAATTCCCTTATTTGGATCATACCCATTTGATCCACTTTGATTTGAGGGAGCCAAGATTACTAGTGAGGGTATTCCCCTCACAATAGTTAGCAGGAAGATGGTGGTCGGGAAGAAGCCGGTCATCAGGGTAGACTTACCCTCGGATTCAGAGATTTTCTTACTAACAAAGAAAGATGTGGTAGTACCACAACCTTCAGTTTACCAGCTGCGGTTAATTCATGGTAGTTGCTCAGGTTATATGTTTCCCTGTGAGCTAACACCCTATCATCTGTACCCTATAAAGGTAAGGCTCCCCTAGTTCCATGGCTTGCCTCCCTGACATTTGAATACGGGTCTAGCTCGCACTCCTCTCATCTTACTCACACAGCACTGAAACAGGAACCATATGGTCAAACAGTTCCATACCAAGATAGCTAGAGACATTGAGGGAAGCTTCCAGGTCAGCCATATATGAGTCTACTATGATCACATCACATATGGAGAACCAGTTCTATCCTCTCTCAAGATGAGATAAAGAGGATGCTAGGAAGATTCGCTCATCTACTCCTCTAGTGGTGTAGTTCTAGCTGGCAATTTCTAGGGGTAGGAGGTCATATGCTGCCTTGCTCTTTCACACGGTAGGTCAGCATAATCTTGGTCGGGTACCAAGTTTGATCTGATATGTTATCCCCACGCGTAGGAGGTGGATCTTAGGAGAGGCCCATGAGCCCCATCACATATCAGATAGACAGGTTCAACCTATGGTCGCTTGGTCACTAGCATGGCACACTACCCGCGTAGACCATATTGATAGTATCTTCCTCACGGGACTAGCCATCAGGAGGCTCACACAGCATAGAGTGGTGTCCATCGCTTCTACCCCATGTCGTCGCCATGCAGCAGCTCGGCATCACCTATTACAAGGCCATGAAGGCTACATCCAGGGAGAGACATATCCCATTGGTGATCCGACTATGGACAAGGGATCCTAGTCCTCCTACACCACCCATTATGGTAGGGTCGAGCTCTCTTGCTCAACCTTTTGCCCCAGTAGTGGTGTGGAAGGAGTGGCGACCCCAAAGTGTCGTGGTCGTTCCTTCACCAACTCCACCCATTCAGCCGAATGCGGAGATGGTGACTATTATCATGAATATCCCAGATGACAGTATAGTGGTAATAGTGATAGAGGATCATTCCAGGATTGCTACCACTATTGCAGCTAGCATCAGTTAGGATTACCATTCATCTAGAGAGTACAATCCCCCAAGATTGACTCCCCGTTCAAGTGAGTCGATGCCTCTCGTTCATGATAGTGATCACACCTACCAAGCATTTTATACAAAGTTAGATCCTTATAGATGGATAGTACACTATTTTATGGAGAAAAGGAGATCTTAGGGTATGCATGGTCGATGAAGAAAAAGTCAGCTTTGATCCCAGTGAAGATGACTTGATGGGAGATTTGGCATATGCATGGTCGAGACTAGAGGTTCTTCTTAGGAGCGGCGAGCCATGGAAGGATGAGGTTGATCAAGGAGACACCAATCAACCCATCACCTCTCTAAGGCGGAAAGATAGATTGATAGAATGGCTAGGTTGCGGATTTGTTAGCGTGTTAGTGCTTGAAGCAAGCCCTAGTTCATCTCATAGTCAATGTCCGAGCTAGTGCATGTCTTAGACCCATTTAACATTCTACCTCGTTGAGCAAGGTAACTAGTCCTGAAGATAGTAAAAGTACCTCCATACAGATTTGAAATCCATGGTTGAGCAGCGGGTGAAGGAAGCTTTGGCACAAGCCCGAGGAGGATCATCGGTTCCAAAGGGCCTACCTAGAGGAATTTGATTTCATTCAGATCCCAAGGGTTTCATGCCTCCTTCCTTCAAAAGCTTCGATGACAGTGGAAACCCAAGGTAACATATAGCACATTTTAGAGCTAGTTGTTTTTGCTTGGTGGCGATACTCTTTAGACTCTTAGAGTCTAGTGTGTATTGCTTTTAATTGGTATCTTTGACCATCAGTCAAGAAAGATATTCTTGAGTTAGAGCAACTCTTCATCAAGAGATTTACTGGAGCTTAGCAAAGGATTACTGTAGGTGATCTCATTGTAGCACAACAGCACCCCAGTGAGTCCTTCATTGATTATATTCTTTGATGGCGTAATCTGAGTATGAAGTGTGAACCACAGCTGTCTGCACAGCATGTCATTGAGATTTCTTGAAAAAATATCCATGGCCTAGTCACCTTCATGCTTAAGGGCTTCACCATAAAGACATTTGAGAAGCTAATCAACAAGGTGGCTAGTCTACAAGGAGAGGCCAAACAGTTGCCTTTTTAAGATCAGTTACTAAAGCAGAAGTCCCAAAAGGTTTATGAAAGAAACACGAAAGCGGAGCGATGGTTGACAGAGGAAAATGATGATCGAGACGACCTCGTGACCTCCACCTCCTTTGCCAGAAGGCGTATCGGCCTCCCACCTCCACCCACATCCATCTACTCACCATACTAGTAGCGTGTATACATCCACCACTTTTATGGTTAAACAAACCATTCTTTTAAGAGAGGTAATTAGGAAAATCTTTAAAATATCTTAAAGAAACGATTTCTACTGAGCCTAAGGGTCTATTTAGGTGTGAGAACTTTTTGAGCTTGTGGAAGAAGGCTCGCTTTTTTAAGTTATATTTGGAAAACTGCAATCTGTTTGCATCTGTGCAAAATGACTAAAATGTCCCTATGAGCGCATGAGTTGAATATATTTAAACATAATAAAAAATAAGATAATTAATACTTATACATAACCAAAAGTCAACTATATTACATTCACAGATTACACATCACTTAATAAATAACACTACTTAATAAATAACACTAATATTAAAATTATACAATTTAGTGTGATCAAAATATTTAGCCTACCCTCTGATCTAACCTTTTAAAAAAAATTTTTTTTCTACCCTCCCCATGATCCGGTTGATGTGTCACCCTCAAATTCATCAACCCACCTGAAATAATTGTAATCATCTCTTGTTATATTTCTTGGACACCTAAAAAATCTTCTCCCATAATTTTCTTTCCCATAATACAAATATACATCAAATCTCTCAAGTAGAGCTCTTTGAACTTATATTTCGATAAAGTAAATTGTGTAAGCAATAAAATATTAATATGAGGTGACATTACAAAATATTTTTAAAATAAAAATGAAATGGCAAAATATTTATTTCCCCAAAAAGTGATAAATATTTCATCAACAAAAATTGAAGGATTATAATTATTAATCAAAAGATAGAAATTTGGCTAACTTAAAGTACATAACCACTGTAAGGCTCCGTCATATACAAATACCTGCAAGAAGCTCAATAAAAATATAAGAAAATGTAGAAAGATACATTAAAGTAAAATTATAGCGCTCAGCAAGCTCAAAGTCTATCCAAGGAGCAACATTGTATGTGAGAATCCAAACTTCAAAAAGAAGGGTTACGTTCACATAAAATTCTACCAGCTTTAACGATATAAAGAATAATATCAATGCCATCATAGCCATTTCCTTCACTATCAAAGAGAATCAGCCACCAAGCACCAGTTCTAGATACCACATAAGCAGGAACAACAATACAACTAACCAGGAAACCAAGAAGCAGGAAGCCAACCAATTAAAGAATAACAGGTGTACTAGGTTCTTAAAAAAGCATACGTAGTATAGTGCCTTTGCTTATCTTATAAGAAATAGAGATTATGGTGTACTAGGTTCTTGAAGAACAAAACAACCTAAAAGTATTCCAAAGTCAAGCCTTTGTTTAATGAAAGAGTAATAGGTACATAGAACTTTTTGAAATAGTGATCTTAAATCAAAGGAATTGCATCCAACCAAATAAAGAGTTTCCAAATATATTGTGTATGATGTCATGCATAAACTAAACATTTTCTTCCTTTGAACCAACATTATCTTCGACAAAGAAGATAAATAGTTTTCAAATAATTAGAACTTCCTAGCTAATGCTTATTGAACAATAATAGTGCTTCCAAATCCAAATCTATACATGATCAAATCCATATCTATACATGAAAATTGAAGAAAACATGTGCAAAGATAATCAAGAGAACAGATTCCTGATCGAGAACTGACTAATGATAACTTGTTAATCGATCAACAATCCATATATACATCTTAACCAAGTAATTCAAATAACTTGAAATCAATTTCTACAATTCCTAGTAATCATTTAAGAAGGAATAGTGAACAAAAAAGAGATAAATCAATCAACTTAATTACCGAAGTTATTACAGATTCAAAGCTCTACAACAGAGTTTTCTACAATAAAGAAAATCTATTTTTATGGTACAAAATAGACATTTAAGCGACTATTACCATATATCAAAAATAACACTCAAAATTTTTTTTTGGATCATCAATTATTTATGATATGAAAGAAATAAATATTGTAATTCAAAATTTGGAGTATAACAAGAATATACTTATGGTCTCGAGAAAGGATAAAGAAGAGGGCTCATATATGACCACTTACATGGGATTGTAGAAAGAAGGGGCTATATATGTTAAGCTACAGAATTTCCAACTTTATCATCATAATGGTACATCATTCATCATAGGACAGCCGAATTTCTTTAGACCGTCAAGGTCTTTGTTGCCATTTTTATGTACAATGAAGAGCAATGAACGGAGAGTAAATCTGATAGTTACAATTCAATATAGAAAATTTATCCATAAATGTGCATTCAGTGGTATTATAGATACACATAAGAACAATAATTTGAACTGTATATATTTTTTATTAGGGCATCAGTTTTCAAAACACGAATGACAAAACCTTCTGCAATAGCCTTTAAAATTCTATAGCAAAGATCCTTTCAATAAAGAAAACTCTGAAACCTTATATGGAAAATCAGATGATGCAACATAATTTTGCGAAAGCAATAAGGAGGAACATCAAGGAGGATGGTGATGCCGTTGCAATGCAGAAAAGAAAAGAAAAGAAAAGAAATAAGCAACCACAATTTTCTAAGAAATAACAGATGACAAGCAGAAAAAAGAGCTTGATCTTCTACCAATTGGGAAAGGGAATTATGTGGATGGTACGGGGATGAGGGTGTGGAGTAATACACACACAATGATCTGAAACTCCATGAAATCACAATCATATGCTGACAACCTTTCCAAAAGCTAGATAATGTTGATATCAAGTTAGAGCATTAACTCATTACAATAAAATGCTATACAAAATTGAGAGGGCTCATGGAAGATCTTTCAATGGCTTTAGAGACAATAATGATGGTAACTCCACTCTAAGCTTACATTATCAACACTAACATTTAAAAACAATACTATATTCCCACCACCACATCAAATACTCCATTGGTTAAGGTACAACCTCATCACCACCTTTTATTCAAGTGAGACCATACCAAATACTCCATTGGTTAAGGTAAAATATTAAGGCAGGTTTCTTATTGTGCAATTTTAAACAAGGGTCGTGACATGTCTCATTTAACTCAACATGTCAACTAAACCCTACCTAACATTGCCCACCATTATTGGAAAAGGTCTCTTTTGTGAGTGGGGATGTTATGGGTGTTTATTTGTTAGTATGTAGTGGCTGAGGGTTGGCATAGAGTTGCCAAAGAGATGCATTATAGACATTCATTCATCTTTAATGATTTGCATAAACTCAAAGTATCACCCTAAATGAGAGCTCATGATCACAACTAATTGAATCGTGAATGCTTCTCCTATTTGATTATTGTGACTTTTTTTAGGATAATAGATCTATAGAGTTACAACATTTTTATCAAATGTAAGCTATCTTGCTTCTCAAGTAATCAAACTTGATAAACTCCTTTCCCAAATCTAGCCTCACTTCATTTCACACACTGCATCTTCAAATAACATATTTTAAAACTATTCTAAATTCCTACATATCACCCAAGTTTCACGAATAGGGGAGCTATAGGTGCCTTACCACTACCGGGAAAATAATGAAAGTAGGCATAAGTACCTTTCCTGTATATATCGGCAACTTCAGTATTATAACTAAACTAAGCAATAAAACACCCTTTGATTAGTGACCAATCCTTTCCAATGAATCCACTCAAGTGTGAATAGTTTTGCTAGAACTCTTCTACTTCTTTCGTTGTCTATCTTATACTTGAAGACGATGCTTACCTTCACAGATGAATGAAGACGACACAAGAGAGGTCAAAAAAAAAAATCGGAAGTAGACGACCCTAGACTCTCAAATTTGTTGATGCCCTGGTAAAGAGAAGAAGGAGATCAAAGCTGAGATCTGTAGAGTACGGGAGAACAGAAAGACCCACGGGCATGGGAGAATAGTTCTTATCACGGGCGGAGGGGTAGTTTAGAAAAACTTTTCATCCACAGTGACCCGTTCCCTTGGATCCACGTTGGAGCTTTCAGCTTTCCCAAATATGGTAGAAACAAATGGATGAGCGGCGCGGTTGGGGGGCATGCAGTGGACGAAATGGTGCCCCAAATAGGCCCTAAGAGACAAGAGAAAGTTGGCAAAAGTCATGATCCAAACTTTTGCCCTTACCACCTTATGTTTGGCCATGTTTTGGAGGATTGCATCACATATAATGATTGGCTTGAATACAGTTTCAAGACCGGTGCTGTCATTATTTTAAAGGAATACCTTGTGGAACAACCTTCCAGTTTCATTAGGGTAATCCTGGGATACATATGATCCTACCAAAACCAAAGAAGGTTGGGATATCTCCTTATCTCGTACCTCTAAGAAGATAGTCTAGAAGATCAAGAAGTTTTTCTTGCAGGTGCCTGAGTCAGCTCAAACCTCCACCACCAAGGAAGGTTTGCAAGTTGCCAGTGCCAACTCTAGGAAAGGAGGAGCTCAAGCTAACAAGTAAGTGTCGGCCGAGATAGCCCTTTTGCACCGACCATGTCCATCCTCCGACCTTGATTCTGGTTTCCCACCTTTCTTATTTCCTAGTTCTTCTATTTCTTCTATTAGTAGAACTCTTGTATCAGCGGATAAGGGTACCAAATCCCATACTCCACTCATTCTACTTGATTTATACTTTGTACCTCCAAAAACATCCAAGAAATTGAAAAATAAAGCTGATTTGAATTACATCTGTGTCTCCTTTGATGAGTTATCTTCTTCTATTCCTAGTGATAACTCCTCAAGTCTAATAAACTATAATAATTCTGATCTTCCTCTTTCTGATTCAAAGTTGGACCTTCCAACTCATCTATGGGTTCACCTCTTGAGATAGATCATGGAATCAGAGGGTCCCATAGGAGAAGTTGTAGGTGAGCACGTGCGGGTAGAACTTGCCACCACTTCATCTCCGTGCAGTCAACCTCACCCAGTGGCAAGGTTCCACCTCCTAGGGTAGCACCTCAAGATAGAGGAAAATAAGTCATTGATACTAAAGATCTAGAAGTCCTTGCACAAGATGCTCCACCCTTGGATATGCTTGTGGAAGACCAGTCGAAGGTGGATTACAACATCCTTTCTCACCATAGAAAGTTTCCATCTAAGCTAAGCATATGTGACACCCTTGTCTTATCCAAATGAGGGAATCACTAATCAAGGCCCTCCTTGATCTTGAGATATGCTTAGCTCAGCTGATGGCTATAGGTGAGGAAGCACACTATGCAAAAGAAGCCCAAGGGATTACCTTCACGGATGAAGACCTTCTGCTGGGGGACTTGGAGCACAACCGTCCCCTCTATATCACAGTCGATATGGACAGGTTCAGACTCGCCAGGGTTCTCATGGATGCAGGTGCATAAGTAAACATTATGAGTCTAAAGACCTTGCTTATTTGAGGATCGACATCTTTACACTCTGAGAAGATAGGATGATGTTGAGAGGATTCAATGATCAAGGTGAGCGAGCTTTAGGTTCTATAGTGTTACCATTGGAGATTGGTGATTGGAAGACTGAAGCCAAGTTCTACATCATTGATTTGAAACTTCATTCACTGCATTGCTAGGAAGGCCTTGGATACATCAAAATAAGATTATTCCATCCTCCTTCATCAGTGCATCAAATTCAAAAAAGATGGTATTGAATATGAGTCAATGATGATGAAAACCATTTTCAGTTAGAGGTTGAGATTTATGAGGATGCAACCTACTATCTTCCTCAACACACCCTTTCTCATGAACTTGGACAAAATGCAAATGTAAAAATAAAAGAAAAAGAAAATCAAGAAAAGGAAAAGATAAAAGAAAATGAAAAGAAAAATGGAAACCCAAGTTCACGAGAAAGGGGAAATGAGAAAGAAATAGAGCTGCATATCACATTCCACCCACAGTCCATTCCGTCATATGGATGTGTGTATAGAATGACTCAACCTCCACCAGGCAGATATAGAGGTAGAAACAGAGGTAGTTCCAAAGGTGGGAGACCCCCTAGTTGGCCTTCAGCCAATAGAGGTCGTGTTTCAGTTCACAGAGTACCCCTACTATTCACATTGACTTGGAATCCAACTCGGAGGATGAGTCCAATGTGATTAGTATACCAGCCAACCCCTCTCAACAGGGTCCATTGGAGGTGACTTTCATTCCAAACAGTGATGAAGATCGGGCCTCCAAAGCAAAGCATTCAAATCTAGTTTATGTAGAATATCGAGGCGGTTGGGAACCTTGGGTCTTACCTCACTTACATCTCAAAGTTAAAGGTTTGATAGTTAAGAAAGTCCCTAAGTCTTAGTGACATGAAGGTTCTTTTTAGGTTCATCATCCTCAAGTCCAGAGCTGGATGTAGGACTTGAGGAAGATACTTTTAAAGAATTAATGGAATTACCAATTGATTTTTACACTCCTTGTGTTCAAAGTCTCATACAAAAGGTTTGGTTCCTCACACTTGGTCCAAGCACAAGTTAGAGTACTTTGAAAAATTATGGAACAACTCAGGCAGGGAAGCACAATCAAAGGCAGGGCTACGATTCAATACGGTAGGTCTAGTCGATGATGGCGATTACTATTTGGTTGTTACCAACCATTTGGAGTCTGATAAGTTCTTCTCATACATCCCAACTCTTATGAGAATGTGTGTTTTGAAACCTCAAATGATCCAAATGATCTTCAAGTCAAAGATGGACCTTCAGAATTTGAAGAAGAAATCCATTCAACAATAAACAAACTCAAAGAAATTAACCTCAGAACAGAAGAAGATCCTCGCTCGACGTACATCAGTTCATTACTAAATGAAGAAGAAACCAATGACTTTGTTAGGCTATTGACTGAGTTTAAAGACTGATTCACATGGAGTTATAAAAATGGATTATCTCGGCGTTGCAATCAGATAAGCAATATAGCATTACCCTATTAAGCAAGCTCCTAGAAGCATGCGATTAGAAATTGAACAACAGATCCTTTCTGAAGTCAAGAAATTGATCGATGCTGGTTTCATTATGGAAGAAAAATATCCTACCTGGTTAGCTAATGTTATCCCAATTAAGAAGAAGAATGGCCAAATTCACATTTTTGTTGATTTTAGGAACTTAAATAAGGCATGCCCTAAGGATGAGTTTCCTCTTTCTATACTAGAATTAATGATGGACATTGCCTCGTCTCATGCAATCTTCTCTTTCATGGATGGGTCATCTGGCTATAACCAAATCAAGATGTCTCCCGAAGATGAAAGAAACACTGCTTTCCAAACCTCGATCGAAATCTTCTGTTATAGGGTCATGCCTTTCGACCTTGAAAATGCTGGTGCACATACCAACGGGCCATGAGTTAGATCTTCAACGAACTCATCCATCATCAAGTTGAGTTCTACATTGATGATCTCGTAGTCAAAAGAAAAAAAAAGGAAGACCACCTCTTTGACTTGAGGGTAGTTTTCAAATGGTTAAGATAATATAACCTAAAAATGAATCCCCTGAAGTTTCCATTCGGAGTAACTTCAAAGAAATTTCTTGGGTTTATTGTTCGACACTGGGGAATAGAAATAGATCTTGGAAAGATTAAAGCTATCTTAGAAATGCCACCTCCTAAGAGTTTAACTCAACTCAGATCCTTTCAAGGATGGCTGACATATTTAAGATGCTTCATCTCAAACTTATAAAGGAGATGCAAGCCCTTCTCAACACTTATCAAAAAGGATGTTAAGTTCAAGTGGGATGATAAGTGCCAGCACACATTTGAAGATATCAAGAAGTACCTGGTGAAGCTGCTAGTTCTCGCAGCCTCTATCCCGGGCAGGACATTGATCCCTTACCCGCATTGGATGACTCGCTCAGTGCTCTATTGGCCCAAGCCAATAACAAAGGAAAGGAGTGTGCCTCAGTCGTCATCTGATCCCTGCTGAAGTAAACTATCCACCTATTGAGAAATATTTCCTAACTTTGATCTTTGCCTCCTAGAAGCTACGACATTACATGCTTTCTCATAAGGTGAACTTGATCTCCGTGACAAATCCACTAGTATCTCATGACCAATGCTATCCGGATGTTTGGCTCATTGGTCCATGATACTCTTGATTGATATCACTTTCATACCCTCCATTCGATTAAGGGCGAGCACTTGCATTTCTTAGCACCCACTTATTCTCTTCTTAGTGACGATCTCCCTGACGAATAAATCATGAACTTAGGGAGGCCAAAATCAGATGGGAGATGTGTTTTGATGGTGCTTCTTCTTTTCTTAAGGTGAAGCACCTATTCTCCGGGAATAGTTCTAACTCCAAAGCTGCGATGTGATGAGATTCTCATACTATCTTTCCAACCACCAACAAGCCAGTATGAGGCTTTGATTGCAGGTTAGTCATCCTATCGGTCAGAGCATCAACATCTTTAGGGATTCTTAGTTGGTGATCAACTAGATCATCGGGTCATAAAAGGTTCTTAAGCCCAAGCTTCATCATTACCATGAGTACACCATGAAGCTATTGGCCGATTCCGGTTACCATCTACAAGGCTTCCAGTAGAGAATGCTTTTGGCTTTGGCCTAAAGAATTGATATGTATGGAAGATGAGTCCATTTTAATAAGGGTCCAAAATAGACAAGTCATGTCCCTTATTGATGCTAAACTCATCAAGATACTTTCTCTTGAACGGGAGGTTACCATTGCCAAAAAGAATGAGGTGCTGGATTGGAGGCAACCGTTCATAGATTACTTGAACACCAGCAAACTACCTCAAGAGAAATCTCAAGCCTATTAGGTGAAACAGAGCTCTCTCTCGCTCTCGTTGATGGCACCCTATATCGGTTCTTTGACCATTTGTGGTTATGTTGTTTAGGCAAACACGAAGCCCATGCCATTATAACTAAGGTACATGTGTATTATGCAGCTCATCGTCGGTTGAAGATGAAGATGAAGATCGATATACTACTTGGCCTTCTATGATTTGGCATGGATGTAGCTAGAAGATGCCATCGTGTGTTCGGTGTGTTCCTCCACCAACCACCCAGCATTCTACATACTATATTGGTCTCATGGCCATTTGAGTGTTGGGCGACATTGTGGTCCGATCGATCCTCCTTCTTCCAAGGGTCACCAGTTCATTCTAGGCGCCGTACTTTTCCAAGTGGTAAGCCATCCACTTAGAGGTCACAACTCGGCATGTGCTTCAATTTTTTAGAACTATCATATATAGGTTTGGGGTGCCTCGATGAATTATATCATTAAAAGCATAAAGATCAATAGCTTCTCTAGAAGATACGGTATAGACTGGAGATACTCTACCATCTAATATCCTAGAGCAAATGTCTTAGCAGAAGCATTCAATAAAACTCTCATCCATATACTGAAGAAAACTCTTGATGACAACAAATGATAGTGGCATGAGCAGTTGGTTGAAGCCTTGTGGGCCTACACACACATGGGACTCATCAATCTACTCCATTTTCCTTAGTGTATAGGTATGAAGCTGTTCTACCTTTAGAAGTTCAGCTCCCATCACTAAGGATAGCATTGGGTAACAAGATCACTTCAGAGCAGAATGCCAAGTTGCGGTTAGAAGAGCTCGAAGGTTTGGAAGGCATGCTGGTGCCAAATCTTGAGTTGGCCAAAATGATTCAAGCTCAACAAGGCAGGTCACTAGGTCTTTCTAAGTAGGAGAACTTGTGTTAGTCTAAGAAACCAATTGTTGCCAAAGATGGGAGGCAAGTTTGAACCCACTTGGGAAGGCCCATGCTTTAAAAGGCCTATCAAGGAGGATCTTATCAGCTTATTGATTGTAAAAGGGAACACCCGATACTTTCAATTAATGGGCTCTTTCTAAAGAAATATTACCCATGAAATAAAACTTGTTTGAAAACATTCATTAATAAAAAGAACAAAATCTGATTCCATTCATCAAATCTTCTCTTCTTTCGAAGTGTTATTTTCTTGTCTTGCGAATCCGCCGTGACGTGCTTAGGATAAGTGTAAGAGTCCCCTAGTGGCATCCTATCCCTCTTTCACATCACAAACACAACCCAAGAGGCATCTTATTTTGATTAGCATAACTAAATTAGGTGGAAGAGTCCCCCAGCGACATCCTTTCTTAGTGGGAATCTTGTTGCCATCCGTGGAATCATTTCAAATTCTATGTTTTTAAGGTAGGTGTAAGAGTCCCTTAGTGGCATCCTATTCCTTTTTACACATGTGAAACATAAACACAAATCTTTTGTCTCATGCTACTTTGATGTGGGAACAAGCCCCCTATGACACTCACTCATTAGTTACTCTAGGTCGGGTCTACATGTTACCTCGCTAGTATATTACCCCAATGGTCATTTGTTGGAAGATGTGAGTCCCCGCACTTTCTTCCTAACTTGATCATTATAAACCAATGAGCACCTTGTTAGTATGGTATGCTTCATTGCCTAGCCAATAAGCTACCTCATGTTGACTTTATTTAAGAAGATGTGAGTCACTATGCTTTCTTCTTGAACTAGCCATCATGTTCTAACTAGGTTGAGTATATTTGGGTTTAGGGTAAGTCCCCCAGAGACTCCTTTTCTCTTGACTACTTTTAAGTCGACATAAGTCCCTTAGTGGCATTCACTCAGTAGTCACCCTAGGTCAGATAACACTTGTCGAACCGATGACAGACTATCCCAACAGTCAGTTCCGCTATAGGAGGATGTGAGTCCCTGAGCTTTCTTCCTAGGCTGATTGTTACAAACTAATGACCACCTTAGGTTGGTTGATATTTTATCGCATGGACTCGTACACCACTCTTGATAAATATGAGTCCTCATTCTTTCTCCTTGAGTTAGACATCGAATACCTATTGAATTTATGACTAACCATGTCATCTTCTCTAGGGTGTTAGATTAAGCCCTTATCCATCCCCTGTGGGCACTCTATTTGTATCACATCCTTTGCGACCCCATTTAGACACTGCCGGGTTACTTTTGGAGGTCTCCTTTCCCGGTAGCCACCCCTTGTGGTTGGAGAATTTGTTGTGGATATGCGATTCTCCCTTGGTAAATCTAAGATAGTATAGACATAAGCTCCTTCTCAGTTTGATCCCTCACAAACTAATAGGGCCCACACTAAAATAAACTAAAACAAATAAAATATTATTTGCTTGTGGGTTAGGAATTCAAGCCCTCGAAGGACCCCTTCTCCTAAGCAGGAATCCTATCTTTATGACAGTGTCAACAAAACTCCCTATAGAAATTGCCTGACTACTTGAGTTGAGATAAATCCCTGAGTTAGTATTCACTCCGATGTCACCCTCAATCTATTTTTTCTCAAGTAGGTTACCCTATCAATCATTTTGCTTTGGAAGATATAAAACTATGACACATTATTTTTAGCATGACTGTCACAAACCAATGGGCAGCCTTAGGTTGGGTTCGATTTGTTGCCCAAAGCAACCGATCACCCCAGTGATCTTTTCTAGTGGAATATGTAAGTCCTTGAGCTTTCTTCCCTTCAATTGATCATTGCACACTGAAAGGCACTCCTTTGGTTGGATAGTTCTCCCATCGACCAGGAAACTACTCCTTTTGGTTCAGTAAATTTGAGATTGGTATAGGATGATATAAGCTCCTTCTCAGTGTGATCCATCACAAACCAATAGGATTCATCTAAACAAACAAAATCTAAAAATGAAATCTATTTTGGCTATCTTGAGTTGATTTAAGTCTCCCAGCGGCACTCAGTCAATAATTAGCCCTAGGTTGGGTTTGATCCATTGCTTTGCTAACTGATCACCCAGTGATCTTTCTAGTGGAAGATGTGAGTCCCCGAGCTTTCTTTCCTTCAATTGATCATTACACACCGAAAGAAACTCCTTTGGTTGAATAGTCTTACCTTGTGGTTGGTAGACTACTCTCTTTGATTGGTAAACCTGAGTTAAGTCTAGGCTTCCGTGGCTCTTCTCAGTGTGATCCATTAAACCAACATAATCCATCAAAATGAACAAAATCTAAAAAATGAAATTTTATCTTAGCTATCTTGAGTTGATTTAAGTCCCCCAGTGACACTCACTTAATAGTCAGCTCTAAGTCGGGTTTGATCTGTTGCTTTGCCAACCAATCACCCCAGTGATCTTTCTAGTGGAAGATGTGAGTCCCCAAACTTTCTTCCCTTCAATTGATCATTGCACATAGAAAGACACTCCTTTGGTCAGATAGTCTTACCTTGTGCTTGGTAGACTACTCCTTTTGGATTGGAAAATCTGAGTTAGGTCTAGGCCTCCATGGCCCCAATTCAATGTAATCCAATGCAAACCAATAGGATTCATCTAAACAAACAAAATATAAAAATGAAATCTATCTTTGACTATCTTTGAGTTGATTTAAGTCCTCTCAGCGACATTCACTCAATATTCTGCCCTAGGTTGGGTTCAATATGTTTCCTTGTCAAAAGATTACCCCAGTAATTGTCCCTACTTTGGAGGATGTAAGTCTACTACGCGTTCTTCCTTGTACAGCCGATGTATACCAAAAGGCATCCCTTCGGTCGACTAGTTCAACTATGTGCTTAGTAGACTACCCCTTTGGATTGGTAAATTTGAGTTATGTCTAGGCCTTGATGGCCTCTAGTCAGTGCGATCTATCGCAAACCAGTTCATCTCAAAAATCTGAAATTCTAAAAAAATTCAAAACAAACAAATCCAACAAAATAAACAATCAATCTAAATCAACTTCTTTTGTTTCTCCTCAGTGAGATGCAAATCTTTCTAGTTCCCTCAACAGATCTAGAATTCTTATCCCTCAGTGGATTTCTCACTCCTCCCTTGTGGTTGACTTGAATTTGCTTCCCAGTGAAGAGTTCATTTTTCTATCCCCATGGAGTCTAAGCAACAAACAAAAAATAAATCAAATCAAACAATAAATTAAAACAAATTCAACCCTCTTCCCTCAGTAACTCAAATCAAACCTCCCATCCCCTTGTGGATGATTTGAACATGCTTCCCTAATGGAAGGTTCACACTATATCCCTTAGTGGATTCTTCCCTCTCTCTTATGTATTGGACATAAGTAGAGGCACATTGAATTAGGCTCTAGATTCCTTTCTACTCCTTAAGTTAAGGATAGATTTTTTATGCTAATGCTTGTGATCTTTCGGGGTTGTTGATCATTTCGGTCAACACCAATATGTGCGATGTACCTAGTCAGTCACACCACACTTATTGGGCACCCTTTATTGACCTCAGTTTTAGAATGAGCTCTCAACACCTCCCTCTTAGACATGATTCCTCTTAGACTTTAAGAGTTCCTTAGTCTTAAGACACATCAAGTGATTAGGAGGACACTCCCCTAGCCCTAGAAGACTTAGAAGGTTTAGCCATAGGAATAGGTCATTCCTTAGGGGTGTTAGGAATTCTCCTATCCATAACCAAAACCATTCCACATTTTCCTTCTTCAAGTCAAACCCCAAAATCAACTCTATTTGATTTTCATAAATCCAAATCAATTCCATGATTGAAAGCCTATGATCAAAATCCATAAAAATTCCTAAGTTCAAATTTCCTGAGTCCTTAACCCTTTCTTAAGGACTTAGCCAAAATCATGATTCAAGCCAAATCAAACATTTGAGATTTTCACATGGTTCATTTATATTCTCATTTATATGCACATATATAAATGAAATATAAACTCAAACCCATCAAATCAAGTTCAAAATTCAAAATCAATTCATGAAATTTTCTTAAGTCCATTTAATTTCCCATTAAAGGACTTAGCCAAAATCAACTCTAAACCTTGATCAAATCAATTCAAATCCTTAGAATTTTCTCAAAACATATGTATATTCTCATTTATATTCCCATATATAAATGAAATATAAATATAAATCAATCAATCAAACTCAAAAATTAAATTTCAAATTTAAAATGCTTGAAATTCCCTTAAATCCTTAATTTTTCATTAATGGATTTAATCTAAACTTTGATCAAACCACTTCAAACTCATGGTATTTTCCCAAAATATATTTATATTCTCATTTATGTTCTCATATATAAATTAAATATAAATATAAATCAATCCAATCCCACCCAAAAATTAAATTTCAAATTAAAAATTCCATTAAATCTTTTAAATTCCCTTTAATGGATTTAACCCTAAATTATGATTAAACTCTTTCAAGCCCTTGAGATTTTCTCATGATCAATTTATATTCTCATTTATGTTCACATATATAAATGAAATATAAATTCAAACAATCAAAACCTACCCCAAATGTCAAACTTAAATCAAATTAAAATCAAATCTAAGCCTTTCAAGCCAAAATCTTGAACTTAGCCAAAATCAATTCAAATCAAGCCAAACTCTCCATTTTCTTTCATGGTTCAATCAAACCTACAATCATGAGCTCACATATAAATCCAAACCTCAATCCTTCAATCAAAACCTAAATCAAAAATCAAACCCAAAACTCCTTCATATTCTTCATTTGAATATGAGATTTTCAAATAGATCAAAATCCATTTGACTTCAAACCTCTTGTAAATGGATTTATATTTCAATTATGAGTCCATATACAAGATCAATCAATTTCAAATCAAGCTTTGACCATTTGACCCACTCACTTGACCCAAAGTGACCTAAAGTACCTTATGAGCCAACTTTTGGTTCTAACCAAATTGGATTGAACCAAACTCATATTTGCCTCTCATCATGATCAAAAATCATCATGGGATGATCAATCAATCAAACTGGGTCAAACCAAGTCAAACTTATGGGTTGACCAAGTTAACACTTAACCAAAAATGAAACCCAATATGACCAAAATCTATCATAGGCCAAATTGATTGAAACCATTGATCTAAGTTCACTCATGACCTATGTTTGAACTTGACCAAATCAACCTTTGAGCATAACCTAACCCATTTGGCCCACTTGACCCAAGTTGACCCATTTTGACCTAAAGGGCCAAAATGTGTCAAAATTTGATCTAGGCCAAATTGATTGAAACCAATGGGCCAAGTCCATCCCAAATCACTTGTGGAACTTGACTAAAGCCTTAATTGGCCAACCCAACTAGCGTCAATTGACCTTAGACACATGACTAAAGGGGTCATGTTGAGCCAAAATGAACCTAACTCAAATTGATTGGAAACAAAGATACAAATCCACTTTCAACCAAACCTAAACCTACCCTTGAGCAAATCCAAATAGGTCAAAGGTGTCAAATAGGTCAACTTGACCCATTTGACCTAAATGAGTCATATGAGCCAAAACCAAACCTATACCAAATTAAACTAAACCAAAGGCACCAAAACATTTCAAATGGTCATATGAACTTGACCCAACCCTTGGTCAACTTGACCCAAGTTGACCCATTTTGATCTAAATGGGTCAACATGAGCCAAACCCTATCAAATGGATTACAAATCCATTGAAACTTGGCCCAACCTATTTTCTCAACATACTAAACAAACTCAAATTGAAAAAAAATAGCAAAATGATAATTATACCCCTAGGTCATAGAACAAATTTTAGCCTAGCCATGGGTATTATGGTCATGCACTCATCACAAACACTTGAGACTCTCCTAAAACATCAAAGGGTCCTAGTGATGAGTGGTGCACCTAACCCAATGGGTTTGGGTCGACCCATTTGTCCTATGGACCAAACCCAACCCATAGGCATGAAATTGAATTTTCAAACTCCCCAAACCTCAATTGATTGCACATGGGAGCTAGGCACCCATTCCTCTGGCCAAACCGACCATGTGCACACCTCTAACCACACAAACAACCCATTCCATTATGACAATTAGATCAAAATGACACCTAAGAGGCCATCTGATTGCCATAGGGGGAGATATACTCCCCCTAATTCACTGAAATCAAAACACACTCACAGTCGATTGAGGTCTAAGAAGCTTGAGAGAACATCACAGAGTTTTTCCAAGGCCTCTAGAGGGGATTTGGATTTCATCCTCTTCGATTTTCAAATAGTGAAAATCGGGGAGCTAACCTTGACTTCCAAAATTCTCCACACTTGATCCTACTGCAATTCCTTCAACACTCATCATCCTAGGACTCAATCGAGCTTGCCTAAGCATTCAATTGAGTTCTAAAGCCAAGGGGAAGATCAATTCGATCAAAGCTGCAAGGGGAGATAAGGGGAGTTGGTCCATCCACTCATCTACTCAACCTAGGAACCTTAGCTCACTAGATGAAGCTACCTCATCATTCGAGCACACATGATCACCTCCGAGGTTAGTTTTTTTTGACTACTTAAGCTAAGATGTGTTGGTCTTCTGTGAAGTGGATTTTCATTTCATAGGATCTTAGCCGTTGGATTGGCTACTCTGATCCCCTAGATGGTGTGTGTTGAATTTTGCTTGAATTCATGAGGGATGGGCTTGGATCTTCCTTGGATTGTGAGCGGCTCACATTCCTCCTCGGGGAAGAACTTCTAATCTCGGCCGTCCATCCATGTTTAGATGGATGGCGAGATTATTTCCACAAATTCATTTACCTTTACCTTTATCCTCGGTCGTCGATATTTGATTGGGCATAGAGATGCAAAATGCCGCCGTTCCCAAGTGATAATTTGAAGGGGCTCATGGCGCATGTAAGCGTGTTGTGCCACGTCACGCCACATGTGGGGGATTAAACAAGGATTGGTTATTTAACTAAATAATTCCTAATTAATCCCTATGGCTTCTAAAAATCATAACTATTCATAAAAAAAATTCAAAAAAGTAAAAGGAAAAATACCTTGGATAGATAATTTTATCTAGAATATTTTAAAATTATTTTCAATACATTTTGATTTTCCTTTTTCTCAGAATTTGGGTTTCTTTGGGAATGGTAATTAACCAATTACTTTCTAATTAAGTCACCAATGGATCTCAAATTTCTAGGGTTCATTTTAAAAGATGACCTCTGCCTCCCCTAATTTTCTTGAAATTTATTGAGGCCTTAATTAGGGAAATTGCTAGCTCATTCCCTAATTACCCTCTTCATGTAATTAAGGGTAATTAGATATAATTAGTGGATTTCTCCTTATGTTTAAGTTGGATTAAGGTTAGATCCAATGAATAGGGGTTTTAGGGAATAATTTTGGGGTATTTTTCCTAAGCTATTCCTTAAACCCCCTTTTTTCCTTAATCCCCTTTTTAATTAAGGGTTAATCCATTAATTACCCCTTTAAATGATTTTCAAAAATCCTAAAAATCTCAGAACATAATTAATCTACCTTGGGTAGATACTTAGGTGTTCAATAACCTAAGTCTAATTAAGGAAATTAAACCCCCTTTCATAAGTGTGAAGGGGTGTTTTAAAAGTACTTAAGCTAAAATCCTTAGCTTAATTAACTTTTAATTATGAGCCAAATTGCATTAGGCCTTTTCATTACTAGGTGCATTGCAAATTTACATACCTTGCGGGTTTTATGTCATCTCATTGGCTCATAATTACCTAAGTTAATTTTCCTAAGGTGGTGTAGGTAAGGGTTAATTAAATCACTAAATGCATACCTTTACCCAATCAACACTTAAAAATGGATTTAATTATCTGATAATTAAACTAAAATACAAAACACATGTGGAATGGGTTAGGAACAACAAACTAATCTCACCCTTTTAAAATTAAATCAAACTTCAAACAAATAAAAATTATTTTTGAAATTCACTTTGATTTATTCTAAGTTTTCTTATTCATTAAGAATGTATTTAGGAGTTAAGTAAAGTGAGTTTGTACATGTGATTACATTGCTTTAGATCTTTCCCAACATGTTAAATTGTATGCCATATGACTTGTGCATCCATGATTTCATGTTTTCAAAATTTTAAAATGAAATTGTTTACTTTATATCAAATGTGCATGTGTTGGCTAAAGTAAAATATTAATGGCTATTATCACTACTAAATCCAAAGTATTTTCAAAACCTATAAATGAAACATCAAATTTGAAAGTGTGATATCCATATATTAATTATTAGCTTGCATGTGATGAAATTATAATGCACGTTTAGTGTAGCCTTTCCTTCCTTTTTATGTTAGTATAGTTTTGAATATGGATTAGTAAGATGTAGGGTTCATTTGAAAATAACCTAACACTTACTTAATTTTAAACCATATTCATCCCTATGATCTCATCTAAGAAGGATTGCCTACACTTACATGAATAAATTGCATAAACAAAATGAAATTATTAAGCAAACTTTTGCATATTCCTTTTTCCACTTTATTTCTTTTATATGTATGTTTGTGCTTAAGGAAAGTGGTATATTAGTCTGGACAACCCCAAGATTGTGAGGCTTTAATAGTCCTAAGTAGGTTTTATACCTTACACCTCTGGTTAATAATTGTGTTGTACTCACTTATGTCTTTCTTACATGCATGCATGTATGTGAAATTTTGGATAAGGAAAATCATTCTACTTAAGAAAATCATGCATCTAAATCTTCTAAATTCCCTTAAATGGATTACTTAGCATGCATCATAAAGTGTGTTAATTATCCTCATTTTCATGTATAGATATGCTTAGGGTCCATCCATATGCATGTTATATATGTTGGGAAAGAATTGAAGTAACGTATGTTATGTGAATTTTGATTCATTTTTCTTAATCTAAAAATGCCTTTCTTTTTGGATAGATTTGTTTAGAGTTGATCTAAACTTAGGATTAATTAAAAGATTTAATCAAAACATTCACCTAAATCAAACTAAAATGTGAACTTATCTTAGAAATTACTTAAGGATTAGGGAAGGAAAGAGAAGTACCCTTCTCTTTCCCTCTCTTACAACTTAGTAATTAATTATAGGTTTCACTAAAATCAAATCAAAACATGAAATAAAAACAACCCAAAGTCACTAAAAAACTTAAATGAAACCCTCTTCTAAGTTGAACATGTCTTTCACACTTAGAAAATTCAAACCTAAAGTACTAAGCTAAGCATGCCACACAAACCTTCAAAGCACACACATTAGCCTAACTCACCACCTAGGTTAGGTGGTGCATGGCTTGATGTTATGTTTTATTTTATGATGAATGTTTTAGGCGGATGTTAGTGTGTATGCTCATATAAATGGTAGGATGTGTTAGTCTAAACATTCTTTTAGGGATTGTGCTAAAGGGGCACATAAATAATATAAATACTTCTTGCTTGCAGTGCTTAGCATAATCCATAGGCAGTGGACTTGATCACCCATGTGTGGGTGATAAATATACATACTTGGAATTTTATGGTGTGATTTGATATTTGTATTTAGGTGTTAACATTCATTTCATTTTATGTACCATTTGTATAATGGCCTTGGAGCATCTACCATTCAACCATCCAAAGGAAGATCAAAGAAGAAAAGAAGAAAAGAAAAGAAAGAAAGAAGAAAGAAGAAAGAATAATAAAGCTTGAAGACCCCCATAACAATGAATTATTTTGCTTAAATTGTAATTTAATTCATTTGTAATACGAGTTGTATAAGGGTAGAGCTCATTTGATATTTTTGGGTTTGTCGATGGGTACCACAACGACCATTTATTCTTTTTGTTTGATTATTGATTGATGTTTGTTTACTTGCATTAAGCATGATTTTTCTTTCTTCCTTTATGTATGGCCTAGATAACGATTAGACTCTTTAGAAAAAAAATAAATCTTTTACCCAACTTAATAATTCAAACTAAAACTAAACAACTTATAACCTCACATAAAGCTTAGGATTAAAATCAAGATAAAAGAATTAGAAACTCCTTAGTTGGATGAGTTCATTTTTTATAATATAACATGCACAACATCTTAGATTGGAGGACTTTCATCTTTGCTAGAGAACGGCTTGACTTTTGAGGCGGTGGTGGAAACTCACCTCCTAAACTTCTAGGATTTTGGCCAATAATCTACTTTCTCATGCATTAGTCATAAAAAAAAAAATTTAGCCAGTCAAAATGATTGTCCAAAAGATAATAAAAAATATTTGAAATGCATTAGATTTAGGTCATTTGAAGCATGCCTTTACATGATCTAGTCTCTTTAGGGAGTGAGTTTAAGGACTTAATCTCTTTCTAAATAAAATAGCCTATCTTGCATTAAGCATAAGACTTGCTATGTTTAAAATCTTAGGAGGAGTTAGTTGGCCCACCCCAGTGGTTGTAAAGTGGTGGTTTGCCCTCTCTTTGGAGGCAAACCAATTACCCACTTTTGCCTTAGATTTAGGATGTGCTTCCGTGCTCTTCTCCGAGATTTTGAGGTTGTTTTTGTGGGCCATAAGCATAATTCCTCACCTCTTAGGCGTTTCCTTAATCTTGTGTTAAGGAATCTTAAGTCCTAACATTCTAATGAAAAATACCAACTCAAACAAATTAAATTCAATTTCTAAAATGTAAAGGTAGTGACTTCTGTCTTTCGAGATAGTACACTATACCTTGATGACGTGTTGATCGAATAACATCATCTGGATCTACATGGTGTCTTACAAAGATGATTTTTTGTAAGGGTATCCTCTTTCTTTTCTCCCCACAGATTTGAAAGGCGACTCCCTTACCAAGAATATTTCACCACATATTTTTCTAGCGACTCTGGGGATGGTTCCTCTCTCCATCTTTAAAAGTCAACATCTTTAGGTTTTAGAACCACATTCCTTGTTGGTCCTAAAATCCCCGTTGGGTTTCCCAATGGAAAAAATGAAAAGATCTAAAATAAAAAGAAAATATTTTAAAGACTTCCTCATTATCATGTTCATGATAAGAAAAGGTTCATCCTAAAATAATAAAATTTCCATAAAGAACTTTGTTTTTTCAGAAGCACCCTTTTCAAAAATACACTTAATAAAATATTTTCCACCAAATTTTACCACCCTCATCTAATAATTCTTATAATTATTACATGTAGGGATTTTCAAAAATAAAAATAAAAATAACAATCATTTTCCAAAAGCACAAATGAACATCTTTCCATCAATTCACTTTGATGAAAGATTTCATTTTCAAAAATAAAAAATAATAAAATAAATAATCATTTTCCAAAAGCACAAATGAACATCTTTCCATCAATTCACTTTGATGAAGATTTCATTTTCAAAATAAAATGAACAATCATCTTTCTAAAATCAAAAAAATTTCAAAAGCACAAATGAACATCTTTCCATCAATTCACTTTGATGAAAGATTTCATTTTCAAAAAATAAAATAATCAATCATCTTTCCAAAATCAAATCAAAATCTTTTTCCAAAAGCCCAAATGAACATCTTTCCATCAATTCACGTTGATGAATATTTCATTTTCAAAATAAAATGAACAATCATTTTTCTAAAATCAAAAATCAAATCAAAAAACTTTTTCAAAAGCACATGTGAATACTTTCATTTAATATACTCACACTTATTGAATGAAAGTTTCATTTCCAAAACAAAAATTAGACTTTTCAAAAAAAAAAACACACACACACACATGAACATCTCCATTTTAATACACTAAAATTTATTAAAATGAAGATTTCATTCTAAAATAAAACCACTTAAGAAATCCCACTCAAGCATACCTCATATATGTTTTAAGTTGGAATTCCTTTCTTTCAAAAAAGCAACAATCACACACAAAAATTTTACATTTCAAAATTAAGAATTGACCTCCATTCTACATACCTAAATTTGTTGAATGGAAGTCCCCTTTTCAAAAATTCAAAATCAACAATCACATTTCAAAAAATTTTAAAACACATTTTGGAATTTCATTTAACATACCCATTTGTTTAAGTACCAAATCAAAATTCAAAACTTTTCAAAACATATTTTGGAACTTCACCTAGCATATTCAAATTTGCTAAGTAGAGTTTCCAAACTCAAAACAAAAAATTTCTCACACATCTTTGGAACTTTATCCCTTAGCATACCAAATTTGCTAAGGAGAAGTTTCCATTTTTCAAAATCAAAAATGAAAACAAAATTTGAACACACCATTTGGAATTTCATTTAGCATACTCAATTTGCTAAGTGAAATTGCCATTTCACAAAACCAAGTGGGACTTCATCTTTAGCATACCAAATTTGCTAAAGTTGAATCTTCACTTTCAATAATTTCAAAAACAAAACAAAACACTAAGGATCCCTTTAGCATACCACATTTGCTAAAGGATCCTACCCTTTTCAAAAATAAAAAATTTTCAAACAAATGAAATACGTAGGATTCCTTTGCATACCACATTTGCTAAAGATCCTACCACTTTCAAAACAAATCCAAAAATAAATGAAACACTTAGGATTCCTTTAGCATAACAAATTTGCTAAGAATCCTATTTTCAAAATCAAATAAAAACACACTTGGGTTCTTACTTAGCATACCTAAATTTGTTAAGGAAGAATTCCAAATTTTTTAAAATAAAAAAAATCAATAAAAAGAAATTTTCACTTTTTACATACAGTGAAAATTTTCAAACAACACAAAATCAATTTGATTACTTTACATACCTAAATTTGTTAAAGGAAAGGGTCCTCAAACAAAATTCAAAATCAAAACAAAATGAACCTATGGAAGCATCTTCTTGAATCAAATATCTTCAACATACTCAAAAATTTATTGAAGTTTGGATTCACTCATTCCTTTCAATCAATCTTTCTTTTGAACCCCTTAACACTTCCAAGTGGTTGGATGTAGGTTCAAATTTTCAAAATTCAAAAATTCAAAATCTATGGAGAAAATTGATGTCATTTCTCATTTTGCGATTTCTCTCGTCGGTCTTTTAGGTTATGATTTATAATATAATGGTAGGATCTTTACCTTCTTCATGGCATGGACCTCGCCTTGGATGAGGCTGACTTCCCTCATTTGGATCATACCCATTTGATCCACTTTGGCCATGGCTTTGAGGGAGCCAAGATTACTTGTGAGGGCATTCCCCTCAGCGAGCGGGTGGGTGGTAGGCCTTCCTGGATTTTGAGGAAATTTGTGATTACCCCTTAGTAGTTTGTTCGGCATTCTGTTTATGTTCATCCTCGGTTGCCCATGTTTTGAGCCCTTTGTCACCCTCTAAAGCTCCCTTAGTTCCAGGCTTGCATTTGAGTATGGGTTGCTCCTCTCATCTCACACCCAACAAATAAGAACCATATGGTCAAGCGGTTAGCTAGGGTGAGATTGGCTGTCACCACGATATGATCACATCACCACACTAGTTATGGAGAAGCATCCTATCTCCAGATCAAATAGAGGATGCGAGGATTCATTCATCTCCTCCTCCGGTGTGCCAGTTTCTAGGGTAGAAGGTCATATGTTGGCCCAGCCATAGGTAGGGCATGGGATGCTCAGTCGGTACCAGTTTGATCTATCCCCTGCGTGGTAGATCCACCGGGAGAGTGAGGCCCATACATCACATCACAGCGATGAAGGTTCAACCGGGTCGCTTACGCTTTGGTCAATTTTCCTCGCTACCTGCGCACCATCTTGTTAGTATCCTCCTCGGAGGACCATATGGGGCTCACACGAGTGGTGTCTCCACCCCTTTCTCCACCACGCTTGGTGCGTTCCAACATTCTTATTCGGCCATGAAGGCCGCATCTGGAAAGCATTCGTTGGTGATCCGGCTATGGCCAAGGGATCCTACTCCTCCTACACCTCCTAAGATCTACGTGGTGTCTCACATCTCAAAAATAAATACCACAGATTTTCTAACATAGTTGAATTTGACTTGATTAGTAACATATGAACATATGTTTGTTATTATCAAAATCAATCTCTATGAGGTGGGGCTCATGAAGACAACATTAGTCTTATTAGAATAAGTCTTCAAACTTGTTTTATCAAAATCTAAGCCCTATACTTCTAATAAAATGCTAATTCAAAATATTTTTAAACTTAATTTCAAAGATATAAAACCCAATGATATGATAGTTGAAATGTCAACTATGCATCTTAATATCTATAAGTATTTTGGACTTATTCCCAATTGTCTTCTAAAAGAACTCTTACTCCTTGAAGTTTTAAATTAATAATTCTTTTAAGACAAGCTTTGAAATTGATAAAGATAAAGGCCAGTTTCTTTTGATTATTGTATTTCTTTCTTTTGATATGTAATTAACTATAATGGCTTGCCCTTATAGGGAACTATGAACCTATAATAAATAAACCTTATTTTACTTTTCCATGTTGTTCAAGAAAAAATCTGTGGAATATTGAAGATCTATTATCTTGTCCTTATTAAATCATAAGATGATATATTTATCTTTCAAGATATATTTATTCTTTAATAGCATACTTGATTACCTAAATAGGTATCTTAAAATCTATATGGTGTCATAAATTTGCTCTACATCTATAACTACCCTTGCAAATGTGGTAACTCACCATTATTAAGAGACTATGTAAGAGGTGTGTGTGTGTGTGTGTGTTGTGAATTGGGTTTTAAAACTTAATTCCAGAAAATTTAATTTTAAACTTTTGTGTAAAATTTAAATCTTTAATGATAAAGATTTAGAGAAATAAAATAATAATCAATAACAGTATAGAAAAGTAAAGTGCAAAAAAATAAACAAAAAGAACATAGAGATTTTTACGTGGTTCGACCAAACCCCAAATCTGGCTTACATCCATGCCTAGCCACCCAAGCTAGGAAATCACTAAGTCAAATAAGATTACAACAAATCTCCCATACTCTCCTTCACGGGAAAGTACAACCCAACACCGTACTTTTCTTAACGGACAAGTACAACCCAAGAGCGTACTTTCCTAAATGAGCAAGTACAACCCAACAATGTACTTCTTAACGGGAAAGTACAACACAATAATAAAATAAGAAAATGGAGAATGAAGGATCTAACTCTCAATTTTAAAATAATTTTGCTCTCACAACCCAACTACAACAATATTAAGGCAAGTGAACTCCAAGGAATGAAAGATAGCTCACTTTAATTGATATTTAAATTTGAAAATAATTAAACTTTATATATATATATATATATATGATGTAAATGAATCTTTGAAATATTTGATGTGAATATGATAACTTGAAATCAAGGTGATTAATTTATGATTTGAAATATAGCACAATAATGATTTGAAACTTGAATCAATCATCTATTAGAAAGAGACTTAGAGTTTTCAAAAGATCAAATAAAAATGAAATCTTAAATCACATAAACTCAAATGAAATCTCATTTTAAGGAAATTTTATTTATGCAAAAGATGAGATGATTTAGAAGTAAGAAAATTTTTTTACACATAAGTATTTTATATATGAAATAATCATGAAGACAATAATCTCTCTTTTAGAACATGTAAGAATAATGAAGAGAAAATAACTTGCAATAATACACTTTAATTCATCAACCATGAAGCTTTCGACCAACTTGAGAAAGTAAGAAATAAATAAGTTAAGCACAAAACAAATTGACAAAATGCATAAGAAACCCAGGCCAAGGAGAACAAGGTCACTTAGCATGTAAAATCACAAACTAGAAGGAAAGCACCTTGTTAAGCTTTCGACCACAAGGAAATCCACCAATCTTTCAAGTTTTTTGTGCAATCCTCAAGCCAATCACTTGTAGGTTGGAGGATGGAAAAAAGAATGAAGAAATTAGCACTTGATTCATCAAGAAGAGATCTCTAATGGTTTTAGAAAAATTTGGTCAAGAGAGTTTTTTTAAGAGATTTGTCCAAGAGGATTTAACCTAGTCCAAGGAACATTATTTATAAGAAAAGGGGTCATGAGGTTCGGCCAAGGGAATGAAAAAATAGGAAGGAAACTCATTTGGAATTAATTTAAAATAAACCAATCAAAATAAAAATAAATGACATGAGATAAAAAATTAGCCAAAGAGAAATAGGTGGGAATTTAATATGGAAGGTTGGTTTAATTAAAAATCAATTTGAAATTAAAATTTTATAAGAGGGATTTTGACCAAAGTAAGGAAGATGGAAAGTTTAATTGGTAAGTGATTAAATCAATTAAATTAAATTAATTTAGAATGATGAAAAAAAAGTAACAAAAAAGGATATTAAGGAAAAATTAATTTGAAAAGAGATTTAAATTGAATCAATTCATCATATGACCTGATTTCTAATGTAATTAAGAAGTTAATGCCTATGTGGGTCAGCCAAGAGAGAGAGAGAGAGAGAGAGAGAGAGAGAGAGAGAGAGAAGATTTTGAATTATTACCAAACAAGTCTTGACACAATTAATTGTCCAAGTGAAAAAGGGAATAATTCAAATTTTGATTACTTTTAATTAAGCATGATATATGGTAGGCCAAAAAGGAAGTTTTCATGATGGGATTCATTTAGTATTTAATACAATATCATGGAATATTCAATCAATTCATCTTGATTGAATGAAGGAAGGAAAGAGATAACATACAAGCTTTATTTAATATTAAAAAATTCAAAAAGCTACTTTACTAAAATAGATTAAATTTATTTTAATGTACTTAATTAGAATTAAATAATGATGGATCAGATCTTAGGAGAGTTTAAATCAATTTTCATTAAGAGATTAATTTGAATTTGAATAAAGATATAATTGGCCAAAGGAGGTTTCCAAAAAAAGAATTTATATAAAGGAAAGAAGATAATTCCATGAATTATTTTAATTTTGAATTAAATTTAAATTAATTCAAATTAAATCAAATAGATTAGCATATGATCAGCCATATAACATTCCATAAAGAAAAGAGTTCAAATTTGCATACGAAATCAAAGGAATATTCACTTTGAATTCAAAAAGAATTAAAATTAAAGATTCAAACAAATGAATTTTTTAATTTAGAAAAATAAGGGATAATTATGAAAATAATTTGAATAACTCTCACAATTTATTTAGCAAATAATCATGAAAACAATTTGACCAAAAAGGTTTAGAGTGAAAAATAGGATAGGAGAGAAAGACTATGATAATAAGAGAGAAAAATAGTATCATGAATATTTTTTGGATAATTTAGATTCATGCATTGAATAAATGGATAATGAACATTCCTAAGCATGAAAATAATTTAATAAAAGGTGAACTTAATTTAAGTTGCATGGAAGCACAATAAATGGAACAAAGTTTGTGCATTTAGTTCACATTATCTAAAATGAATAATTTGAAGAATAATTGTAATATGAAATGTAGAATTTATGAATAATTCTCAAATAGATTATTTTGAAATGCATGAAAGATTTATTTTATTTTAGTGAGCTTTCATTTGTCTTAATATAATTAATCCTAAAAAAATTCCCACCCAATTCAAGTCAAATAGCTTTAGCATTCTGAATTGACTGAAGAACCTAGAGTTGAAGAATTTTTCTGCACACTTGAATTTAACTTGATTTGTAGCATAAATAATATATATATTTATCATCAATATAAATCTAAATTAATAATGACATTCATCATGAATAATTTATCCTATAAAGAGATAATTAGTTCTTATTACACAAAGTTTGTTATCATCAAATAGTGAGATACACAAGGTGTATAGTCAACAATCTCCCCCTTCCTATGATGGATCAAAGGGACTCCTTCTTCATCCTCTCTATGAACACTTGTGAGTTGAGCATGGAATGGAGCCACTACCACACCCTACTCTTTGGTTGGGTGCTCGGTCCTTTTAGTAGTTTTTCTTTAGATATATCTTGAACTGAAGTGATTGGGAGACCCAACATACTCATCTTGGGTATGGAGATATCCGTGACTTCCTTAGAGTTCTAGGCCTTCTTCCTTTTCTTTTAAAGACTGGCTAGAGTATAGGAGAGTCAATGTCGCCACAAGGTCTCTTAGCATCCATGGTGATTAAGTGTGCCTTTTTTTTTTGGATGGTAATGGTAATAATTGTCATGGGGAGTGCCACAAGGGAGTGCTCCAAAAGAATATCAAGATTCTATCTATAGCTAGTAGAGGCTTAGACACATCAAAAAAAAAAACCCAATCAAAGGGTGAGTGATGTGACTCATAAAATTTCTCTTCTTTATGATTCATGATTACAATAAATCATTTTTTATTCTTTTATCCTTTTCATGAGTTACCTTTATAAGGAGTAGAAAAATTAGGGAGCTAAATATATACAAATGAGCATGGTAAGAAAAAAAGAATTTGAAGCCCATACAATGGAAACAAGCAATGAATATGGTTGCTAGAGGCTAGCGAGTAATCGAGGGAAGTGTAAATAGTCATAGTCCAGTGACCCAACCTCAACCGGTCAACATATAAATGATAAGTTACCATCAAGTTTATCACTCGCTTAAGCTTATTTGTTAAGATAAGGTGAGTTCCAACATGTACTCAACTTGCCTTTTTTGTACTTACAATATGTGATCTAAAATAATAATTTTCTTATTTTATAGTAGATGGTTAAGAATTATTTGCTCATTAATGTAAATGTTAGGATGTTTCTTTTATGCTAACATTATTTCCTCCAAGGGGTTATGCTTATAGATTGCCTAATAAATATAAAAAAAATGTTATTTTCTTACAAGTGCTCTTTAAATCCTTAAGTATAGACCAATAGGACATGTGAGCTTGACAATCCTTTGTTATCTCAGTATGTTTGAAATACAAAGCTTTGTGTATCTTGACATTTATTTTGTAGTGACTAAGAATTTATTTTAGGATTTTAAAATGTAATTTGAGCTAGGAATAGATTAAGTTGAATTTACCAGTTAGTGGTTCTTCGTGAAGCCCGTAGAGGTCCCTAAAGAAGGTGATGATCCTAGATGAAGACCCTTATAGATTGAGCCTTTTAGTTCTAGACTGAGTTATATAAAGGGCAGAGCTTACTACCTACTTTTCTTTCAAATGGGGTGTACAGTAGTACCTATCTGTATTGGCTTGTTTTATTAATTTAATTTAGCTTGATTTATTTTAGGGTGTGCAAAAGAACTGTATGTTTTTTTAAGGTTTCTTTCTGTGATGAAAAGTCTAAAAATGTTAGGCTGTTAAGTAAACTAATATTTTTATCTCATTAAAATTAAATAACTCAAACATAAAATAGAAATTCATAATCTCATCATAAATAAAGCCATGCGCATAACTTAAAAGTAACTAGAAATAATTAGAATTTATGAACCATGCGAGCATATTATTTAGCATTCTTGAATTTGGAGCTTCACCCATTGCACATAAGGGGGTATCTGACCTGTGAGGATGACACCCTTCTTGAGGAAATGTGCCTTCTTGAATTAATTTAGCCCATGATCATTTTATAACTGCATCTCATTATAAGCATGCAATTGCGTACCCAAGCCTTAATAATAAAATTGTGAGTCAAAATACAAAAATACAAAAATTGCTGCATTAGTTGGGTTCATAACATGCCAATCATGATCATAGGATTTAAGGAGTGTGTTTAGGGTCATAGCTTATTTTCTAAATACAACATCCCATCCATCTTACATACAAAAGACCAGAATCATGGATTTAAAGTTGCTTAGGTGGTGTTAGCTTGCAACCCTTTCTAGGCGAATAGTAAGTTGAGAAGAGTCAGGGATAGGTTCATTTTCTTAAATGAGAAAAAAGAATTATTCTAGGAATTACATTAGGTCGAACTTTTGACTTATGTCAGAAGTGTTGATAGACTTAGGTTATGGAGCTTCTTATTGGAATAAGCCTTCAACCACTAGGCTATCTATAATTTTATCTTTGTCTAATCCAATCCCTAGACTTCTAATAAAATGACAATTCAAAATGTTATTAAACTAAATTTTGAAGATATAAAACCCATTGATAGGATAGTTGAAATGTTTATGGGGTGTCCCAATATCTATCTACTTTTCTACGATTACCACTCTTTTCTTTAAAGTGTTCCCCTTTAAATTTCTTAATTAACAATCTTTTTAAGATAAGCTTTAAAATCCATAAAGATAAAGGTCAATTTCTTTAATCGAAAGTATTCTTAAGAGGAATTTCATTCCTTTTGACATGTAATTAATTATAATAGCTTGTCCTTATAGGGAACATGTAATCAATTTGCTTTTTCATATAGTTCAAGGAAAAATCTCTAAAATATTGAAGACTCATTAGCTTTATGAGTCGTTATTAAGTAATCGAATCTATTATAGGTTGATATATTTATCTTTCAAGATAGAATATTTATTCCTTAAGGATATATTTGATTACCTAAATAAGTATCTCAAAATCTATGTGGTGTCATAAATTTTCTACACATCTATAATTCGCCTTGCAAAGGTGGTTCCCATTTACGACTCACCATAACCTCCTACATTGGATCAAAATAACTCCCTCTTCATCTTCTCTTAGAACACTTGCAGGTTGAGCATAAAATGGAGTCACTGTCACACTTACACCCTCTCTTCAGTTGGGTGTGTGCTTGGTCCTTCTAATGGGTCTTTAAGGAAATCTTGGACTAAAGCGATAGTGGCCTTGCCAAGGGGAGGGTCAGCATGCTTATCATGGGAATGGAGATAACCATGAATTCCTTAGACTTTCTAGACTTCATCTCTTTCTTTTGAAGGTTGGTTTAAAGTATAGATGAGTCAATATTTCCATAAAGTCTTTTGGCATCCATGGCGATTAAGTGTGTCTTCTTTTTCATGGATTCATTGATAATGGTGAGAAGACTTGTCTGTGGGAGTGACACAAGGGATCGTAGAGTGCTCCAAAAGAAGATCAAGATTCCATCTATACTAAAACATAAAAAAAAAACCCAATCAAATGGTGATGTGACTCTTTATAACTGTATAAAATTTCTCTTCTTTATGATTCATTAAATGCTTACATCACATCAATTTGTTTATTCTTTTATCCTTTTCATGAGTTACCACTATAAGGACTAGAAGAATTATGGAGCTAAATGTATACTCAAATGAGCATGGTAAGGTAAGGAGGACTCAAATCCCATAAAATGGAAACAAGCAATGAATATGGTTGTTCGAGGTGGGAAGTGTAGATATTTTTTGACGCGTCAACCATTGGTCAACATATAACAAATAACAAGCTATTAGCGACCAACCATCGAGTTTATCACTCTACTAAGCTTATTTATCAAGATAAGGGGAGTTCTAATATGTACTCGACTTGCCTTATTTATACTTTCCATATGTAATCACCACAATAAAGGCACATATTTGCTTATATTTTTTATACATGTATGTGTACATATGATTAATGAATGAAAATCCTCTTTTATACTAAAAATTACAAGCATTCATCATTGGCTATATGATTGAATTAATTAACCATATAATTTGAAGTCTCTTTTCTTATGTTCATGTATATGAGTCTACATATGTTTGAATGCAAATGGATATATAGTCTGGACATCCCGGGGATATGAGGCTTTACCTAGCCCTAAGGAGGTTATTTGATTACCTCGCTTCCCTAGTTAATAATGGCACATACTTCTTTAAAATTCATTCTTATGTATTTTTGTATAAAAATTTGGATAGAGTTTTAAATTAATATGATTAAATAATTCATTAAAAAATAAAAAATATAAACTTCAAGTATACATATGAAAAAATGCATAAGAGATCAAAAAATTTCATGGCATACTAATCTTTTAAATGTTATTTAAAAACTAAAAAGATGCTAGATGAGTGGTGAAAGAGCTTGTTAGTTTCTATATTTAAGAATAAAGGTGATGCACAAGAGTGTGCAGATTATAGAGGAATTAAGTTAATGTGCCATACAATAAAATTTTGGGAAAGAGTAATTGAGCATAAGTTATGATGTGATACAAAAGTTTCTCATAATCATTTAAGTTTCATGTCAGGTAGATCTACCATGGATGCTATAAATTTGTTGAGAGGTTTTATGGAAAAATTTAGAGAAAGTAAGGAGGATCGACATATGATATTTGTTGATTTACAGCAAACATATGATAAAGTTCCAAGAGAAGTGTTTTAGAGAGTTTTATAAAAGAAAGGAGTTAATATTTGTTATATTCAAGTCATTAAGGATATGTATATTAGAGTTTTTACTTGTATTCAAAAACAAGGAAGATTGACAAAATGTTTTCCTACTTCAGTTGGATTACATTAAGGATCGACTTTAAGCATATATCTTTTTGCTTTCATTATGGATGTTTTAACAAGGCATTTATAGGAGGATGTATCTTAGTATATGCTAATTACTGATGACATTCTTCTTGTTGATAAAAGGCGGAGAGTATAAGAGAAACTTGAATTATGGAGGTCAACTTTAGAGGCTAAAGGTTTTCATTTGAGTAGATCTAAAATTAAATACATGGAGTGTAATTTTCATTGTTAAAGTTCTAATGGTGGTGTTGTGAGATTGGCTGATCAAGTCATTAAAAAGTGTGAATGTTTTAGATATCTCAAGTCTATTGTTCAAAGTGGTGGTGAAATAGATAGGATGTTATTAGTAGAATTCAAGTTGGATGGTGAAGTGGCGAATTACATGTTGTGTGATAGAAGTGTATCTCTTAGACTTAAGAGAAAATTTTATAAAATGGTGGTAAGACTTACAATGATTTATGATGCAGAATGTTGACCAATAAAAGAGAAGCATAAAATTAAGTTAGGTGTTGTAGAGATGAGGATGCTTAGGTGGATGAGTGGCTTTAATCTTAGAGATAAAAATACAAATTAAATTTATTTGTGAAAAGGTTGGAGTAGCTCCAATGACATATAGGATTAGAGAGTCTCCTTAGATGGTTTGGTCACATAAAGCTTCGACTGTTTGATGATGGAGTTAGGAGAGTAGATGTATTAGATTCACCTTAAGTTCAGCAAGGTAGAGGTAGACCTAAAAAGATTTGGTTAAGATGTATAAAAAATGACCTTAGTTTATTAGAATTAAATAATTATTTGGCACTTAATATGACATAATGGTGAGGAAAGATTCATGTAGCCAAACCACATAGTGGACTATAATTATGGAGCCTAGGTCATCCTATTAATGCTTCGAAAAGACATTTACATTGATCATGTAGATCACATAAGAGTTCTTATTTTATGAAGTAAACTTGTGTTAACCTAAGAAATAACCTTTAATTTCATATGCTCTTTCATTTTCAAGCAATCTAGGTGTGAAAAAAGAGTTTTCTAATGATGGTCAGTGGAAAACCCCATGTGGGGGGGTAGGGTGGAACCTATTTGCCCCTCCCTTTGTTTTCATCTGGGGAAGATAAAGGTTTGGCTGTTAAATACAAATCTAACTGTGGAATGGGATAAAGCCTTTAGAGATACCTCGAAAATAGGGTTAGGTAAAATATTATAAATAAAAAATATAAAAAGTGTAGAAAGAGAATGAATTTATTTTTTTCCAAATTTGAGTACAAAGATTGTGGGAAAAAGAAGAGAAAAAAGTCCCCCTAAAGAAAAGGTGCCCCATATTATATTTTTGGGAGAGTCTTTATATTTGGTAAGTTCATATAAGGCAGGTCGGGTACAAATAAGAGCTCGTCTTGGCTTGAGAAAAGCATGCATTGGTGAGTGGGGACTTGATGGATAATAGAGGCGAGCTGCCCATTGTTCATGCAGACGCATGAGTCAACGTTAAATCATTGAACTCAAATTGTTGTGACCATCCGACCTCCTTTAGTCACTAGCCAACTATGGGCTAATTGATTTGTGACTAGTTTTCCTAGTCCATTCCCTATGTCTTTTTTTTTTTTTTTCTAACTTGCCCCACTTGGGACGGGTCTTCATTATTAAGAAGCCTCTTCTTATATGATAGAGAATCTCTTAACTAGTTTGTGTTGATTATCTTCCCAAGTGACTATGGGCACGACAACTTAGGATGATGGATCCATGAGATTCAAACTAAATTTTTTTCTACATTTTCTTTAATCTTCCCTTTTACCTATAGCCTTTCTAAGCCCAACGCACTCCTTGTAGAGTCTTTGGTATTTAGCAGTGATATCAAGATACTTTGTATATTGTACCATAATTTTACTTGGTTATGATGATTCACCATTTATCTTGTAGAATGACATTTGATATATATTGTCTTACTATGATAATTCTTAATATATCTATATATATCAAAGTAAATAAATATTACAAGATATTATGATGATTTTATTAGATAAAATTGTATCTGTGGGTATTATAACATGAGATTATCCAGAGATCACTTGGTGTAATTCCTTAAATATAAAATCCATAATATTTCTGATCAACTTGTGAATTGAGATGCAACGGTGGCTTTCTCTTAGTGTCTCCTTCAATCAGTGAACTATAAGAAATTGGAACTGCAGTTACCTGCATTCCTTTGTTTATAATTTCAACAGGGAAAAGGATCGCCACAAAAGAAAAAAAAATGATTGATATGAATCTTTTAAGGGCCCATTTATTATTTGCCTAAAGTCATAAACCATGTTTTGAAAAATGATAAAATTTGTAAAATACATTATTTAGTTCAAAGAAATTTGAAATTCACTTTGATTTCAAAACCACTCATGGGTTTATTTTACACATAAACGTCAACATAAAATAATTATTTTTTAAAATATATTTGCTAACATCAAGCAACGAAGTTGGTCCCTTGCATAATAATTTTTTGCCTTTCAGGGCATGCCTTTTGGTCTTCAATGTACTAAAAAGAAGAATTAGTGTACCAATTTGTCTTTCTTTGTTGATGACTAGATTATTGATTTATTTCAGCTGCAACCTGAGCTCTTGTACAAGTTGATCCTTATCATCCTCCTACCTAAAGAGAAATATAATGTATATACTGTCACAAACTGATCATATGGATAGAAAAGCAATGAAAATTCAGATTAAATAACAAAAGAAGAGAACATGGAAGACTGACAAATTGTATGATAAGGCCACTTAGAGTAAAACTAGTACTGCAAACAAAACAAGCCAAGCAAAGAATATGTGCTCGAGTTTAAAGCCTATTGATTTATTCCAGCTTTTTAGGATGGTGTTCAAGCTTGAGCTCGAGTTCTATTTGAGTTTGTTCACGAACTCAATTCAAATTGGATTATCGAGCCTGTTAACGAACATCTCTTTAATGAGATAAATGAGCTTTAATCAAGCCTTAATTGAGCTTATTCACGAGTAGCTTGTTGAGAAATATACATGAGTAGTATCAATTAAAGCTTATTAAGCAAAAATAAATAAGAATTTAAATAATAATGTTCACAAATAAGCTTTAACTGAGCCATTATCAAGCTATAATCGAGCTCCTTAATGAGCTTGTTCATAAGCTTTAAACGATATTGCTCATGAATATGAATAAACTGAACGAGCGATGTTTTGTTCATTTCATTTAATAATAGTATACAAAGTAATCAGCTCGTTGATTAGTTAATCAAAAATCATGAACGAGCTCTAATCGAGTTGATCCACAAACATTTGTCAAACGCCGGTTCATTAAGTAGAACCCACTATACCTTTAAAGTAGAAGCTATCACTTGTGAATTTCCTACCTCCCTCTTAAATCTGCTGTTTAATAAACACAATCTTCACTTTGTATCCTTAAAGATTGGAAATAATTGGTTGATAACACTATGCATTTGATGTGAAACTATGAAATTATGATTGGCTACTTTTAGTTCATATTTTAACTCTTGTGAAACACGCTCTATAAATGCTCTTCTCATTTTTTTTATGGTATAAGAGGGCCAAAACAACCATAAAATCAGAACCATCTAAGTTTCTATTAATGATGTTTCACTATATATCTTCTTGGTCAGTATCATTTGACATAATGGCACTAATTCCTTCACCAAGTGGTACACAAGCAAAATTATGTTTAAGGAAGAAAACTTTTTTTGCTAGTCTTTATCATCCAGTATAAGAGACTCACCGAAATGGGCATTTATAGATAAAGTTTAAATTCTATAAAAAGTAGATTTATAGGGTCATCATCTTAGCAGAACACTGGCTGCTATTACTAAACAAGGATAAAATTAGAAAAATAAACTTATCATTCTATTCAGAAATTCATGAAGTACTTAGTGATGTAGTAGTTGATATTATCGCCTCACATGTCTAACAGAAGTACCTTTTAACCATTATGAGTTGTGGGAGATATAATGGAGAGTATTTAAATAGTGGCGTTGGCATGGTCTCTGCTGTATGATCGAATAGCCATTAATCCATGCCTTTTCCCTAATGCAATGGGAATTGGTTGCAGCTTGTAGTGTTTCCAGCTTGAAATAATAGATCTTTTAGGGTTTTTTACATAAGTAGATTTTAGAACTATCATATTTTCATATTAACATCTAAACCATTCCATTAACTTTCATCCTATGCGACCTCATTTCTCACCTTTCACTCACTCCCATTCAAATCTCGAAATCCTCTATAATGAAGAAGAGATGAGAAAGTTGTGACAAGAGGTGAGGAAGTCTCGATAGGATCTCACCAAATCTAAGTAGTCCAAAACATCAAATTTGTCATATTAATCATGTCCCTTTTGCTCTCTAAGTTTAATTCATTTATCAACTAAAATTTTGATATCATTTCACAGACATCTTTGAATTCAACGCCACTCAAATCTTGTAAAAATTGAGAAATAATAATCTCAGAATATACATGGGACTACTAGTAGCTCGGTGCAACTGTGAACCTCCTACAGATTTTTAACCCTGCAAACAAACTAGAGATTGAGTTCAGCCACTTACTGTGGGAAATAACTCTTAACTTTGCATGTATATATCTGTCTGTTTTTCTTCTTGTTCTTCTCCTAAGCTGCAGAGCGAGCATTGACATGAATAAGCCTCGGCTCCATTATAGAAGTCAAGAACGAAGAGTTAGGAATATTGGAGAAACCTTCTACTCCTTCCTGTGATGCCGACCGTTCTTTTTTGAAGTCCAGCGCTTCATCATTATATATATCCCACCATTTAGCCACTAACATCTTCACGTCCTCTCTCTCCATGTTGGGTTCCTTTCCTGTGTATCTCCATGGCTTTGATCCCTATTATAATGTAAAAATAACCTTATCATTACAATTAAATAAAAAAAGTTTTAGTTCAATTTCAATTACTAGGACCGTGTAATTATATATATATATATATATATAGGAAGACTTACTGCAGCACAATAATGGACGACCTTAACCTTGTCGAGTTCCACATTCTCTGGGTGGCGCCACAGCATGGCTAGGACGAGGTTGTAAATGAGAGGGATAGGCTTATACATTTTCTCAAAGAACATGTTAAGGAAGTCCTGACAAAAGCACGGATAAACGGTGCAAAATTATTATTTGAATAATATTATTACTGCCTGTAAAAAAATTGAGCCATTAGAATGATGATCGATCCTGATTGACTTAGCTGTTTTTATATTATGCACATAAGAAGTCCTTTAAATTAAAGAATATGGGCTATCGATTGTCCCCTTGCTTTCATACCAAGGTTGAGGGTTCATACAATTGGTCCTACCTCTAGATTCACATCAATAATAGCAGCATGTCAGTGGCCTTCAATCATCGCGACACACACTCCTTAATCATTCGATAAGATTTAGATTTCTGAAGCTAATTAATTCACTGAAGTAAGTGAATCTCTAAATTCTTTTCCTGTAATTTTTTTAGGGAGAAAGACAATATTAGTACTCACTTGCTCTGCGAAGGGGGTTGGAGGAGTAATCTTGAGGCAATCAAGCAAGGCTTGGCCGGTGAGACGGCTAGGTTCGAACAAAAACATGCCTGCGTTGAAGTAAAGCGGCGGAGGAGAGCCCATCTCCGGCGGCCACTTCACCTTCTCCGGGCATTGTTGACAATAACCAATGGAATACTGGCGAGTATGACTCCATGTTTTCTCGCAGAAGCAATCCTTCACCGCATAGAAATATCCCTCAGGCATGTCGAAGAGGTGGTCGATGTTGTCATAAACTTGTGTGTCGGCATCCAAATATATCATCTTGCTGTAATCATCAAACTGCAAGCAACAGTACGAGTATCAGGAAGCATAACCAGCTTGAATCTTATTCTGCAAAATAGAAATGATGCAAAAGGGATATTTACATACATAGCGCAAATTTTTATATATTTACATATTAAATATTTAAAATTAAAATTCATAAATATAGCACATTTTTATGTTTTAAAAATACTTTTATTTTAAAAGTTAATAATTATAATATTTTTGATATAATACAGATGCTTTTATATAAATATTATAATATTTATATTAAATATATAAATATATAAGAATTAGGATATTTACATACATAGGTAGGTCACTGTTGATTCCATTTAGAGTTTTTTTATTCTAGAAATACTATAAATAAATAAATTGAGCAATAAAATAGATTTGAGAACATGCATGAACTGTCGTTCACTTCTTCCCTAATATATTTCTGGAGTTTCAGGAAATCTCAAAATTGAATACTTATCTAATAATATTTAGTTAGTAATTATAATAATGGGTTTTAATTGCCCATAGCTAGTTAATATGTATTAGATTGTTATTATATATCTAATTAGTGGTGGAACTAAAAATATTTTCTAACAAGGGAGTAAATAATTCCTTTAAAAATGCCTTAAATATTTTTAGATCAATATTAATAGTTTTAAATTTATTTTATTTTATTTATAGAAAAAATAAAATATATGATGAATAAAAAAACTTATGATTTATAATGTCTAGGTTTTATATTTTGAAATAGTTGAATGATTACTTCATAATCGATGAAGTCTAATATTTCTTTCATAATAATATAAGTGATACTAAAGTGTTATATGAGTAAATATCAAAATTTTGATTTTAGATATATAAATAAATAAGAATTATATATTATGTATATAAATTCTCAAAAATATAATATACGTTTTTCACAGGCTCTAAATTGCTACATGTGCATGCAGCATTATTGCTTTTTTTTTTTTTCATTATTGCTAATTAGTGAGTTTTAATAATTCTGTACTTATTTTTATTAAATATTCTAAACATAACAATATATATATATATATATATATATATAAAAAGAAAAATTTGTATATCACATAATTCTTATGCATTTACATGTCAAATACTTAAAATCTGATATTTATAAAATAATATTTTTTATGCATGATAATATACATTTCATTTTTAAAAAGTAATGAAAATGTTACTTCTTATATAATAATAAAAATTTAAATATTATTTAGATAAATATGAAAGTTTAGATATTAGATATTTAAATTTATATAAATTTTATGTTATGTAAATAAACATCTCTTAAGAGAGAGAGAGAGGTGAGATTACAAGTACTACTCACGTTCCATATACGCAGCTTAGAATAATTGATTACATAATAAGCCATAGCAAACTGGACCTTGTCCGCCGGTGGATGCACCGGTTCAATCTCGCGCACAGCACACCCCTGCAACCTCAATATCTCCCGGTGCTCCTCTGGCACATCAGGAAGAACAGCCACGACCAACTCGCAATAAGCACTCTTCACTTTCTTCAATCCCTTCGCTAATCCCAACACTCCTTTCACGTAATCCCCATTTCCGGCTAAAACGTCACGTATCCACTCTTCCCCTCCGCCACCATTTTTCCACCGCCCGCCGCCGGAATCGGATCTCCCGCCGGCATCCCCGTAGCCCTATTGAAGTTGCTGCTTGCTGATTTTTGAGATTGGCATGCGTGATGTTGGACTTTGTCAGTCCATAAATAGAGGAACGGATGATGCCGAAATGCATTCGAAATGGTGGATAAATGAAACGTAAATGAAACTTGTGCGGCGGCATAATGCCTTATCAGGAGAATGGACGGTTGATATTTGTTTCACAATGATCTTTGCTTTGGCCTGTAGGGGAAGTGTGATTGTTGAATGGAGGCTATTTAATTGCAAGTATTGAAAGTATTAAATATATATATATATATATATATATATATATATATATATATATATATATATATATATATATATATATATATATATATATATATATATATGAAATTTTAAGAATTAGATATGTAAATATATAAGAATTATGTGGCATGTATGTAAATGTTCTATAAAAAGTTGGAAGATTTACATGCATTACAAATCTAACATTTAAAGTTTAATATATCTATTCATAATACTTTGCCTATATATTAAAAGGTTTATTTATTTTTAAGAAGATAATAATAATAATATTTTTTATGTAATATTAAAGATTGAGTGTCATGCATGCAAATATCAAAGCTTATGTGTTATATATATAAATATAGTATTTTCAAAGCATAAAGTGTAATACGATGCACAAGTGTTTAATTTGAAGCAACATTTTTGCTATCAATGAGCTCATTGTTTGTATGAAATCATAAATATATAATAAATTATCTTAAAGAAGTAAAGCACATACCAAACTGACTAACTATCTTAATAAAATAAAGCATAAATAAATTAAAAGTGTATATACTTGGTATAGTATAAAACTTATATTATATGACATTTTGTAAAATTTGGTAGAGTTTAAAAAGAGTTAAACACATACTTAATTGAGGGTGAACCTGCAAATTGAAATTTATGACATATTCCAAAATAAAAATTACCAGAGTATAAAACTTGGTAAAGTATTAAACTTGTGTTATATGATATATTGTAAAACTTGGTAGAGTATAAAAGCATAAATCACATACCTAATTTGAAGACAAGCATTATGACAATTCTAAAAATAAATTTTAAGCATAAAGAAATTAACATAATTTACTCTTCCTAAATAAACTCATAATAATAGATAAACACTAAACCATAAATCAAGTAACAAATTCAAAATTTTTATAAAACAAAATAAAAAAAATTCTCTCATCTTTTCTTTCATTATAATTTTTTTCTCCTTCAGATAGAATTTCTTCATCATGAAATTCTTCTTGCTTCTCTACTTCTTGTGAATCAATGTTATCTTATATATTTTTGTGGTTGGGAGTGAGCACAAGTTGGGATGAAGTAGTTGATGTAGCTAATAAAGCATCTTTTTATTTTAGCCTACTAAATCTTATTAACCACCTTCAATTGACTTCTTCAGATTATCTTCAAGTGAGTTCTTTAACTCCAAATTATTGCTCACCGACATCTTTTGGTTCTTTAATCAATCAAACTCAAATTAATTGGATCAATAATATCTCTTAGATTGAATCTTCTCTGTAAAACCTATTTATATTTGATGATAACTAAATCATTTAAGTGCTTTTGGTTTAACTGATTTCTTTTGTACTTGTAGATCTATAAAATATAATAATGAATCTATTAAACATATGAATAATAAATTATTTAATGAATAAATTATGAACTTTATAATTTAGATACCTGCTCGAAGATACTCTAGTTCCTCTCACAACTAACATCACACCCTGCAACTAACAATTATTTAAACTCATTTGATTTAGCCGTACTTAAAATAATAATACATTAATGATGCTTAAAGGCATATAAACATAATTATACAAAAAATGGATTAAACTGAAAAAATGGAACTAAATATAATTAATGAAAAAACAAAAAAATTTGCTTTCTATGAAATAAAGTGGACTCAGAATAATAAGAGAAATGCAAAGAAGTCATCAATAGTTGTAAAAGAATCTCATCTCAAATTGTTAGGGACCTTCCAATTAGAGAAATTTGAGCAGAACCATGAGTAAAAGTCTGACAAAATAATATAGACAAATTGGTTAAGCAATAATCTCTAAGGTTGCTTGTGGCCATCCAATGAGAGGAAGATAAAAAAATATGTTTGCAACAAGCCAACAACAATGACCACAAAGTTTCTCTTCTAATATAAAAGCTCATCATAGTCCAAACAAGCCCTCCAAAAATGCAGCAAAAAATTAGAGAGTTTCCAAGCCTCAAAAGATACTAAAAATTTGGAAAAGAAATCAGCTTTCAATGAAAACATCACTAAACCAATGCTTCAAAGTTCAAGCACATCAGAGGTCAAGCACTTCAAGTTCAAACACATCAAAGTTCTGATGCATCAACTATCCAACAGATCATAAAACCCTCACTTCAAAGTTCAAATACATTAACATTAAAACTTGCAAACTAACTCAATCAACTATCAAGCGGACCAATCCAATAACTCTGACTCCAAAAAACCCCACAGACCATAGCGTCGAGGAAGAAATCTCAGTCTAGCATAGCTTCAGCTCTAAGCAACATTGTCAGCACAAATGAATGAAGCTTCAGCTCCCAAATTTGTGGGGAGTGCAATCCTTTGTGTCAACTTGCTCAGAATCATGCATGAGAGATGGGAAAGATGAGGGGAAAAGCAAATAAAGGCGGGTGAGATGAGGGACAAAGTAACTCCAAACAAATCCTAGTCAATATTAATGTACAAATTAAATCTCCCTCTCCTCATGCTACGATAGTACTCGAAAGCACACTTTGCGCGTGAGGCGCATGCTTTGCAAACTATCGCTACGCGACTGTGCAGTAAAACACGGCCTCCTCCTCGCTGCACTTCACTTTTATTAAGAAGCACGCTTCAAAACACATTTTTAAAAACATCATATAAATACATAAGAATAACATGGTATGTATGTAAATATCCTAAAAAATTATGAATGATTTGTCACTTAAAATTTTAATTGATTACATACAAATTTTAAGATAATATTTAGATTAAAAAATTTTAAATTTAAATTGAAGATTATTTGTAGAACTGAATATCTCAATTAGATGAACTCATCAACACTAGAAGTGATCTCATGACTCAAAATGAGTCCAAATCAAATAATTAAAATATAATTAAAATGTTAAAGTATTAATTGGATGATCAAATAATTTTCAAATTTTATATATTTCTAGTCAAATATTGTCTCAACTAGATGAATCTAGCAAGCCTAAGATCATATAATTTCAACATTATTAAGGTGCACTAACATTCAAAAAATACCTACGATTAAGGGGATTAATGCGAGTCATCCAAGGGAGTGTTTTATGATTTTTTCCCAAAAATAACTAAAATGCCACTCAAACATCTTAAGTTGAACCTCTTTCTCTTCTTGAATGGGGGACAAAGCTCAAGAAGTTTAGAGAATTTTAAGGCTTTACCTATCCACTTCCACCACCTATTCGTTATCACTAGGCTACAATATTTTGACCATAGTTTTGGTGTAACCTATTTTTCTTTTAAAAAGTAATTTAATTAGCATTGTGAAGCTTCTAAAGATGTGAGGGATAACATATAGATTTTAGGAAGGGTTTTAAAGAAGTTATTTCAAATTTTAAATCAAAGAGGTTGATCAAAGATTGTGAATAAGCTTAAGCTCAAACACCTCTTTTGGGTTTAAAAATTTGGTGAAGTAAAATAAAATACTATAAATCATAAAAAATGCATAAAATAGTTAAAGGGATGCACGTAGTATAGCTTTGAAGCATTTCATAAATTTCCAAGAATTTTAAGATGGTCAAATGAGAGTTTGAATCAATATAGCTCAAGTTAAAGTAAACCATGGGCGAGAGCTTCTAACAAGTGTTTGCTTAGATTATTACTAGAGATGTGGTGACTAAATAATATGGTTATGTAAAAGAAAATTTAATAAAAAAGTTCTATAGGAAAATACAGTGATAATTTAAAAAATATATAGGAACTAATCTCTGACCAAAGTGACACAAGCTAAAACAATTACCTAATTTCTCAAATATTGAAGATGGCCACCATGCTCCCTCCTACTTGGAGTAAAACTTCAAATTTCTTCTAGTTCATGTCAAATCCTTTTTCATTCCAACAAAATGAGTATTTATACAAATTTACCCTATAATATGGTTATTCTTTTATGAGATTGTTAGATTGTATGGACTCCCTTTCACAATTATTTTAGACAAGGGTGTAAAGTTTATATGTTATTTTTGAAAATTATTATGAAAGCTTATGAGCATAACACTAAAGTTCCTTTTAACCAGTAACCCTCAAACTAATGAAAAAACTAAGGTAGTGAAGAGGACTTTTGGAAACATTTTAAAGAGTTTGTTGGGTAGAAATTTAAGAAACTAAGACCTGCATCTTTTAATTATTGAATTTGCATATAATAGTATTGTCTCCTAGGACATAAATAAACACCATTATCGATAACCTAAGAAACCCATTAATCTACCTAGCATTCTTTTACATTTATTTTTTTGACTCTCCATTTACATTTGTAAAAGATTTTCAAAGCATTAATTAAAGTGTCGAACAATAATTAAAAATAACTAATATAATAATAATAAATAATAATAATAATAATAATAATAATAATAATAATAATAATAATAATAAATAATAATAATAATAATAATAATAATAATAATTTTAAAGAGTTCACTATGGGGGATCATTTATTAATTAGAATCCATTTTAAGAGGTATTCATTCACTTAATTTAAAAATCTAAAAGTTAGGGCATGTGAGACATTTGAGATTATTAGGAAAAACTATACGAATGCATATATTCTTGAATTGCCAATAGATATATTTATTATTCCAAGTTTTAATGTGAAAGAGTTAATATCATTTAAAGGGTTAGTCATTCTCCAAATATGCATAATGACTCTCTTGCAAGAAAATAGAATCATTCTTTGCAAGTGGATAACTTCATCACAAATGAAGTAGATCAAAGTAGAGATCATAGATTCTTAGTGAGATAGAGAGATAATCCACCTATAGAGGATGTCTAGTTGACCATAGAGGATTAGAAAAGATAGCATCTAAGCTTGTAACTGATGACCTAGACTTCAACTCTTCAAAGAAGAGTTCTTTGGGCCTTAGGGGAAATGGTGCACCATAAGCATAAGAAGGCCCCATAATAAGAGCTAAAGCAAGGAAAATGAAGAAGTCTATACATGGTGCTCCCACTGTAAGGAGAAAGAGTTCCATGAAAGGAAATCAAGCTTGTAGTAATGACGACCAATTGAAATACTTAGCTTTATATTATTCCATGTAATGTTGGTATTATAGTATTTATTATGTTGTACAATTTGTTTAAAAACTACTTATTATTATCATGTAAAGTGGATTTAATGAATGTAATATTTAGGAAGGGAAAGACTTAGGTGCTAGATATAATTAATTAGAATTATGAGATATTGGAGATGAGGCCAATTTTTACTAAGGAAGGAGTATCCCCAAGCCCAATCCAATTTCAAGTTCTAATTACGATAAGTTGTATAAAACTCTTATTTTTTGTTGAAATGAAGTTTTGGTGATGTTTAAAATCATAATAACAAGAAAATTCTCCAAGTGTTGGGGCTTGGCAGTTGGTCAACATAGAATGAAGGTAAGGCTACTTTTGTATGTTGTCCTAATTTTATTTGTTTATGTTTCCTGCGAAATTGTAGAATGTTGTTTATATTTTTTTTTATGTTAAAAAATTATTTTCCATAATTCTCCTTCACAAAAAAGCTTATTACTAAGTCTTGGAAGTGGTAGAATAAGCCTAAGCTTGAAAAAACTTAGTTTGATTATGGTGTTTGTTTATGTTCTTAATCCCCATAAAATTATGTGAAATTCTCTAGAATTTTTATTAACACTTTTTTCTTTAATTTTAAAATGTTGATTTGAGTTTAATTCAACTATTTTTCTAAGTTTAATCAAACCTAAGTATGAATCCATTCAGCCAACCATATAGTTTACTTAGTGACTAGTCTTGGGAGAGACTTACAAAAAAAAATGCCTAAAACCCAAAAAAAAATAAAAAATTTCAAATAATAAATAGACTTCCCCATTTACATAGTTCATTTTATTTCATAAGACTTGAACTTGTGGGAGTTCTCATGCTTTAAAGTTGAATGTATAGAATTGAATATACTCTCCATCTTATGTTGGTCAACTTAAAATGCTTGCATATCTTCAGCACCACTCCCAATCAAAACCAATCAAAGCCTTCCTTACTCTTTTAGGCATCTTAGAAGAGCTCCCATCCACAAATTAGCTCAACTCAAGTAGCCCCTCTTTAGCCCACCTCAAACTATTATCATTGATAGATATTGCCACAGCCCAACCATTATGGCCCATCTGCTATCATCCATTCGTCATTATTTAATCACCATCATCTGTCTATAATCTTTTGACCACCGTTGACTTATTACAATCTCCCAACCACTATTAACCCTCTATTATTTTCCAACAATATTTTTTGCATGTAATCTTCTGACCACCATTGCTTATTTACGGTCACTCAATCACCATCACTCATATATGGTATCTAGACCATTATTGCCCAATTATGATTGCTCGAATATCATTATCAATTATAAGATACTAATCACCATTGCTCAACTATGATCTATTAACTACCATTGGTTAATTATGATCTTCTTACCATCATCAACCAACTATAATCTTATACTCTATTTTCTTTTAATAGTCTCCCTATGTCGTATAACTATGGTTTTAGATAACTATCATCTGATAATAGTTACTATTATAGCTCAAATATAATAATGCCCATTAACTTCATCATTTGTTATCACTTATTAGGACAATATAAGTTATCGATGTGTGTCAACTTCTATAAAGTTGATGCATGTTATTGACATATATTATTATTTATATGGTAGATGCACATCATCAAATCACCAATGCTAATGTTGACATCCATTGACTTTTTTTATTTATTGTCATCAATAATATCAATATATCATATCACTAATAAAGTTAATGTATGTCATAGAAACCAACAATGACTCCAGTCATCAAAATTAATATTTATGCTATAATTCTTGATTTTAGGTCTTCTCTCCATAAATGGAAATAATGGAACATATAGCAAATATTTTTTAAAAATAACTCTAATACATCAAGGGTCTTCTAACTTTAACAATAAAATTCATTCTCTATACTTATTTTATATCTAATATATTGTTTCAACATCTTTCCTAAGTATGAGAAATGGCATCATTTGTATCAAAAAGATATATAATAGTATAATTATTTCAATTAGGTTTAACCCCATAATTTTTTCTTTGTAGGCTTATGTCACTTGCAACTTTTATTTTATCTATATATAAGTTGGGTCTTCATAAAAAACTAAGATATTAAAAAATTTGCTTTTCCATTATGAATATTCTAACACTCAATGGTAAGAATTTTGATTTATTAAGTTTAAAATAAATTAAATATAAAATATTACTATATGTGATTTGAAATATCTCAAAATAATTATTTTCAATGAAATTAAAATTCACTTAACTCAAGTGAATTCTATATGTAAGTAAAAATTCTAACTCATGACCCTCATCTTTCTTACCTACAATTGTCCATGTTTGCCACTATTGCCCATCCACCATTTCACTTAGAATGCATACATTTCTGAAATTTATTATTTAAAAAGCCTTTAACTTAAATACTTAGTGAAAGAGAGAGATAAGTGAGACCTTAGTTGAAAAATAAAAGAGAAATATTATAGTTGGACTGATTTAAAAAGAACATAATGAGAAAAATAAAGAGAATTTATGTATATGTATAGCCCCCTAGATATTGCATAGGTCAAGGCACAGTGTAACATAAAATATTATATTTATACTTATGGTGTTTATTTTTAGATGTATGTGGGAAGGGGGGCAACACGCAGATCGTAGGGGGTACTTATTGAAGTGATCTAGTATGACATTGAGGTATGATGTACTATCTTTAAAGATAGAAGCGTCACCCTTTGTGGATGTTTTTATTATTTTATTTTCATTTTTGAAGTAAATAAAAATAAAATATGCTATTTGGATACCACGCAGATCCGCAGATATACTTATTAGGGTGATCGAGTGCGATATTGAGGAATGATATATTATCTCAAGAGACAGAAGTCACCATCCTATAATGGACCTAATCACCTAATAAGGACTCTTAAGGATGATGGGTCTTCGAATGTACCAGAGATTCTTCCCTTACTTTACATAGAAAAGTAAAGTAGGGTTTATTTTAAACCGAATTCGTTAAGTTCCCTATGGAGGCAAGCCCCATAGTTAATTACATCTTAAGGAATGATATTCCTTAAGAATACTCTCAATTAAGGTAAATGATCATTGTCTCCAAAGATTTCAAAGATAGGACTATCAATCAATTGGTTATTTTTAGAAAATCAAGTGAGATTTGAGCAAGAGGAGAGAGTTATTATCAAAACTAAAAGGAGACGAGTAGGGGATGCTCATGATACTAGGAAGCCTAATGAGCATCCCAAACTATCCTATAGTTAGGCTTTATATTTTTGAAATTGAAGAGAATTATTTGTTTGGATTGAATTTTTATTAGAAATCTAGGGCTTACAATTTCACAACACAAAATTATGGAAATGCCTAAGAGGTGAGGATTTATGCTTATAGCCCGCAAAGGAAAACAACAATCTCAGATCCTAAATCTAGGGAGCTTTGGCGAGGGCCAAAGCACGACATAAATCTAAGGCAAAAATGGGTATATAGTTTATCACCACAAGAGAGAATAAATCACCCGACTGTTGGACTTACAACCTCCTAGGGGTGGCTGCCAACTAACTCCTCCTATGATTTTAAATAAAGTCTATTTTTTGTAAGAGCTAAGTTGTTATTAAAGAAAGGAGACTAAATCCTTAAACACACTCTAAGACTAGATCATGAAGGGAATGAGTAATGACTCTAATGCAAATTTTGTTAATTTTATTTTGATTTTTGAATTTATTTGATGGGATGGGATTTCATATGCCTAATGCATGAGAAAATTATGGGCCAAAGCCAAAGAAAGAAGGAGGTGTTTCCATGAAGCTCAAAGGTCAAGTCATTTTCTCTAGCAAAGGTGGAAACCTCCATTAACAAGAGTGAAGCAAGATGATTTTTTTATGCATGAAGTGAGGCATACAATATCTAGCTAAGGGTTTGCTAAATCTTTTATTATCTTGATTTATGTCTTAGGATTTATGTGTGGTTATAAGTTGCTTAATTTAATTTTGAGTTGATTAATTGGATAGAAAATTTATTTTTCCATAAGAGCCTAATTGCATCCAGGCCATCAATCAATGAAGAAACAAGAAAAATCATGTCATCCTAATGCATAAGCTAAACAAACATCAAATAATTTTATAAAGCTAGCAAAAGAATAAGAGGCTGATGTGGTCGGGCTCCATCGTACAAACCCGAAAAGAAATGGGTAGCCGAGCTCTACCCTTATACAACCTGGATTACAAATGAATAATTATAATTTAGAAGGAATTTATATTATGGGGGTCTTCATTCTTCATTTCTTCATTTCTTCACTTCTTCATTTCTTTGTTTCTTCATTTCTTTCCTTCTCTTGGTTGGTTGGGATATGGTTGCTCCAAGGCTTAACATGGTACATAAGACTTAGTCTTATGATCAATGTTCATCCTAATACCTCATAACATTCATTCCAAATATTAGTTGTAAAAATTACATCAAAATTGGAAAAGATAAATCTAACTAAACCTACAAAACAGAGATTAGTTAAACATACCACACCACTCAAGTAGTTATATGAATAAATTTGACTTAGCACCCCACAAACGGGTAACCAAGTCCACCTATCCTAGATTGGATTATGCTTAGGGGTATAAAAAATGTGCACATCAAAAACATTTATATTTTTATCCCAACGCCTCTTAAGCATAATCCCTTGTAGAAGACATGATTAGGCTAAGATCGCCATACCATCCAGTCTATGCACATGCATCTTAACATATAGTCTAAAAATATTACATCATAAAATATAATCAGACATCAAACCATGCATTGCCCAAACATAGAGCTAGAAATGATGAGTTAGCCTAATGTGTGTATCATTTAAGGCTTGTGTGATATATCTTAGCTAGGCTTTAAGGTTGGAATTTTATAAGTGTGAAGGATTCAACTTAGAGGATGGTTTCATTTTAAGTGATTTAGTTGATTTATCAATTTTATTTAATGATTTGATTTAGTTTGAATGAACCTACATTTAGTTACTAAATGTTGTAAAGAGAAGAAAGTGAAGAAAACTTCTCTTTCATCCCTAACTTAAGTAAATTCTAGAGTATATTCATTAATAATTTTTCTTTGATGGATATTTTATTATGTTTAGATTTACGCTAAATAGCCTTATTTAATAAGAAAGATATTTTAGGATTAATTAAATTAAATTGCTATCACATAACACAAAACCATTTATTTCTTTCCAACATGTATACCATGCACATGAATAGTCCTAAGCATAGCTATACATGCAATGCAAATCTTAGCACACCTTAATGATGAATGCGAAGAGATGTTGTTTAAGAAAATTTGGATGTTCCATGAATGCATGTTTTTTATTAAGCAGAAGAGGGGGACTCTTTTATCCATTAACAAAATGTACATTCACATGTATAAAAAAAAATAAGTGAGTACGGTGCCATTATTTTCAACACTAGGGGTATAAGGTACAAGACCTACTTGGGGCTACTTAAAGCCTCACAACCTCGGGATGTCAGACTAATATATCACTTTTCTTGAATACATGTAAATGTACAAGAAGAAACAAATGGATGAAGAATCATATAAAGGATTTTTTTTTTGATTTGGTTATGCAATTTACATGTGTAAATGTGAAGATCCTTCTTAAGTCATGGCATAGAAATGCATAGAAATAGATTTAAGCAAGTTTTATGTTCTTTTCAAATGAACTATACACTTTGCAAATCCTATTCAAATTCATGTTAAGAGAAAAGAAGAAAATCACATAAAGCACATCTTATACTATAATCACATGCAAGCTTATAAGTATTTATAAGTAGCATCACTTCATTTATTATCTTTGATTTATAGGTTTAAAAAAATTTTTGGTTTAATAGTGATAATAGCCACTCATATTCTTAACTTTAGCCAAAATATGCAATTTGACATAAAGGAAACATTTTATTTAATTGATTTTTCAAAAGAGATGAGTGCATGATTTCATATGGAAAATAACATTTAGCATACTTGGAAAGAAATAAAGGGAGGTAAGCATATCACTTTATTCACCCTAATTACTTCCTAAAGACAATCCTATGAAATAAGATCATTTAAAGTGAATCAAAATTATTTAAAGAGATTTTAATTTTTTAAATTTGATTTGACTTAAGAAATGTGAGAAGAGTTTACTGGTTCTAACCCATTTCCCCCATGTGTGAATCAATTTAGTTTATTTTTTGGACAATTAAGTTGATTTTATATTTTGTTTGGTTAAGCTATAAATTAAGTCCATTAATTACCCCTTATTTATACCACTTTAACATAATTAAATAAATAATTATGAGCCAACATATGATATGCAACCACATGAAATTTAAATCAGCAATGCACCTAAGAAATAAAGTGGCATAATACAATTGGCTCACAATTATTGATTAATTAAGCTAAAGAGTTTTCATTAAGTACTTTTATAATCTTCCCACACATGTGAGTTGGATATGATTTTCTCAAACTTACCTTAGGCTTTTGAACACCCAAGAATCTACCCAAAGATATGATTAATTAGTTTTGAAGGTTTGATTAGACTAATTAAGTAGATCATTAGTGGAGTAATCCTTAATTATATTTGGATTAAGAAAGAAAGGGGATTTAGGGAATAACTCAAGGAAAATATCACAAACCCTTTCCATAAACCTCCTCCTTACTTTAATAATGTTTAATTATCTCTTTTAAAGGATTAAATCACTGTTCATATGCTTAAGTACTCTTTATTAAATTAAGAGAGTGATTAGAGGTTCATTAATTAATTTTCCTAATTGACTCATTAATAAATTTCAAGAAAATTAAGAGAGGCAGAAGTCCTCCTCCTGAACATGTCTGAGAAATTTGGAACTAATTAATTAAGTAATTAAGGTAATTAAATTATTAATTAAACCCTAATTAAAGAAAATTCACTATTTAAAATCAATTTAAAATAATTTTGTTGGATTTTCCTCTAAAATACCTTTAAAATAAGCCATCATTTATATTTTTTTCAATTTTTTTACATTTAATTATGATTTTATGAATTTTTTGTGATTAATGGATAATTAAAATAGCCTAATTAATTAACTAATCTCATCTGCCATGTGCACAGCCGACACGACGCGCTTTCACATGATAAATTGGTTATTTAAGTTGTTACATCATCGCATCGTCATGGTGGGATGTTTCAGGCCATCCGATCAAGGATCGAATGGCCAGAATTAATCCTGTGGTTCTAAAGGGTTTAAATAGATATATAGCGTGATTTAATGAGGGTCGTTCATATAAAACAAGCAAGATGGATGGCTCATGTTTCATCCCTGCCTAAGCTACAGGAGACGAGGGCCGTCCATCCTCCACTGCTTGATTCGAGCTCACTTGAGCTTGGATTAGGCTAGGATTTACCCCACACCATCAAGAAGTGTAGGGAAGAACATCTAATGGCTAGGATCTAATGGGATTACAATTTCCTTCATAAAGACCAAGCATTTTTCAACTTAGGATCAATTTTGAGTCAAACATCATCGGAGGCTATCACCGACTCTTCCAACGGAGGAGGTAGCTTCATCTAGTGGAGACAAAATACTGTTGAATGTATTAATCTTTGATTTGAAGTGAATTGATCAATTGACCAAGCTCCCCTTCAATGACAATCAGCTTTGATCAAAGTCCCCTCTTGGCTTGGTGGCTTGGTAAACACCTTGAGTGAGCTCGAATAGGTGTCTTGATGGTGCTTGCAAGTTTAATTTGGGTTTAGTAGAGAATTGAGTGAATTAGAAATGGCTTAGGCCTCCCTTATTTCGGCTTTGAATAAAATTGAGAAAGAGAAAATGAAGGGAGTTTGAGAATGCTTGTCAAGCTTGCTCTTAATTCCCAGGGCTCAATCGACTTCAGTGCATGTGCATTGAGTGGTAATGAGAGGGAGTACATCTTCCCCTCCTTGGATCGGACGGTCGAGACTAGCTTTGCCAATTTTTGATCAATTGTTTGGATTGATTGGTTTATTTAATTAGGCACCCATGTGGTTCATTTTACAGAGGGAGTGAGGAGAGGGGAGTGCACAATGAGTGGTATGGAGTGATCCAAGTAGAGAATTCATTGAGATGTTGGTTGGCCTTTGGTTGGTTATGGAAGACCAAACCCATTGGGTCATGTTCACCACCCACCTTGGTATCCAAATGAACTAAGGAAGATGCCAAGTACCATGAGAACAATGACCAAAGTGAATTTACCCAAGTTACCTTTGACCTAAGGAAATTAGTCATTTGGCCTTTTGATTAAAGATTTGAAATGAAAAAATGATGCCAAATTCAAGTGATTTGGAGTTCATTGAATTGGTTCAATTTGACATTTAAGTCAAGTTGGGTCAATTTAATGACCAATTGGTCAAATTGGGTCAAACTATGGTTAGGTCAAGTTCAAATGATCATTTGGAGCATGGGTATCATTGATTTGGTTTAATTTGGTTTTATATTTGGTTTTAGTTCATTTGAGTTCATTGGTCAAAGCAAGTTGTTGACCAATTTGACCCATTTTACCCAATCAATTAGGTCATGGGTTGGTTTAGGCTTGGTTGATCATTTGATTTCAAGTTGATTTGACCTTTTATGTTAAGTGCTTTAGGTCACTTTGGGTCAAGTGAGCCTAAATATGTCAATTGACTTGATTAAGGCTTGATTCAACTTTAGTTGAACTCACATATGGACTTATGATTGAAATATAAATCCAATTGCAAGTGATTTGGAGTCAAATGAGTTTTGATTCATTTGACCATTTCAAGTTCAAAGGATGAACATGGGTTTGATTTTGGTTTGATGATTGAAGTTTGTTTACATTTAATGAGAAGATTGATTGTTTGAAGAAAACCAAAGGTTTGGATTGATTTGAGAATGATTAAAGTTCAAGAATTTGACAAGATTGGAGATTTGGATTTGAGTTTTGAATCAATTTAGTTATTTGAGTTTATATTTCATTTATAAATATAAATGAGAATAAATGGGTTATAAGAAGAGTTTGGAGTGATTTAGATTTTGTTTGAAGCTAAGTCCATAAGATGAAATCAAAGAGCGTAGGAAAGATTTTGGGTTTTAAATTCAATCATGAATTTCAATCATTTGATTTGGAATTTATTCATGATTTGGATTTTGGAATTATTTTAAGTTTGAGAAAATCAATTGAGTTGAAATTAATTTAAGGTTTGAATTGAATTAAAGTTGATTTGAATGAAGAAGCAAGGATTTGAAGCTATGGTGCAAGTTTTCTTAATGAAGGCATAACATATTTATGGCTAACTCTTCTAAGTCTTGATTTGGTTAAGTGTTCACCTAATCACTGAAGTATCTTAAGAAAAAGAACTCTTAGTGTTTAGAGAGTTATGTAAGATAGAGAAGTTGAGAGATAGTTATCAATAGTGTTGAAACAGGGCATACCAAATATTGGTGTGAGAGATGGCAACGTTGAACAATAAAGCATGTAATGATCCACTCCTAAACCCGAGGTGTAGAAGGAATCAAAAGCTTAATGCAATGCAACTCTACTTATGCCTGAGACATATGAGAGTGAAGGAAGAATCTGCTACGGATTGAGTATGTGAACCTTCCATTAGGGAAGCAAGTTCATGTCATCCACTAGGGATAAAGGGTTTAATTTGATTTACATTTCATTGGGGAGAAAATTGAGGAATTGATTTATGAGGTGGTCCAGATGAAAATGAACTCTAGAGAGAGTTCAAGTCATCCAAGGATAAGAGGTTTTGAAATCCACTGGGATTAGAATTGTGATCCATGGGATGAAATGTGAACTCCACTAGGGAGCAAGTTCTTCGATTGAATTGATTCCAGGGAATTAGAAAGATTTGCATCTCACTGGAGAAGAGATTTGATTGTTTAATTTAGTTTGACTCACGGGGAGGTTAATTGTATTTATTTTGTTTGTTTAGTTTAACCCATTAGGAGGAGGTCAAGTTTTAGATTTTAAACTTTGAATTTTGAGATGGAAGGTGGGGATGAAAGGGTATGAATGCAGTTACCAATCCAAAGAGATTGTCTACTAACTACATAGTAGGACTATCTAACCAAGGAGGTGCCTTCTAGATTGCAGCAGTCAATTGAGGAAAGCGGAGGACTCACATCTTCCTGAATAAAAGATCACCGGGGCAACATTAGCAAGGTAACATGTTAACCCGACCTAGGGCTGACTATTGAGTGAATGTCGCTAGGGGACTTAAATCAACTCAAAGATAGTCAAAGTCAATTTTACTTTTTTAAAATTATATTTGATAGATCCCATCGATTTGCGATGGATTGTACTTAGTAGGGGCCATGTTGGCCTTGACTACTTCGGTCTAATCCAAATGGAGTAGTCTACCACATAGTATGATCAAGAAGGGGTTGCCTATTGCAACATTTAATTTAGAGAAAGAAAGCATGGTGACTCATATCTTTCCTGAATAAAAGACCGCTGGGGTGACACATTGGTGAGGTAACATGTCAACCCGACCTAGGGTTGACTACTAAGTAAATGCTAGGGACTTAAATCATTCAAAGATAGTCAGTTAGTTTCATTATATTTGATGGATCCCATTGATTTGCAATGGACTGCACTGAGTAGGGGCCATGTTGGCCTTGGCTTCAGTTTACCAATCAAGGGAGTAGCCTTAGATGAGAAAACTATCAATCAATGGTGTCTTTCAATTTGCGGTGATTGAAGAAGAAGAAAAAGCTTCACATCTTTCGTATAAAGACAAGCGGGGCAACATATTAGCAAGATAACATGTCAACCCGACCTAGGGTTGCCCGTCAATTTGTGACAGTTATGCTAGAAGGAATGCATAGTAGACTTATTTCTTCTAAAGCGAAATGACCATCGAGGCAACCTTTTTGTGACAAAATAGATTGAACTTCTAAGGACTAAGAGTGTCAGGGACTTATCTCTACTCAAGAGTCGAAATTCTATGGGAGTTAACTTGCTAGGATGGCTTGGGAAAGGGCCTGGGGCTTGAATTCTAATCCATGTAATTAATTTATTTGTTTGTATATCGTGTACCTTGTTGGTTTGTGAGGGATCACATTGATAAGGAGCTTATATCAGCCTAGACATATTCTTGAACAGGGAGAATTTGTGTATCCAGAACAAATTCTCCAACCATAGGGGTGGACTAGAAAGAGCTGTCCAATCCAAAATAACCAGGCGGTGTCTAAATGGGGTGCATGATGTGATCCAAGTAGAGTGCCCGTAGGGGAGGGGTTACTAAGGGCTTTATCCAAAACCATAGAGAAGATAATATCTGTAGGTATTCGGTGGACAACTCAAGGAGAAAGCTCGGGGACTCATATCTGCCAAGAGTGGTGTATCCACCGGTGAGTCATTGTCAGCATAGCGAATATTAACCAACCTAAGGTGCCCGTCGATTTGCAATAATCAGCCTAGGAAGAAAGCATCAGGGACTCACATCCTCTTATAGCAAGCGATTCTTGGGATAGTTATCTTCGGCGGTGTTATCGACCTGGGTGACTCGAGTGAATGCCACTGGGGGACTTATCCTAAGCTTTAAATAAACTCAACCTAGCCAATGCATGATGACTAGTTCAAGAAGAAAGCTTGTAGACTTACATCCTCTTAAATAGAGTCAACATAAGGTAGCTTCTTGGCGTGAGGAAGTCTACCTAACAAAGCGTTCATCGGTTTGTAATGGTCAAGTTAGGAAGAAATGCGGGGACTCACATCGCGGACAAGTGACCATTGGGGTGGCATCTAGCAAGGTGAGCGTATCGGACCGGCACTAATGAGTGAGTGCCACAAGGGGCTTGCTCCCACATCAAAATAACCTGAGATAAAATATATGTGTTTATTATTATTTTTGTGTTAGAGGGAATAGGATGCTGCTCGAGTTCTCTTACACCTACCCTAAACAGAATTGATGAAATGGTGCCATGAATGGTAGTTGTGATCCCACTAAGAAAAGATGTCGCTTGGGTTCTCTTACACCTATCTTATCTGTGCTAGTCAAAATAGGATGCCTCACACCTATTATAGTAATGCTTTATGTTTAATTTGAGTTTGTGTTGTGAAAGAAGGATATGATGCCTCTTGGGTTCTCTTACACCTACCCTAAATACATCGTGGTAGATTCACAAATAAGCAAATAATACTTTGAATGAAGAGAATATTTTGATGAATTGGAATGAAATTTTTGATGATAATTATTTTCAAATATTATTTTATGGGTGTATTTCATCAAATAGAGCCCATTAATTGGAAACATCGGGTGTTACCATTTACAACCAATAAGCTGATAAGATCCTCCTTGGTAGGCTTTCATCTTTTGATAGGCAATAATTGTCTCCTTAGAACTAGAATAAGCTCTCATACTTGAAAAGTTCTAGGGCAGACTAGCTTGTTGTGAGCTTGAATCATCTTGCTTTGCTTCGAGGTTGCATACTGTGGCATCTCTCCTCAAACCTTGAGCTCTCTTCAACTTGGTATGCTATATAGTGATTTGACTACCCATTGTTATCCTCAATCATGGGAGCTAAACTTATAATGGTAGAATGGCTTCAAATCTATACACTAAAGAAAATGGGGTAGATTGAGTTGGAGTTCTGTATATGGTGGGATAAGCTCACAAAGTTTTTCTCATGCCATCACTACTATCAGTATTTTTTTGTATCGATAAGAGTTTTGTTGAATGCTTCTAGGCCATTCCTAGGGTAGTAGATGGTGGAGTATCTCCAATCTATATCATGTCTTGGCATTGATCTTGGTGCTCTTGAATGCGTACCATTATCGATATAATTTGTCGAGGCACCCATATATCGATATGATTCCTGGAGCACATGTTGAGATGTGACCTCTCTAAGTGGGATTGCCTCCACCCACTTGTAAAGTAGTCAGTGGCAGCTAAGATGAACTGATGACCCTTAGAAGAAGGAGGATCGATAGGACCCACAATGTTAGTACCCCAATATTCAAATGGCCATGAGGCTAATGTAGAATGTAGAATGTTGGGTGGTTGATGTAGGACCACACCATGTACTTGACACTGATGGCATCTCTAGCCATGTTCATGCAGTTTGTAATCATTGAAGGCTAGTAGTATCCTAGTCTCTTGATCTTTGCTTTCATCTTCAGACTGAATTGATGCACTCTGTATAGACCTAAATGTACCTCGATCATGACCTTACGGGCTTTGTGTTGGTCTAAATAGCATAACCACATTTGATCAAAGATCGTCGATCAAGGTGCCATCCAGCATAGAGAGCTCTCACTTCATGATGGGCTTGTGACTTCTCTTGAGGTAGTTTGCCCCTAGTCAAGTAATCCATGAATGGTTGCCTCTAATCCAACCTCATCCTTTTCAATAACGGTAACCTCCCCTTCAAGAGAAAGTCTCTCGATGAGTTCAGCGTCAATAAGGGATAGGACTTGTTTATTTTGGACCCTTATTGGAATGGACTCATCTTCCATATATACCAATTCCTTGGCGAGTTTGGCCAAAGAATCTACTATTCCGTTCTCTCCTCGAGGGACCTTGTAGATGGTGACCTCATGGATTTGGGCCAACAGCTTCATGGTGTACTCGTGGTAGTGATGAAACTTAGGTTTTAGAATCTTATAAGATCCGATAATCTGGTTGATGATCAATTGAGAATCTAGATGTTGATGCTTTTACACACTTGTGATGGCTAACTAGACCGATCAAAGCCTCATACTACTTCATTGTTGGTGCATGGATTGGAAGATAGTATGAGAATCTCATCACATCATTTGCAGAGTTAAAGAACTATTCCTACCTTTCTTGAAAGAGTAGATCATGGTTCTTCTCCTTTTTTGAAAGCCACCATCAAAATATCTCCCAGGTGATTGTCAACCTCTAAGTTCATGATTGTTCATCGATCATCATTGGAATGAAAAGTGTGTTGTTAAGAAATTTGTTAATGCTTGTCCTTTCATCATACGGAGGGGTACGAATGTAATATTGAATTGCTAGAGCATCATGGACCAATGTGCTAACCATCTAGAAAATGTCGGCTATGTCATGAGATACTGCAGTGGATTGATTCTTGAAATCAAGTTCACCTTATGAGAGAGCATATAGTGATATAGCTTTTGGGATGCAAAGATTAAAGCTAGGCAATATTTCTCAATAGGTGGGTAGCTCACTTCAGCAGGGATCAGACGATGACTGAGGTAGTAGAGAGCATTCTCCTTCCCTTTGGTGACTTGGGCCAAAAGAAGGGAATTAGTCAATGTAGTGTAGAGGATCAATGCACGGGATAGAGTAGGGCGGCTTCACCAAATACTTCTTGATATCTTCAAAAACATGTTGGCACTTATCATCCCACTTGAAAGCGTCCTTCTTGATAAGTGCTGAAAATGGCTTGCATCTCCTAGATAGATTGGAGATAAAGCATCTTAAATATGCCAACCGCCCTTAGAATGATTTGAGTTGGGTTAGACTTTTAGGGGGTGGCATTTGTAGGATGGCTTTGATCTTTTTTGGGTCTATTCTATTCCCCAGTGTTGGACAACATACCCAAGGAACTTCTTTGGAGCCACTCTGAATGCACACTTTAGGGGGTTCATTTTGAGGTTAATTTGTCTTAACCGTTCGAAAACTACTCTTAGGTTAAAGAGATGGTCTTTCTTTTCTTTGGTTTTGACTACTAGATCATCAACATAGCATTCAAGTTGATGATGAATGAGTTCGTTGAAGATCTGAGTCATGGTCCGTTGGTATGTAGCACCAGCATTTTTAAGGTCGAAAGGCATGACATTTTAATAATAGAATTCGATCTGGGTTCAAAAAGTAGTGTTTCTTTCATTCTCGTGGGCCATCTTGATTTGGTTGTGTGATGACCCATCCATAAAGGAGAATACTACATGAGAGAGAATGTCCACCATTAACTAGTATAGGAAGTAAAATTCATCTTAGGACATCTTATTTCCCTAAAGACACATATGTGAAATTTTTTCTTTTCTTAAATTGCATGACATTGGCTAACCAGGTAGGGTATTTTTCTTTCCCGATGAAACCTACATTGGTCAATTTTTTTGACTTCAGAAATGACATGTTGTTCAATTTCTAATGGCATGCATCTAGGAGATTGCTTGATAGGGTTAGTGTTAGGGTCTATTATGGATCGCTATGTTAGAGATAAACCGGCATCTCATAGCTCCATGCAAAGTCCTTAAACTCACCAATAGCCTAACTAAGTCATTGTTTATTTTTCATTCAAGAAGAACGATATGTAGGGCTTGGATCTTCTTCCATCCCGAGGTTTATTTCTTTGAGCTTGTCAATAGTTGAATGGATCTCCTCTTCAAATTTTGGAGGTGCATCTTTGATTTGAAGATCATCTAGATCATCTGAAGTTTCTAAACACACTTCCTCATAAGAGTTAGTGTGGTTTGAGAAGATTCTATCACTCATGATGATTGGTGACACTAAGAACCATCATCATCGACAAACCCATCAGATCAATTAGTCCTGATCTTGATTGTGCATCCCTGCCTTTATTGTTACATAGCTTCTTGAAATACTTTAACATGTGCCTGGACCATGTATAAGGAATTAAACCTTTCTTTACAAGATTATGAACACAAGGCAAGTACCAATCAAAAGGTAATTTTATTAAATCTTTATATGAATTATCCTCAAGTTTTACATCTCTTCTGGACTTGAGGATGATGATCCCAATAGGAATCTCTTTGGTTTGTCATCCATGGAAGTTCTAGAGGCTTCCTTAACTACTAAACCTTCAACTTTTTGAGAAGAAAGTGAGGTTAGAGCTAAAGTTCCTAACTGTTGCCTGATGGTTTTACATAATTTTGATTCAAATACATTCATGCTTTGCTTGGAGACATGGTCTTCATCACTGTTTGGCTCGAGTGTCACCTCCAATGAAACCCATTGAGAGGGGTTGGCTGGTATGCTAAGCACATGAGACTCGTCCCCTGAGCTGGATTCCAAGTCTATATGAATAATAGGGGTACTCTTGTGAACTGGAACATAGCCCCTATTGGGTCTTCCACCTCTGAACTCTTGCTCTACCTCGCTGGTGGAGGTCGAGTCATCCTACCCATATGTCCATATGGTGGAATAACTGGATGGAATGTAATATATGCTCCCTTCTTCCTCAATGCACTTTTCTTGTTCACTTGTGTTTCCTTTTTTTTTCTTCTTTTCTTTTTCTTTTTCTTTTGTGTTTGATTTTTGACCAAGTTCATGAGAATAGGCACTTTGGTTTTGAGGAAGATAGTAGGTCGCATCTTCATATACCTTGACCTCTCTATCTGAAAATGGCTTTTCAACTCCTTTGACATAGTATTCGATTCCATCTCTTGGGAACTTGATGCACCGATGGAGAGAGGATGGAATCATCTTATTCTGGTGTATCCAAAGCCTATCGAGAAAAGCAATGATGTATTTGAATCAATTATATAGAACTTGGTTTCAGTCTTTCAGTCATCTATTTCCAAAGGTAACACTATGGAGCTTAAAGTCCTCTCACCTTGTTCATTGAATCCTCTCAACCTCATCCAATCTCATCAGAGTGTAGAGATTTCGATCTTCAAATAGGCGAGGATCTTTAGACTCATAATGTTCACTGATGCACCTGGATCAACCAAAATTCGAGAAAGCCTGAATCTACCAATATCCACTGTGATGTAGAGGGGACAGTTGGCCATGTCCTCCAGAAGAAGGTCTTCGTCTGTGAATATGATTCCCTGGACTTCTCTTGATTAATGTGTCTCCTCTCCAACAGTGATCAATTGAGCTAAGTATATATCTGGATCAAGAAGAGCCTTGATTAAGGATTTCCTCATCTCTTTTGATAAGACGATAGCATCATATATGCTTAGTTTAGCAGTAACCTTTCTTAGAGACAGGATAACTGATCTCTAAGTGCTTTGTGGAAGGTTCTACCTGCTTATCAGGCTCACCTATCGCTTCTCTTATAAGACCCTCAGAATTAGATGATTCCAAGTCTATCTCAAGAGGTGAACCCAAATTATTCAAAGAAGGAAAGTACATCTCTAAATTAGAAAGAGGAAGATCAGAGTTGTTATAATTATTTAAACTTAGAGAGTTTTCTAAAATAGTATAGTTAGACAACCCATCAGAAATGACACAGATGTAATTCAAACTAGCTTTATTCCTCGATTTCTTAGATTTAGAAGGAGGTACATAGTAGAAATCTAGTAAAGTAAGTGGGGTGAGGGATTTGATGCCCTCATCCATCGATATAAGATGTCTACTAGAAGAAGAGCTAGCTGAAGTAGAAGTGCTCGCTGAAGTAGTAGTTGCAATGGTGGAATGGAGGCTGGGCCGGCTTACTACTTTTCCTGCAAGTAGGCTCACCGCTTGAGCTTTTCCCCAAGTTGTCTTTGGCAACTTGCGAACCTTCCTTAATGTTGGAGGTTCGAGTTGCCTCAAGCACCTGCAAAGAAAGTTTCTTGATTTTTGAAATAATCTTTTTAGAGGTTCAGGATAAGGACATCCCAATCTTCTTTTATATTTTTAAGAGGATCGCATGTATCCCTAAGGATTACCCTAATAGAACTGGATGGTTATTCCACTAGATATTCTTTTGGGATAACTATAGCGCATGACTTGTAGCTATACTCAAGCCAGTCTTTGAATGTAAAGCACTCCTACAAAATATGGACTAGCATACGGTGGTAGGGGCAAAAGTTAGGATCATTACTCCTGCCCACTTCCTCCGGCTTTCAAGGCTAGGGTAGCTAAAAATTAGATTTCTTTAAGAGGTTCTTAAAGATTTTCCTGACTACCTCCCTCTTAAATGAATAAGGTTTGTTTAGTTTATCCAAAAGATTAGGTGGATGGTAGTTACCTGAGGGTGGGTATGTGTATCACTACTGTGAATATGGCTGAGGAGGAGGTGGCAAAGGCCATGGAGGCTACTGTGGCGACTAATAAAATGGCCTAGGTGGTGGTAGAGAAGGTGGAAGTGATGGTCGTGGAATGTCTCTCTCATATTACTCTCACGGTTGCTTCCCTTTATCCATATGCTATCGCCCCGCTTCTTTTCATAGGTTTTATGCAGCTTTGGCTTTGATGATTGATCTTGAAAAGGCAATTATTTGTCCTCTCCTTGTAAATTAGCCACCTTGTTGATTAGCTTCTCAAATATCTTGATGGTAAAATCTTTGAGCATGAAGGCGATCGAATCATGAATATTCTTTAGTAGAATTTCAATGGCATACTATTCAAACAGATATGGTTCATATTTCATACTCAAATTGCACCATCTGAGAATATAATCAGTGTGAGACTCATTGGGGTGTTGTTGTGCTACAACGAGATCATCCACAGTCACCCTTTGCTGAGCTCCAGCAAACCTTTTAATAAAGAGTTACTCCAACTAAGTAAAAATCTTCATTGAACTATTAGGGAGTTCAAGTACCAATCAAAGGTTATGCTTGCTAAACTGCTAATAAAAAGATGGAACAATAGTGTGTCACTACCACCAGCATTGCAAAAGCTGGCCTTGAAGTGTGCTATGTGCTGGCAAGGGTTCCCGTTGCCATCAAAACTCTTGAAAGAAGGAGGCAGAAAACCCTTAGGATATTGAATAGCATCGAATTCCTCTAGGTAGGTCTACCCTTTGAAATCGATGATTGTGCCAATGCTTCTCTCACTTGCTACTCAACCATGAGTTTAATATCTTTTTTTTGTACAGAGGAAGTATCCACTACCTTCTTATACAAGCTAGTGCTGCCTTGCTCGACTAAAGGTGAACTCTTGGCTTGATCTAGAACATGAAACAACTTAGGCTGACCGATCTCCACAATAGTAGGATGTGCTACTAGGGCTTAATTCTAAAGTGCCAAAACTATCGCTAACAAATCTTCAAGCCTCTTTCCCATCTTATCAATTTGCTCATCCTTCTGTTTGAGTTATTGAAGGAGGTGTTGTGTCAAATAGGTTGTATAATCTGTCACACAACACCTTCCAAACTATGTGATCAAAGGAGGAACCCCGGTGTCAACCATATGCACCTCAAGTCTTCCAACATATCATCTTCATTGGGATCAAAGCTAACCTCTTCCTCTAGGTCGCACTGTCATACCTAGAATTTCCTTCTTCACAATGAGATATTGTGCTACAATATCATTTAGAGAGTGGTCTAACTGCGCAGGCACAAATGATCGCGACTGACAAGTGGCAAAATCATGTTCATGAGCATAGATACATTTGACCTCCCCTGACACAAAAGAGCTAATCTTGTGAGGACTACGCTCATTGTAGGATAGATGCTCATGGTTGTTATCCGGTATGGGTGGAGTGCTGCTCCTAAGAGGATCTATCGCCATAGGGGCAATTGAATTGTCTCCCTATGCTATTGCTATCTCCATGATCTACTATAGTGGTGGTGGTGATGGCACGACTATGATGCTATGAGGTCGCATTCCTCTTCACGAATAAGTGGGAGGTCGAACAGAGAGCTCACCACCTCGCCGCAGTAGATGAAATGGGATCCCTTAGTTGTCATCAAGGGGCTTCTTTTCCGATGCCTTCATGGCTTTAAATGGAACTGCGGAAGATGGAACTTGCACTAGAGATGGTGGACGTGGAGTAAAGCAGTGTGGTGGAAACACTATCAACTCTCTTTATGCGGGAGCCTTCCTATGGTGATTAGTACTCATCAATACAATGCTATATGTATGATTAGCATGGATAGTGCATCGATCGGGGAAATCGACGAGGGCTGAGGCAGATGACTGTCCGGTGTACCTTCGCCTCTCCCTACTAGTAATATGCACTGATACAGGGGCCTCTCTGGCCCTATCCAGTCGGATATGCTCACCCAGGCTGCAAGGGATAACTGATAGTAAATCAAATTGAACACCGGACTCTAACAATTCATATGCCCTACCAACTCGGCGTAGAACTGTCCTGAGGTTGGCATACGACCTCCTCCTGTCTCTGGTAGGAGCCTCATATTGAACTGTAGGTGGTGATGACACTGTGATCCTCCAAACATCTTCCTCTCCATCAGATCTAGAAAGAGGATGAAACTTGTTCTATAATCGAGGAGAATTATCCCAGGACTCTCTACTGCAATGAGACTGCTCCATCTCCTCGATGCTGCACATGATGCGCTTGACCATGTGCATCTATTGAGTTTGGTGGGAGGAGCAAGATGGGGAACTAGACCCTTCATAGGGGAGACTATCCTGGGTAGCCTTCCCCTTGGAAGAAGCCAACAGGAGTACTGCATAATGGGAACAATCAATGCATAAGCACTAAACTGAATACGGGAACTTCCCCCGCCTTTCTCTTCAGGTGGGGAAATTCAGAATCTAAAGGCATCTCAACATGAATGACTAGCTTCTGCCCAGTCACCACATTTTCACTTACGGTGGTGAGGGTTTCCCCCTCACAAGTGATCCTAGCCCCCTCGAATCCTTAGCCAAAATGAATCATATGAGTGAAAATAGTTTGTGGGAGGCTGGCCCGATCCAAGGCCAAATCCATCCCAAAAGGAAAAGTGAACACATACTTCTGAGCATCCATTAGCACTGAACTGAACTAAGTAAAGACTGAAAACTGAGTTGAAATTCTGCAATTGTTGAAAATAAACTCGAATCAGATTTTCTGCTTTTGCTAACTTTTTGAATTTTGATTTAAAATTTTGAACCCACACTCTACAATTTGAATATGTTAAGTAGGGCTCTTTGATTTTAGGAGAGAGATTTTGAATGAATTGGATAAGAGATTTTTGAGTTTAGAATCCATTTTCAACAAAATCTGTGATGTTGAAAATGGGTTCAAAATATTTTGAAGAGATTTTTGAGTTTAGAATCCATTTTCAACAAATTTGTGTATGTTGAAAAATGGGTTCAAATATTTTGAAGATATTTTCGATGCTTCCATTAGTTCATATTTAAATTTGATTTTTATGTTTGGGGGCCCTTCATTTAACAAATTTGAGAATGTTAAATGGAGGGTCAATTGATTTTATTTTTGATTTGATTTTAAAATTTACTCACTTAGCAAATTTGGGTATGCTAGATGAGGTGTTTGAAAATAAATTTTCTCTTTTGATTGTTTGCTTATGATGTGAATCATGTGTGAATTTAGAAATGAGATCTGTACTTAGTAAATTTGTGTATACTAAATAAAGTCTAAATATAATTTTTAGTTTTGATCTTGAAAAGAGGATCTTTACTTAGCAAATTTGTGTATGCTAAATAAAGCCCAAATGTTTTTTGTTTTAATTTTAATTTATTTTTTGATTTTGAAAAGAGGATTTTTACTTAGCAAATTTGGGTATGCTAAATAAATTCCAAATGTGTTTGATTTTGAAAAGAGGATCTCTACTTAGCAAATTTTAGTATGTTAAATAAAGTTCCAAATGTTTTTGATTTTTGTGATTTTAAAAAGATGATCTTTACTTAGCCAATTTGGGCTTGCTAAATAAAGAATCCAAATGTGTTTGATTTTTATGATTTTGAAAAGTGGATATTTACTTAGCAAATTTGGGTGTGCTAAATAAAGAATCTAAATGTGTTTAATTTTTGTGATTTTAAAAAGAGGATCTTTACTTAGAAAATTTGGGTATGCTAAATAAAGAATCTAAATGTGATTTTGATTTTGATTTTGGAAAGGGGATCTTTACTTAGAAATTTTGAGTATTCAAATAAAGTTCAAAATTATTTTGATTTTTGTGTTGATTTTTTTTAATTGAAAATGAGATCTTTACTTAGTAAATTTAGGTATGCTAAATAAAGTTCAAATGTGTTTGATTTTTGTGTTATTTTTGAAAAGGAGGGATTTCTATTTAACAAGCATGATATGTTAAATGGAATCCAATTTATTTTAAAAGATGAAAATTTGTATGTGTGTATTGCTTTTTTAAAGAGGAGGAAATTCCAACTTAACACATGTGGAATGTGTTGAGTGGTGTTTCAATTGGCGTGATTTTGTTTGAATGATCCATTTATATGAATGAAGAGGCTAATCTCTAAATTTGTATTTTTTATATTTTTTTGCAAAGGAAAAAACTCTTAATTTCAACATATGTAAGATATATTGAAATGGAGTTTCAACTTTATGATGTGATTTTATTTGACAACGAAATCTTCATTCAATAAATTTGGTATATTGAATGAGGATGTCCATATGTGCTTTTTGAAGGTGATTTTTTATTTTAATTGGAAATGAAATATTCATTCAATAAATTTGGGTATATTGAATGAGGATGTTCATATGTGCTTTTTGAAAGATGATTTTGATTTTATTTTGGAAATGATCCTACATGTGACAATCTTGAAGATTTTTATTTATATATATATATATATATATATATATATATATATATATATATATATATATATATATATATATATATATATATATATATATATATATATATATATATTATGAAACTTTTTGTGAACATTTTTATTGTGTAAATTTTGGAAAAGTGCTTTTGAAAAGCCATATTTTTATAAAGGATTTATTTTGTTTTATTTTTGGAATGAACTTTGCCTTACTATAGGGATGGTAAGAAAAAGGTCTTTAGTTCTCTCTTTTGATTAAATTTTATTTTCGCCTATTGGGGGACACAATAGGGTTTTAAGACCTACATGGAGTGAGGTCCTAAAACCTAAAGGATGTTGGATAGTTTAGCTTAAGAATGAAATGAGCTAAGTGCCAATGAAAAAGAATGATAGTCTCAGGCTCATATGAAATACAAATCCACTATCGATATTTGGAGACAATGATCATTTACCAAAGATAGAGAGAGGAACCTTCCCCAGCGGAATCGTTAGAAAAATCTGTGGATATTTTTATTATTTTATTTTCATCTTTGAAGTAAATGAAAATAAAATATGCTATTTGGACACTATGCAGATTTGTAGATGTACTTATTAGGGTGATCAGGTGTGACATTGAAGAATGATGTACTATCTCGAGAGATATAAGTCACCATCCTATAATGGACCTAATCACCTAATAAGGACTCCTAAGGATGATGGATCTTCGAATGTACCATAGATTCTTCCTCTACTTTATATGAAAAAGTAAAGTAGAGTTTATTTTAAACTGGGTTCATTAAGTTCCCTATGGAGGCAAGCCCCCATAGTTAATTACATCTTAAGAATGAGATTCCTTAAGAATACTCTCGATTAAGATAAATGATCGTTATCTCCAAAGATTTCAAAGGTAGGACTATCAATAAATTGGTTATTTTTGAAACATCAAGTGAGATTTGAGCAAAAGGACAGAGTTATTATCGAAACCAAACAGAGTTGAGTAGGGGATGCTCATGATACTAGGAAGCCTAGTGAGCATCCCAATCTATCCTATAGTTAGGCTTTATATTTTTAAAATTAAAGGGAATTATTTATTTGGATTGAATTTTTATTAGAAATCTAGGGTTTACAATTCCACAACACAAGATTATGGAAATGCCTAAGAGGTGAGAATTTATGCTTGTAGCCCGCAAAGAAAATTATTTGTTTGGATTAAATTTTTATTAGAAATCTAAGGCTTACAATTACACAACACAAGATTGTGGAAATGCAAGAAGTGGATGATGTAGCAGAAAACCTCAAATCCTAAATCTAGGGAGCTTTGGTGAGGGCCAAAGCAAAACATAAATCTAAGGAAAAAATGGGTATATGATTTATCTCCACAAGAGAGAATAAACCAACCGACTGTTGGACATACAACCACCTATGGGTGGCCACCAAGTAACTCTTATAATTTTAAATACATGTAGGCAAGTCTTATGCTTTACAAGATAGTTAAGCTATTATTTATTTAAAAAGGAGACTAAATCCTTAAACACACTCCCTAAGAGACTAGATCATGAAGGGCATGAGTAATGACTTAATCTAATGCAAATTTTGTTAAGTTTTATTTTGATTTGGACAATTTATTTGACACAAGCTATGGGATTTCATATGTCTAATGCATGAGAAAATTGATTATGGGCCAAAATCAGCAAGAAGGATGTGTGTTTCCACCATGGCTCTCAAAGGTCAAGTCATTTTCTCTAGCAAAAGTGGAAGCCCTCCAGTAACAAGAGTGAAGCAAGATGATTTTTTTATACATGATGTGAGACATACAACATCCAGCTAAGGGGTTGCTAAATCTTTATTATCTTGATTTTATGTAGTTTATGAGGTTATTTAATTTGAATTTTTTTAATTTTGAGTTGATTAATTAGATAAAAAATTTAATTTTTCCTAAGAGCCTAATCGCATCCAGGCCATCAATCAATAAAGAAACTAAAAAAATCATGCCATCCTAATGCACAAACTAAACAAATATCAAATAATTTTATAAAGCTAGTGCAAAAGAATAAGAGGCCAATGTGGTTGGGCTCCATCGTACAAACCCAAAAAGAAATGGGTAGCCGAGCTCTACCATTATACAATCCGGATTACAAATGAATAATTACAATTTAGAAGAAATTTATGTTATGGGGGTCTTCATTCTTCATTTCTTCATTTCTTCGCTTTTCATTTCTTTCTTTCCTCATTTCTTTCCTTCTTTTGGTTGGTTGGGATATGGTTGCTCCAAGGCTTCACATGATAAATAAGACTTAATCTTATGACCAATGTTCATCCTAATCCCCCATAACATTCATACTAAATTTTAATTGAAAAATTACTCAAAATGAAGAAGATAAATTTAACTAAACCTGCAAAATAGAGATTAGCTAAACATACCACACAACCCAAGAATTTATATGAATAAATTGGACTTAACACCCCACACACGGGTAACCAAGTCCACCTTTCCTAGTGTGGATTATGCTTAGGGGTATAAGCAACCTGCACAGTAAAAGTATTTATATTTTTATTACAGTGCCTCTTAAGCACAATCCCCTATAGAATATATGGTTAGGCAAAGATTGCCTTACCATCCAGTATATACAGTCTACACACATGTATCCTAACATATAGTCTAAAAATATTACATCATAAAACAAAATCAGGTATCAAATCATGCATAAGATATAGCTAGAAATGGCGTAGCCTAATGTGTGTATCATTTAAGGCTTGTGTGGCATGTCTTAGCTAAGCTTTAAAGTTGGAATTTTCTAAGTGTGAACGATTCAACTTAGAGGGTGATTCCATTTTAAGTGATTTAGTTGATTTGTCAATTTTATTTGATGATTTGATTTGGTTTGAATGAACTTACATTTAGTTACTAAATATTGTAAAGAGAAGAAAAGAGAAGAGAACTTCTCTTTCATCCCTAACTTAAGTAATTTACAAAGTAGATTCATTAATGATTTTTCTTTGGTGAATATTTAATTATGTGTTTTAATTAACCCTAAGTTTAGATTTATCTAAATAGTCCTATTCAATAATAAAGGCATCTTAGGATTAATTAAAGTGAATTACTATCACATAACAAACAACCATTTCTTTCTTTCCAACATATATACCATGCACATGAATATTCCTAAAGATAGCTATACATGCAATGCAAATCTTAGCACACCTTAATGATGAATGCGAAGAGATGTTGTTTAAGAAAATTTGGATGTTCCATAAATGCATGTTCTTATTAAGTAGAAGAGGGGGACACTTTTATCCATTAACAAAATGCACATTCACATGTATAAAAGACATAAGTGACTATGGCGCCATTTTTTTCTACACCAAGGGTGTAAGGTACAAGACCTACTTGGGGCTACATAAAGCCTCATAGTCCTGGGATATCCAGACTAATATACCACTTTTCTTAAATACATGTAAATATATAAGAAGAAACAAATGGATGAAGAATCATACAAAGGATTTTTGTTTGATTTGGTTATACAATTTACATGTCTAAATGTGAAAATCCTTCTTAAGTCATGACATAGAAATGCATAGGAATAGATTTAAGCAAGTGTTAGGTTCTTTTCAAATGAACTATACACTTTGCAAATCCTATTCAAATCCATGTTAACATAAAAGAAGAAAATCACATAAAGCACATCTTATACTATAATCACATGCAAGCTTATAATTATTTATAAGTAGCATCACTTCATTTATAATCTTTGATTTATATGTTTTAAAAAACTAATTTTTGGTTTAATAGTGATAATAGCTATTCATATTCTTAACTTTAGCCAAAACATGCAATTTGACATAAAGGAAAACATTTTTATTTAATTGATTTTTCAAAAGAGATGAATGCCTGATTTCATATGTAAAATAATATTTAGCATACTTGGAAAGAAATAAAGTGAGGTAAGCATATGACTTCATTCACCCTAATTACTTCCTAAAGACAATACTACGAAATAAGATCATTTAAAGTGAATCAAAATCTTTAAAGAGATTTTTTTTTTTGAATTTGATTTGACTTAGAAAATATGAGAAGAGTTTACTGGTCCTAACTCATTTTTCCCATGTGTGAATCAATTTAGTTTAATTTTTGTACAATTAAGTTGATTTTATGTTTTTTTGGTTAAGGTATAAATTAAGTCCATTAATTACCCTTACTTATACCACTTTAACATAATTAATCAAATAATTATGAGCCAACACATGATATGCAATCACATAGAATTTAAATCAGCAATGCACCTAAGAAATAAAGGGGCCTAATGCAATTATCTTATAATTATTGATTAATTAAGCTAAAGGATTTCCATTAAGTACTTTCATAACCTTCCCACACACATGTGAGTCTGATAGGATTATCTCAAACTTACCTTAGGCTTATGAACACCTAAGGATCTACCCAGCAAGAGATTGATTAATTCTAGATTGGTTTTGAAGGTTTGATTAGACTAATTAAGTAGATCATTAGTAATAATTCTTAATTATATTTGGATTAAGAAAGGAAGGGGGTTTAGGGAATAACTTAGGAAAAATATCCCAAACCCATTCCATAAACATCCTCCTTACTTAAACAATGTTTAAATATCTCAATTAAGGGATTAAATCACTATTTATTTACTTAATTACTATTAATTACATTAAGGGGGTGATTAGGAGTTCATTAATTAATTTTCATAATTGACTCATTAAAAAATTCCAAAAAAATGAATGGAGGCAGAAGTCCTCCTCCTAAACATGTCTGAGAAATTTAGAATTAATTAATTAAGTAATTAGAGAGTATTTAAGGTAATTAAAATTTTAATTAAATATTAATTAAGAAAACTTCACTATTCAAAATCAATTAGAAATAATTTTATTGGATTCCCCTCTGAAATACCATTAAAATAAACCATCATTTATATTTTTTGGACTTTTTCTACATTTAATTATGATTTAATGAAGTTTGTATGATTAATGGATAATTAAAATAGCCTAAGTAATTAACTAATCTCGCCATTGGACCGCCGACGCGGCTTTTCCACATGACAGATTGGTTATTTAGGTTGTCACATCGCCGCATTAGTGGCGGGACACTTCTTTCTCCATCCGATCAAGGTTCTGATGGCCAAGATTAATCATGTGGTTCTAAAGGGTTTAAATAAACATCTAAGCATGATTTAATTAGGGCCGTCCATCCAAAACACACAGGATAGATGGCTCATGATTCATCCCTGCTTAAGCTACGAAAGACGAGGGCCATTCATCCTCCACTGCTTGATTTGAGCTCACCTGAGGTTGGATTAGGCTAAGAATTACCCCACACCATCAAGAAGTATAGGGAAGAACATCCAACGCTAGGATCTAATAGGATTACAATGCCCTTCACAAAGGATTAAGCAATTTTCAACTTATGATCAATTTTGAGCCATACCTCACCAGAGGCTATCACTGATACTTCCAACTAAAGAGGTAGTGGAGATGAAGCCTTGTTGAAGGTATCAAGCTTTGATTTGATGTGAATTGCTCAATTGACCAAGCTCCCCTTCAATGGCAATCAACTTTGATCAAAGTCCCCCTTCCCATGGCTTGGTGGCTTAGGAAACACCTTGAGTGAGCTCGATGAGGTGCCTTGATGGTGCTTACAGGTTTAATTTCAGTTTAGTGGAGAATTGAGTGAATTGGAAATGGCTTGGGCCTCCCCTGCTTCAACTTTGAAGAAAATCGAGAAGGAGAAAATGGAGAATGCTTGTCAAGGCTTGGAGAAGCTTGCTCTTGATTCCTAAGGCTCAATCGACTTCAATGCATGTGCTTTGAGTGGGAATGAGGGGGAGTATATCCCCCCTCCTTGGATCGGACGGTCGAGACTAGCTTTGCCATTTTTGATCAATTTCTTGGATTGATTGGTTTAGCCTTGGTGGAGGGGTCAGTTTGGCCTTGGATTGGGTCATGGCTGACACCACCTCCCTTGGTGTCCAAATGGACCACAAGGAAGATGTCAAGTGGCCATGAGAAAGAATTGGCCAAATTCCAAGTGAATTTGGCCATAAGTTACCCTTTGACCTAGGGGTAAAATGGTTATTTGTCCTTGATTTTGATTTGGGTATATTTGAAATGATTCAAAAATAGGTTGTGTCAAATTTCAAGTGATTTAGAGTTCATTTGGTTTGAATTGGTTCAATTTGACCTATTTAGGTCAAGTTGGGTCAATTTGGGTTAGGTTGACCAATTAATCAAATTAGGTCAAATCATGGATTAGGACAAGTTCAAATGATCATTTATAACCTATGGGTATCATTGGTTTGGTTCAAATTAGTTTAGATTTAGTTTTGATTTATTTGAGTTCACTTAGGTCAAATGGGTCAAATTGACCAATTTGTATAGGTTGGTTTAGGCTTGGTTGATCTTTTAAAATGTATTACAATCATTGGTTTTAATCAATTTTAGTTTGGTTTGATTTCAAGATGATTTGAGCTTTTAGGTCAAGTTGGGTTCATGGTCAGTTGGGCTAGGTTGGGTCTAGTTGGCCAATTGAAGCATTGGTCAAGTTCAACAAGTGATTTGGAATAAAATTGATCCATTGGTTGCAATCAATTTGGCTTAGATCAAGATTTGACCCATTTTGACTTTTTAGGTCAACTTGGGTCAAGTGGCCAATTTGGCTTGGTTTGGCTAAATTGATGGCTTGATCATGTTCAATTATTGATTTTGGATTAGTTTAGATCAATGGTTATAATCAATTTGACTTATGGTGAATTTTGGCTTGTTTAGGTTTCATTTGGGCTAAGTGTTGACTTGGTCAAAGGTTAGGTTTGACTTGGTTTGACCCAAATTGAGTGATTGATCATCTTAGGATGATTGTTGCTCACAATGTGAGGCTTAGATAGGCTTAGTTCAATCCAATTTGGGTTGGATTAGAATTTGGCTCAAAAAGGTGTTTTACGTCACTTTGGGTCAAGTGAGCCTAAATGGGTCAATTGACTTGATCAAGGCTTGATTCAATTTTGGTTGAACTCACATATGGACTTATGATTGAAATATAAATCCAATTGCAAGTGATTTGGAATCAAATAAGTGTTGATTCATTTAACAATTTCAAATTCAAAGGATAAACATGGGTTTGATTTGGGTTAGTTTGATTTTGGTTTAGTGATTGAAGTTTATGTTTATATTTGGACTTATGATTGAAGGTTTGATTTTTTGAAGATAAAATCCAAAGGTTTGGATTGATTTGAGAATGATTTTGCTAAGTTCAAGAATTTGACTTGAAAGGGTGTAAGTTGGATTTTGGTTAGATTTGGATTTGAGTTTTGAATTGATCTTGGTTATTTGAGTTTATATTTCATTTACATTTGTGAATATAAATGAGAATATAAATGGTTCATGAAAAAATCTTTTAAGTTTGGAGTGATTTGGATTTTGTTTGAAGTTAAGTCCATAAGATGAAATCAAAGGGCTTAGGAAAGATTTTGGGTTTTGAATTCAATCATGGATTTCAATCATTTGATTTGGAATTGATTCATGATTTGGATTTTGGAATTGATTTTAGTTTGAGAAAATCAATTGAGTTGAAATTTATTTAAGGTTTGATTTGAATTAAAGTTGATTTGAATGAAGGAAGCAAGGATTTGGTTCAAGCTATAGGGTAGGCAAGTTTTCCTAATACCCCAAGGCATAACCTATTCCTATGGCTAACTCTTCTAAGTCTCTAGGGTTAGGTTAAGTGTTCACCTAATCACTAGAAGTATCTTAAGACTAAGGAACTCTTAGTGTTTAGATGAGTCTTATGTCTAATATGGAGAAGTTGAGAGCTCACTCCAAAAGTGAGGTCAACACCCTTCAATTGACATAATCACCTAATAAGGACTCCTAAGGCATGATGGGTATTTGAATATACCAGAGATTTTTCCCTTACTTTATATGGATGAATAAAGTAGGGTTTATATTAAATTGGGTTCTAAAGTTTCCTATTGAGGCAAGCCTCCATAGTTAATTATATCTCAGGGAATGAAATTTTCTAAGAATACTCTCGATTAAAGTAGATAATTATCATCTCCAAAGATTTCAAGGTTAGATTATCAAAGGATTGGTTATATTTGGAAAAACAATTGGGAAACTACAAGGAGAAGACTTATTTTTGGAATCCAAAGGATATAAGTATGGAATGCTCATGATACTGGGAAGCCTAGTGAGCATTTCAATCTATCTTGTGATTGGGCTTTATATATTTAAAAGTGAAGAGATTTATTTATTTGAATTCAATTCTATTAGATCACTAAGGCTTATAACCCATCAATACAAGATTATGAGAATGTCTAAGTGAGGATTTATGCTTGTAGCCTGAAGAAATAGCTACCTCGAATCCTAAATCTAGGGAGCTTAAATAAGAGCTAAAGCACGATCAAAATCTAAGCGATAGGTGGACATAATGGTTTACCTCCATAAGAGAGGATAAACTGTCTGACTTTTGGGCTTACACCTCATGGAGTGGCCGCCAGTTAACTCCTTCTATGATTTTAAAATCATGTAGTCTGGTCTTATGAATTGCAAGATAGCTAGGGTAGAGTTTTAATTGGAAAGAGACTAAAGTCTTAAACCCACTCCTTATGAGACTAGAGCATGAGTGGTATAAGAATATGACTTAATCTATAAATGCAAAATCTTTTCAAAATTTATTTCATTTTGAGACATCATTTAGACAAAGGCTTTAGGAATTTTGTATGCCTAGATGCATGATGAAGTAGATAATTGGCCAAATCAGAAGAGAAAGTGGGTGAAGCTCCGTCGGTAGGGGTTGTTCTCATGGGTCAAGTGGTCCTAAGTCTGTGGCCCCTCATTTTGCATGAGTGACTCAAGAAGCATGCAATGTGAGACATACAACCATAGCTAAGAGATTTTTAAATATTTTAATTATCCTGATTTATGTCAAAAGCTTAATGATGAGGTTATGAGTTACTTAAAATTTAGTTATGAGTGGTTATTTGGATAGAAAATTTATTTTATCTTAGGAGCCTAACGCATCCAGGCCACACATTAAAGCATCAATCATAAGAAACTATGAAAAGCATGCCATTTCTAATACATAATTTAAACAAATCATCAATCAATTTTATAACTACTATAAAAGAATAAGAGGTCGGTGTGGTTGGGTACCACCGTACAACCCGAAAAGAGAAAATGTGGGTAGTCGAGCTCTACCCTTATATAACCCAGAATATGAAAGAATAATTACAATTAGAATAAATACATAATATGGGGGTCGTCATTCTTCACTCTTCCATCTTCCTCCTTCTATCTCTTGATTTGGTTTGCTTCTTCTTTGATTTGGATATGCTTGCTTCAAAGGCATCAAGGGCACCACAAGATAAAGCCTTCTAGCCACTGCTCATCCTAATCCCCCATAACACTAATCTTAATTCCTATTGCAAAAATTACATTCATATAGGAGAAAATAAATCTAACTATACCTGCAAAATAGAGGTTAGCTAAACACACATACAATCCCTAAGTAGTTATATGTATAATTTGGACTTAACACCCCACATATGGGTAACCAAGCCCACCTATCTTAACTTGGATCATTCTTAGGGGCTTAACCAACCTACAAGCAAAGCATTTATATTTATTTTCAAGCAATCTCTTAAGCATAATCTCCTGCAGGAAATATGATTAGGCTAAGAATGACCTAACATCCAGTCTACGAAGCATACACCCCAACATCCAATCTAAAATAATACATCATAAAGCAAAACATACATCATATCATACGTTATCCTAATATAGAGACTAGAAGTGGTGACTTAATTATAGTGTGTGTGTGTTAAGGATTGTGTGGTATGTCTTAACTAAGCATTAAGGCTATATTTTCTAAGTTTGGAGAGATTCAATTTAACATAAAGGGTTGATTTATCTTGAAGTTATTTAATTGATTTATGAATTCTTACTTATGTTTTCTTTTGTTTCATATTATTTATACTTAGTAACTAAATGTTATAAATAGAAGGGAGAGGAATACTATCTTTTATCCCTACCTTAAGTCACTTTCTAGAGCATGTTAATTTGATTTAGTTCTCTTTAGTGAATGGTTTATTAAATGATTTAATTAATCCTAAGATTAGGTTCAATTTAAATAATTCCATTCAATATAAAAGGATTAAGATTAATTTGATTGAAGTACTACCACATGATATATATTAAATCATTCCTTCCCATCACATATAACATACATCTGATTTGATCTAAAGTATACCTATACACACAACATGTTTTAGCACACTTAGATGATGAATGTTTATGTATATGTTTGAAGTTTATATTTGCATTTGATTGAATTATTTAATACATGGTAATTAAATCTCTATCTAAGTTCTTATACAAAAATACATAAAGATGAAATTAGATGGGTACGTGTCATTGTTAACGAGGGAAGTGAGGTAATCAAAATGACTTCCTTGGGGCTAACTAAAGACTTATATTCCCATGATGTCCAGACTATATACTCCTTTGCATTAAAATATATGTAAATTTGCATTCATGAACATAAGAAAGAGATCCCCAAATCACATGATTAATTAATTCAATAACTTAAATAATTTTGAGTGCATGTATTTTAATAGAAAAGAGGATTATGATTCTCTAATTAAATACACACATACATGTATAAAATACATAAGCAAGTACATGCCTTTATTAACCAGGGAAGTGAGGTAATCAAATGACCTCATTGGGGCTAACTAAAGTCTCGTATTCCTAGGATGTTTAGACTATATATCCACTTTTCTTAAGTACATACACATGTATTCATAATTAAGAGGATGAAAGTCATGTGAAGATTGTATTTTCTTTAATTGAGTTATTTATGTATATGATTTAAAGCTCTATCCAAATTCTAATGTTAAAATACATAAGAATGAAATTAGATGGATACATGTCTTTGTTAATCAGGGAAGTGAGGTAATCAAATGACCTCCTTGGGGCTAGCTAAAGTCTTGTATTCCCAAGATGTCCAGACTATATACTCATTACCATTCAAACTTATGTAAATTAACATATGAATATGAGAAAAAGAGCTTCACTTCATACACTTAAGCTATAAGTACATGCACTTCTTATGTATTTATAATTAGCATTACTATATTCATTTATACATTTTAAAAAATATATTTGGATTTAATAGTGATAATAGCCACACATATATTAAGCTAAATCAACACATGCAAGCTTTACATAATGAAAATTTCATTTAACTTGATTACTTTTGAAATATATAGATGCATGGAATCAAATGAAATACAATATTTAGCATGATTGCATAAGAATAATCAAATACAAATATATGATTCATTCAATCAAATTAATTCCGAAAGATAACCATACTAAATAAAATCATTTAAAGAGAATCATAGTTCATTTATTAATTTATGATTTAGGATTTTGATTAATTTTAAAGAGAGAAGAATCATCATTTGCTCATCTTAACCCATTCCAAAGTTTGTGAATTAATTTGGTTTAATGAAAAGGTAATTAAGTGAATTTTATGAATTAATTAAATTAGATCCCTAATTAGTTCAATTAATTACCCTTACCAATATTACCTTAATATAATTAATTAAATAATTACAAGCCAACATATTATGCATATAAATAGAAAGTAAACTTGAAATGATCCTAAGAAATGAAAGGGCCTAATGCAATTGGTTCATGATTAATAGTTAATTAGATTAAGGAACTTAATTAAGTACTCTTATGGTTTTCCCACACATGTGGGCTAACTATAATTTTCCTAAATACCTTTAGGTAATTAAACACTTTAAGATCTACCCATGATTTAATTAATCAAGATCTGAGGCAATTTTGATTTTAAATTCGATTAATTAAGTCATTTAATTAATCAATTAAACCTTTAATTAATTCCAAATTAATTAATTTTTTTTAAAGTGAAATTGACTTAGGAAAAGATTGGGAAAGAAATCTCCATCTCATTTCCCTTACCTATTCACTGTTCGATAATGATTAACATGGCCAATTAATTAATCTAGTTATTTATTAGGGGTTAATTATTCCTTTAATTAATTAAGAAACTTATTAAGGCTTAAATGAGCAATTCCCCTAATTAATCAAGTAATAAATCCCAAGAAAATTATAGGAGGTATAGGTCATCCCAATAAACCACCAAAGAAAGTTTGGAATTAATTACTTGAGTAATTAAGGAGTAATTAAGCTAATTAAGTTTCTAATTAAACTTAAATTAAGCCTTAATTACTATTCAAAATTAATTATGATTAACTTTAAATGATTATACTCTGAAATACCTTTAAAATAAATATTTATTTGCATTTTCTAGATTTTTTATGATTTATTATGAATTTTGGAAGTTTCAGCCCTTAAAAGCAATTAATTAGGCTTAATTTAAGCTTAATCCCATCGACGCCACGTAGACTGCTAATGTGGCATGCTTTCCACGTGGTGTCGTGAGATTGGCTACTTAAAGTCGTCCGACGCAGCGACTACGTGGTGACGGCAGATGCTTTCTTATCCATTATCCGATCTGATTGGATAGCTAGGATCAACCCCACGATTTTAATAGGATTTAATCGGATAATCTAACAGATTTAATCATGATCGTCCATTTCGATCACGTGAAACAGATGGTGAATGATCAATCGTCCCCCGAGCGATGAGAGACGGACACCATCCGCCTTCCATCTCTTGATCCGAGCTCGGATCAACTCCAAATGGATCCCACACCTTCACACAAAGGATCTAAAGGGATCCAACGATCAAGATCACATGGCATTCACATTTTCTTTTCAAACCTCCAACCAATTTTTACTAGATCTTGGTTTTAATGGAATTATCTCACCCGAGCTTAAGATCGGCAACAAATTTTCAGTCAAGGAAAAGCCCTATTGAGTACACATGCACCTTGTTTCGCTTCGGTTGACAAAGATCTGTCAATTTGGAGCTCAGTGTTGATCAAACTCCTACCTCCAGTGGTCGGGAAGCTCGAGAAGTGATTCATTCTTGCTTGAGGTGTGGGTAAGAGGAATTTAGATTTGGTTCAGTATCGGTGGAGTTGGGATGGGAAGATGGATGCCCTATTTCAGAATAGTAGAATCCGAGCTTGGGATGGCTTGGAATGCTCTGGGGAAGTTCTAGGAGTTTCAAAATGAGCTCTAGGGGTTTCTGAAGGTATGTGTGTGTGTGTGTTTTGGATCGAATTGATGGGGGTATATCCCCCTCTCACTTAGATTGGATGGACAAGATCATCCCCTCAATTTGGCTTGACAGTCACTGCTAGGGCACCGGAGTGGTTAATGTCACCTCCACGTGGCTCGATTGGGTTGGTGGAATGCATGGCAAGAGGCTCAAGCCAGCTGGCTTCTCCTTTGGGTCCATGGGTTTCAACTAGTGAGGCAGGTGAGTTAACTCACCTCCCTTTAGTCCAAGGCTGACCTAGCCCACATGGGTTGGGCTAGGTGAGTAGGTTAGACCCTTATTTAGGTATATGATGGCTAAGGAAAGAAAGAAGAGTGGAATTTGCCAATTTAGGCAAAATCCTATGTGGGGAGGAGAATCCAAGGGGGATTTGCTTTGGGTTGAACCCAATTTAGGTTGGGCTTGATTTTGTGCTTATCCTAGGTGAGTTTGGGTCTGGTTGGATTAGGTTTCAATATGTCTTGGCTTGGTTTAAGTGGGTTTGGCTCAATTTGATACTTATAGGTCAAATTGGCCTAGGTTAGGTTAGGTTGACCAATTGGTCAAATTTGATCAAACCAAGGCTTGAGTCAAGTTCAAATGGTAATTTGAAGTGTTTTGGTCCAATTGGTTTGAATCAATTTAGCTTAAGTTTGATTTTGGCTTATTTGGAATCATGTAGGTAGAATGGGACAAATTGACCAATTTGATCAAATTGGCCAAATTGGCTAAATTAGCTTGGGTTATGGGTTGATTCATGTTCAATTTATTAATTGAAGATGATTGTAGGCTTTGGTTTGGATCAATTTGGGTTTGATTTGGATTTAGGCCAATTTGACCCTTTAGGTCAATTTGGGCTAAAATGGGTTAGGCTGACCAATTGGTCAAATTGGGTTTAACTATGGCTTTGGTTAAGTTCAATAATCAATTTGGAATGAACTTGAGCTATTAGTTGTAATCAATTTGGGTTATATCATGATTTGACCCAATTTGTCTTTTAAGTCAAATTGGTCAACTTGGGGCAAAGGACTGATTGGGTTAGGTTTGGCTTAATTGATGGTCAAGTCATATTCAATCATTGATCATAGGTCGATGTGAATCAATAGTTTTAATTAATTTGGAGTAGGATGAATTTTGGCTAGTTTGGGTTCATATGGGTTAAGGGTTTGACTTGGTCAAATGACCAAGTTGATTTGGTTTGACCCAATTTATGACATTTGATCATCCTAAGGTGACCAACAATCATGATATAAGGTTTTGGTAGGCTTGGTTCAATCCAATTTGAGTTATATTTAAGTTTGACTCAAATGGCCTTTAGGTCACTTTGGGTCAAGTGAGCCTACATGAGTTTAGTTGGGTTGATTTTGGATCAATTTGAGTTTAGTTGAATTTATATATAGATTTGGGATTGATATATAAATTTGTTTGCAATTGGTTTGGGTTTAAATGGATTTTGGTTCATTTGAATACTTCAAGTCGAAGGGGTTAGGTTAGGTTTTACTTAGGTTGATTTTGGTTTGGCTTGATGATTGTAGATTTTCATTTATATTTGGGATAATAATTGAAGGAATAATTGATTCATGAGAAAATCAATTGATTTTGGTTAGAATTGAATGGAAGTTTAGCTAAGTCCATGGAATTGGTTCATGTGGCTTAAGTTTGGTTTGGTTTGATTTGCTATTTGGATTTGGTATGATTGTAGATTTGGTTGTAGGTTTGATTTATATTTGAGATGATGATTGAAGATATAATTGATCATGAGAAAATCAATTGAATATGGTTTGAATTGAATGGAAGTTTGGCTAATTCCATGGAATTGGTTCATGTGGCTTAAGCTTGGGTTTGGTTTGATTTGATATTTGGATTTGGTATGATTGTAGATTTGATTGTAGATTTGATATATATTTGGGATGATGATTGAAGATATAATTGATCATGAAAAATCAATTGAATTTGGATTGATTTGGAAGGAGATTTGGCTATGTCCATAAGATAAAAATCATAGGGGTTATGAAGGATTTTGAGTTTGGATTTGATTATAAATTTCAATCATTTGACTTGGATTTGGATTTGGGTTTGATATAAATTGTATTTGGTTATAGCTTAAGAAGGTGGACATAGGTTGGATTTGAGTCATGGGGTAGGTAGATCATCCTAACCCTTAAGGCATAACCTAATCTTATGGTGAACCCTTCTAAGTCTTTAGGTTTAGGTTAAGTGTTCACCTAATTGCTAAAAGTATCTTATGATTAAGGAAATCTTAATATCTAGAAGACCTTTAAGTCTAAGAAGGGAAGATTATGTCCTCACTCCAAAAGTGAAGACTATATAAGTAAAATTATATAAAAAAAAATATTTGAGAAAGAACCTAACTAGTTTATATACATTTAATTAGAAGTTTAATTTTGGATTGCTTTGTCCAGTCGATCAAAATGTTGAGATGCCTAATTGAGTTGGCTAAGTAACTTTGATGCTTAGTGCAACTTTAATTTATTGGCCTACCTTGAGGTCTAAGTTTGCCCTGATCGTATGACTTAACTTTGATAGCTAATTCATTGTGTTTATGGAAACTAACTTGGGGGCCATCTCATATGGATCAACACGGCAAGCTTAACCCATCCTAGACATTTGGATGTTTAATCATTCTCTTTCAATATTTTACATAAAAGTATGTCACAAACATTTAATGAGATGAATTAACAAACTCTTTTTTTCAAGTGAATGGCATTATCTCTATTTAGATCAGTTCATTTATTAAAATGGGATCCATAATTTCATATATTTATTTGTGTATTTTTGGAATGGCATTACTGAAAAAATAATGCCAAAAAACTTAGCATTTTTTTAGTTATAAATATAATGTTCATAATTAAGATAAAAGGACATTTAAATTAAAATATAATATTTTTTTAACTTTGGAAGGCAATTATTTAATTTTTGAATATAATATTCAAACATTTTTTCTAAAATAAAATTATATGATCTTGTTTTTCCATATTTTATCAATTATCTTTGATAAAAATACTCCAAGATAACTTTTAAATTATGAAATAAAGAATATTTATAGTTATTACTTTTATTATGTGCGACAAAGATAGAAATAACAAATGTATTAGATTTTTAAAAAATAGTATACTTTAGATCTTTTTCATAGCAAGGTTTTCTAAAACAATCTTTGAAATTAATTAATTTAAAATATAAAATTTGAAATGATATTAAATTAATATACAACATTAGCATGACCATAGGATTCATTGTCACCAACGTTGTCTATCCTCATCAATGATATGTTAATCATATTTTGGGTCTAAACAAGCCTTTTGAACAATTTTTTTCCACACCCTTTGTCGAGATAATTCAACATCCTTAATGTAATTTTTTGTACTTTTTTGCGCCCAATAGAGTCTATAGATATAAATTTGAGCTATTTTGGAGTATTACAACTTAAAAGGGTTGTTTGGTTTAATTACTTTTGAGTGCAAAGTAAAATAAATATAAGAGATTTTTAATTTTTTATGTGTTTGACATGATGCAAAGTAAAATTTTAAAGTAATGTAATATATTTAGAATACTTTAAAAAGGTGAATTTTGGTGTACCAAATTTGCCCAAATTAAGCGAATTCTAAATACATCTGAAAAAGCCGCCATATTGCCATCGACCTCCAACTCGCCTATATATATCGCCACCGTCAATGTTGATCATCGCTAGCTGTCAACTAACCCCACTATGGGCCACCAACCGTTGGTCATTATAAGTTCAAAAATACTTTACATTACATTCATTCTACAAAAAAAAATAATAATAATAAACTTATGTATTTGTACAGTTTTCAATCAAACAATTTAAAGTAATCTAAATACATTGCATTCAAATCTAGATTGTAGTCTAAAAATAGAGAGCAAATGATATATTATTTAAAAATTTGTTATATCAAACATAGAACTCAAGGTAATGTGTATATTAAATTTTTAAAAATTAAATTCATTCAAACTCCAATTTTAATAAATTTATAATCAAATTGAATGTCTTAATGAGACAAGTCTACCAACACCAACGAAGTGCCAATCTAAGCTCAAACCAAGCTTCAGAAGTATAATTAAAAAAATTGTTATTAATTGATTGGCCAACTAATTTTTAAATTTGATGTTTTTATAATTGAATTAATCAGATCGACAAGAAGATTCCAACAAATCCAACATCAACCAAGTCAAAATTCATTAAGACTTTTAAATCATAAAGAAGCCATCTATAATTAAAAGAATAAATATGGACCATCTCATGAAGTGGTTTAAGATTTTGGCTAAAGTTATCAAAATGTCTCCCAAAATTTTATAAATTGGACTCCATTCTACCATGAATAAGGAGATTTAAGGAGAAGAGCTGAGAGATAAATTAACAAATTTGAAGCCAACCACCACCAACGATTACTATCAATCATTAAAGTTTGTCAAAGCTTGACCATCATATGGTCATTGTAACATTTTTTTTAAGGTTATTGTTTCCTAACTTTTATTTAGTCACAATTTTGTGACCCCAACTCCTCTTTCATAGGAGAAGAGTGTAACTTTGTAATTCAAGATACATAATGGATTATTTGGACTAGCCTTGGCCTTGTGATTATTTTCTCTTTTTCTTGAATTTTTTTATGTTAAAATCCTATTATTTCATATACTCTCTCTCTACTTATCTATATATATTGAATTTTTATATAAAGGTAAGACTCAAATATTTCCATTCTACCATCATAAATTTTTTAACAAGCAATAATAATGAAATCATATCAACTAAATTAGGTAAATGCTTTTTCATTTTCAAAATTTAACGTAATAAATCTGGGATCTTATGTATGTTGTAAGTCACTTATCTATGAGCCTATAAAATATTCATTAGTATAAAGTTGTTAGATTCTTTTTCTATCATGGTGAATATTTTAAGATAATTAAAAAATATAATATCCATTAAATAAATTTATGAATAAAATAAACTTTGAAGTGACGAATCTAAATTCTTTCTAGCTTAAAGATTGCAATGACATGCCAAAATAATATAAATAAAAATTCCTTCAAAAATAGAAAGTATTTTAGTCAAAGAGTTAAGAGTTTAAATTTATAAAAAAAAAATAGAATTAAATTATAACATATATGTTATTATCTACATGTGTGTGATTAAATTTTATCAAATATCTCAAAAAAAAAAATTTCTCAAAAAACAGATTTCAATTGTTGCCTAATTATGTCCGCACAGTGAGGCCCCTTACATCCCCACAATCCTTGTGCCGCCGACAAGAAAAACGAATCTTTGATTTGGTGAGTGGATAAGATCCCACCAATCTGGGCAGATGGGAATGTTAGTGAACCAATAATATTTCGCCACGTCTTCAGATGGTGGGAGAAGGATCAAGAGAGAGGGAGAGCCTGGCAGAGAGGCTTCCAGACCTCATGAAGCTTCGTCCTTTGTGTGGTGAGGTTGGCAACGGACCAATCCGAGTGTATTGGAAGAAAGAGACAGGATTATTCTTTTTTTTTTAAATTGAATTTTTGTCCACTTCATGATCACTTATTATTATTTTAAAACAATAGAATTATGATAAATTAAATATTTAAAATATAAGAATATTTTTATATATAATATATAATTCTTCTATATTTATATAACTAACTTTTATAATTTAATTTGTATATTCATACTCAATTTTTTAGCACCATATCATTAAAAAATCTATTAGTTCAAGTACGAATCTAGATACATATATGATTGAATATTTCTTGGAATCAAAATCTTAATTTTTTAGACATTCCTTTAGCCATCATAGAGCCAATATAACCACATCAATGTGATAAAAAATAGACAATTTTTTAAAATAAGTATCATTTTAAACTTAACTAGGGAATTAAGTATCATTAAAAAAATAGAAATAGGTATAGTAAGCAGACTAACCCATACGATAGGAATGAAAGTGAATAAAGATATACCGTAATTAAGATGCACTCAGCTTACCTACCGCCAAATAACTAGGCGACTGGTTTGTAGCGTCTGTAGGCAGGAAAAAAAAATTTTTTTTCACATGGGATTGGCTATTACATCAAGGATTGGCTTTAAGCTCTTATATTTTTTATTTTAGATTTAGATGTTCTTTCTAGGCTTTAAGCCCTTATCGTGAATTATGGATGTCAACCTTAAACTCTGTAGGTTTTCATTTAAGTAGATCTAAAACTAAATATATGGATTGTAATTTAAATTATACAAGTTATAGTGTTAGTGTTATGACATTAGGTGAGTAATTCAGATGGTTCATTACAGAAATGAATTTAAGTTCTACAAGTCATTTCAAAAAAGTGAGTACAAGTATTTATATAAATGAACGATCCAAAAATAAAAATAAAATAGACAAGAATAAATGTAGTACAGACACACAAATAGACTATCTTAATGATAACGCCCATTGCCTCATGGAATCGCACCCGACTGGGTGTGTGACGGCCACAGACGCGATACGATCACGCAAATTACGGTGGCTCTCAAATGCAAGATCTTCTGAGTTCCAGTAAGTATAATCCCGCGACCTAAAGATGATTGTGATCGCATCAATGAGGGTATGGCGGTAAGGGACTGATCATCATATAGATGTTTTACCATGATGTGGGCATCCTCTCAGAAGTTCATCCGTGAATGTGGGTCGCCGATATGAATAATCTCAAGTCAGATAACACCTTGTAATCGACCTACAACTCCCCTCATGCTAATCCGCACTACCGGCACGGCAGAAAATATCCCGAAGTCGCCAAGATGTGCTCACCGCATGAAAAATGTTTGAAATTAGCAAGTATATTGAATTCAACATAATACTTATGTTAACACTTACATATATACGCTAGTGCTCTAGATAGTAGTGGTCTGATGACACGACGCCAAGTAGAGAAGCAAGATCCAACCACATGTGATTGATAACCTCCCTCATCTTCATCCAAGTCCTCGACTATGTAATCCCTCCGCCTCTCCCAAGCAGCAATGTGAACTTGGTAGTAATCAACCCAGCCTACATCCACTTTGCCTCAACCATCGACCCTTTTGAAACTAGGGTCAACTAGTGCCACATCTACTCTAGGTATGAGTCCAAATTATCGCAGCACTTGATCAGGCAAGTGTCACTCCACCCTCTTCCAGCTGATCAAGGAGACTCGTGTCAATCATATCAAGCATATGTAATGTCAGACGTGTGATCGCCAATGCGACTCTCAAATCACCTGCACATATTAAAAAATATGTTAAATTAGAATATAAATTATAGAAATTAGAATCAAAATGTACTCTGCAAGTTTAACCTATGTATGCCAGCATCCATCATTCTTATATTAATGCAACGCGTTATCGCATCGGCGAACATATCTCTTGTTCCACCTATGCACACAACACATTTTAAACAAATATATAAGCTAAAAATTTGAAAGTGTAGAAATTAAAATATACCTCGAACCAATGCTGAGACCGTCAAGATCAGTTGGATATGGCATAAGTAGGGTCGGCCTCCCACATGAAGATGCTCCCTAGATCATATCTGCAGGAGGTGTAGACAGCCAGCCATATTGGCCCTGTTGGGCCTAGTAGACTCGTACAACTCTCTATAGAGGTGGTCTAGAACTGCTCCTCCTGTAGACAGCAAACTAAATGAATCTAGATCCTCAAGAAGTGGAAGATACTGTAGATGGACCTCGAAACTTGAGGTATCCGACAGTAGGAAACACCCAATAAAAAATAAAATGTAGGCACGCAGGTGCCTGAAGTACTCCTCAACACTCAGATGCTCATAGGACTCTCTGTAAAAAGCTCACCTAAGCCAACTCAAAGGCATGCATGTCTGAGCCTATGCTTGACCCATCCTGAAGGTCAATCTGATGTGTGGGCTGATCGGGTCATAATACACCACATATGGTATAGGATGTCATCCCAATAACTCATCGCGAGCCCGCCATACGCCATCCCTTCCCGCCACCGACCAATAATGTGGCCCATCAACACGTAATCCCAGGATCATCGCCACGTCCTGAAGAGTCACTGTCATCTTATCAATAGCTAGGTGGAAGGTATTGGTCTGTGGAGACCATCTCTCAATCAGGGCAGTAAGCAGATGATGATTCAGGCGGATAAAATGAAGCTGACTAGCACACTGTAAGCTTACTGCCTCCAGGCCACTGATGAATCTCTTACAAGTGATGGGGCACTCCTTTAGCATAATTAAGTGTGAAGCAGCCTCTAGAATAATGCTCTACAAAAAAAAAATATGATCGATCAATCATTAGTCAAACTGAAGGTTATGCAGGTGTAATGTAGAAACTGAAATTAAATAACACTTACAAGATTGGTGGGCACTACTGTCCATGTAGGAGGTTATGCTGGGTGGACCTCTGAGGTGTTCCAACTGTGGTGTCCCCAGCATGGCCCCAACGCCGACGAACGTGTGCTCGCCATCGTACATGTTAAAAAAATAAATGCAGTGGTCAGTGTCAAGCAGTTATAAATAATAAAGGAAAAACTATAGCATAAAGTAAACCAAAAAAGGTAACGGGGCTCTAGCCTTATAGGTCAACTGCAATAACTCAAATACAACTAATATCATTCATAAATATTTCATAGTCATTTATAATAGTCTACTCGACATATATTAAACATTAAAGACTATAAGACTATATTATCACCAAAAATTACAAATCAATTACCTGAACCGCAACGTTAATCCAAAATTACAAATCAAATCATACTATAAAATTCTAACCATACAACTCTAAGCCCTAGAATGCACAATCTACTAATTTATTAATGAGAAAATATTATGGATTTACTGTGTGTTTATGAAGAACGACAAATGTGGGCTAAAAATTGTAGAATTTGCTGCAAGAAACTTCCCCGAAAGGAACGGAGCCACCGGAATCGTCGTCGGAAGCTAATGTTGGGTTCCAAGGGATGTTAGCTTGAGAGAAAACCCAACACGCACAGCAGACGAGGCTCTCAGCAAAACAAATGAGGTGGGTTCAGCTAGAAGTGGAAGATGGAGCAATGCCAACAGTTGGAGCAAGGTCGATAGCTGTCGAGAAGGTTGGAGATGAAGTTGAGCGTGCTCGAAAGGGATAAATGTTGTGGGTGGCTCGCGTGGAGGCATCGGACATGGCACAGGGGTCAGATCAACGGAATGAGGGATCGTGAATAGGGTCGATCGGTCGATTGACCCTATTTGTTTCGCCCAGTGGCTCAAGGCGGCTTCAACTAAACATGGCGACTTTCCATCATGTCGGAGTTGGCATTACTAGTGGCCCCAGTGGGCGTATACCTATTTCTAAATATTTTTTATTAATGATACTTAATTCCCTAATTAAGTTTAAAAGGATACTTATTTTAAAAAAATTGCCTAAAAAATAACCCAATTTGAGTCCAAATTAACCTAAAATATGCACATAAAAAATAAATAAAACTTTTAGGATATCATTTAGATTCCTAAATAGCTTCTAAAAATAGCATATTTATAGTTAAATCGAGTGTCTTGATAAGATGAATCTAGCAAGCCTAGGATCTCTTAATTCTGACTTTATTTGAGCAGTTAAATATTTAAAATATATCTCATAATCAAAAAGATCATTCTTAGCCAACTAATTGAGTGGTTCGAATTTTGTCTATATTTAAATGAAATGTCACTCTAAATTTATGAATAGTCTGTCATTCTTCACATGAAGGGATATAAGTTGAAGATGAGAGAGAGCTATGATGCTTGAATAATCACAAAATATAACCAAACCATCGCCAAACAACCCTCATCAGATCACTATTGGTCGCCCGACTGTCGTCAGATCACTGTCAGACCATCGTCCAGTCACCATTGCCAGATCACCATAGTCTGTCACAACCGGATGACCATTGTGACCGTCGCCGATCACCATGCTTGACAATTGCTAGTTCATCGCCACCAGACCACCGACCAACCACCATAACGATCATCACAAGTCATTGCCACTAAATTGTCACCACCGGTTGCCACGATGGGAATTTTTTTTGGAATACCACACAAATATTAGAGATACTTATTTAGGTAATGAGATATGTTATTAAGGGATAAATTTATTATCTCGAAAGATAATCATATTACTATGTAATGGATTCAACTATTTAATAAAGACTTCTAAAACTTATGGGTCTTCGATGTGCTAGAGATTCTTCCCCTAAATTACATGGAGAGGTAGAACAGGATTAATTTTATTGCAGGGTCCCTATAATGGCAAGCCTTGTAGTTAATTACATCTTAGGAATGAAGGGTGTCTTCTTTAAAATACTCTTGATTAAAGAAATAGAATTTTATTTTTATGGATTTCAAAGCTTGTCTTAAGAGAATGATAATTTGGAAATTCAATAAGGAATGTTTTAAAGGGGAATGAGTTGTTTAGGGAATAAATTAGAAATGTTTATAGATTTCAAAGCTTTTCTTAAGAGAACGATAATTTAGAAATTCAACAAGGAACATTTTAAAGGGGAATGAGTTGTTTAGGGAATAAATTAGAAATGTCTATAGATATTTGGATGCCCAATAAGCATTTCAAGTAACCTACCATTGAGCTTTATAATTTTGATTTCAAAATTATTAAGATTTAAATTGATATTTTATTAGAAATCTAAAACTTAAATTCTACTACATAAATGCTTAGTAGTTGAAGGCTTACTCCAAAAGAATCCTTCTGACATAAGTCAGTGGCTCAACATAATGTAAATTTTCTAGAAATTATCGATTATTTTCCTACAAGAGAAAAAATGAATCTATCTCTGACTTTTCTAAACATATAACCCACATACAAAGATTGCTAGTTAACACCACCTAAGCAATTTTGAAAATTATGAGTTTGATCTTATGTGCGTAGGATGGCTAAGCTATTGCATTAGGAAGGATGCAAAGAGCCTAACTCACTCTATAACCCTAAGATAATGTTTGGCATGTTATGCACCTAAGTAATGCAACAAATTTCATCTTTTATGTTTTAACTCACAATTCATCTTAAGGCCTTGGGTATGTATTTTTATGCCTATCATATATGCTGCTAAAAGTAGTCGTGAACAAAACCAAAAATAGAAGGCACAATTCCCAAGAAGGGTGATCATCCTCACAGATCAGATGTCTCATTATATACAATGAGTGAAACACTCAATTCAAGAAGAACGAATAATATGTTATCATGTTTCACAAAAACTAATTATTTCCAGTTGCTTTTAACTTATACCTAGGACTTTTAATTAATGTAAGGTTTTGAACATCGTTATTTTATATCTGAGTTATTTTAAGTTTAATGGGATAGAAAATTTAATTTTTTTTTCAAGAGACTAACATTCCAGGCATTTCATCATAGAAATACACCACATAAAGAAACCTAAAAAATACAAGCAATTTTTATTATGCACCCAAAATAAATCAAGCCAAATTAATTAACTGAACAGGCCAATGCAGCCAGGTACCACTGTACACCTCGGAAGAGAGAGAAAATGGGTAGCTAAGCTTTTAACTTATACAACCCGACCTAAAACTAAAAGTTTGATCTATGACAGTCTTCTTCCAAGATCGTCACCTTCTTCAGGGACCTCCACGGGCTTCACAGGAGACCACCAATTGGTAAAGTCAGCTCCAGCTATTTTCAAACTCTATAGATTCTAACCTAATTTTAGGCTTAAATTATATTTAAAATTTTTAAAATAAAATCTTAATCCTTGCAAAATAAATGTTAGGAAAAAAACATAGAACACAAACAATTTATATTTTAAACATGCTAGTTTAACATTAGTTGCTTGCCAAGCTCACATATCCTATTGAGCTATGCTTAGGGATTTAATCATACCTGCAAGCAAACATCATATATATATATATATATATATATATATATATATATATATATTTTATTATAATGGTCTCTTTAGCACATCCCCCTACAGAAAATAGTATTAGTCTAAAATGACCGACCTAACATCCAGACTAGTGGGCAAATAATCATTGCCATACAGTCTAAATTATTACCCCATAAAACAAGGAAAATATTTCACATAACAAAATATCACAAATCATTGGCCTAACCTAAATCTAAGGTCAACGATCTAACAATCTAGTGTATGAGAAAATGAGATTGGGTGGTATGACTTTACTAAGCCTTTTAAGTTCAAATTATAGTTTAATTTTAAAATAATATTTTAATTTTCATAATTTTGCTTCATAAGTACATGTCATTTTAAACCAAGAATTTGAGGTATCAAAACCTCCTTCGACAAGTAGCTCTATGGCCACAAATGTCCATACTATATACCATATGTATTTATACTTCATCATTTTGGTTAAGTTTATTAAAATATTACATATTAAAGTTTCATTATATAGATTAATCCCTTATGATGAGATTTTGTTTATCAATCATAACCTAAGAAATTTATGCTACTTTGGGCACCAAACCTAACCTAGGCTATTTTAACTTTTAGGTTATTTAGATTAAATTATTTGACTAATCACCTTTTATTTTATTTGAAATTATCAATATTTCTTAACATTAAAATGGACTTAAGGTAATTTTAATATTAATAACTTTCTTGATTTCAGTATTAAGTTTAGAAGTTGATTAATTTTAATTTAAATTGATCAATTGGTTTATTATAGATTTAATAAATTAGATTACATAAGGTTTGATTGAATTTTATATTCTTAAATAATTTATTAATCCTTAAATATATAACAAATTAAATTCTTAAACTTTATAGGGTTAATAAATTTTTCTTAGATTTTATAATCTTAAAGAAAATGTTTTTAGTTGGTTTTATAAATTTCTATAATTTTAATAATCTTTTGAATTATAATTTCATTTAGATTGACCTAGGGATTGAAAATTTAATAACTTCTAATCTAGAGATCATTTGACCTTGAAATTTTTATGACAAATGGGATTTCTTGTCAGTTTAAGTTTCCTAAAGTTTCACCTTAATCAAATGTATAAATTAGGACTAATTGGGGTTTTAATAATTTCAATAAAACCTAAATTAAGCTTAAATTAAAAGGAATTAAATAGGGATTTTAATTTTTTTTAAATTCTTCACTAGAATATGAATTCATATAGGGTTCATTTATATTTTTTTAGAATTTTGGTTAATTTATTATGATTTTTAAATTCAGATCAATTATTTGAATTAATTAATTTATTTAATCCCTAATTATGGTCATTTTGGGGATTAAGAGGTTTCAATGAGTTTTGGTGATGTTTTAATATCCATTGGTGTTTATTATGATAATTTAAGATAATTTCATAATTTATATATTCTTTTATTTAATATTAATTTATTTCATTAAATTAAAATTTAATATCTTTGGATTTACTTTTCAAAAAATCTTTAGAAATTTATCTAAGGTGTGTTATAACCTTAATTTTAATACCCCAAAGTTACAAATTGATTGGATTAATGGTTTGAATTTAATTTGGATTTGATTTTTTTTATTAATAGTTTAAGTTCAATTCTCATAAACTCAAATCAACCCAAAAATATCTAATAAAAATTGGGAATTTTAGGTTTATTGGATTCTTCTCACTAAGATGAATTCATAGAGCCTTTAGTTACTTTTTTTGGTTGAGTGTTTTATTTTATATGATTTTTTAAAGTTTTTCGGATTTTCTATAGTTTTTAAAATACAAAAAATTAGAAATTTTGTTTTAAAATAGCCGACGACGCGTGGCGTTGATGTGGCATTGTTTACTTTGTGGCACGATGCTCTTGGACCAGCTGGATCGATGTGGATCTAGCTCAAAAAGCAGTGGAGACCGTGGGTTTATTTACGACCGTCTAATCAAATATGAGACGATCAAGATTTAATTTGGCATTCCTTACGGAGTTTAAATCAAATCATGCGGCTAGACTAGAGTCGTCTATTCCAAATAGAAGAAACGGAGGATGCTGATTTTATTTTTGCTCTCACTGGTGAGAGCTGCAAACTGTTTGTGTTTTATGGGACAAAACGACGATCTAGGGAGAATTTTAATGCATTTTCGATTACAAAATGATTAAAACTCCATTTTGAACACATCTATATGGTTAGATATCACTTGAGATCAAACTTTCTTCATAAAGGACCAAACTGAATGTAATAGGAGGTCAAGTTTGAGGTATATCTTGCCAGCGTCGATCCTCGATGGTGGAGACATTTTGAATTGCTTCGTTGGGATGTGGCAAGCCTCTGGGTGTAAAGAATTGGATTCTCTCCTCATCAATTGCTCTATAGACCAAGCTCCTCCTATTCGTCGATAGCTTTGGTCGAAATTTGGCTTGACGATAGCATGGGAATCCGATAAAGGGTGGATTCTTCTTCATTTTACTTGAGGAAGGTGTGTGAGTACTCATAATGGCTTAAGAAAACCTCTCTGTTCTTTTTCCATGAATGGCTGAGAGCTATATGGGGAGAAATTTTGTTTTGATTTGCTATAGTGATTGCCACCCTTGGAGGCTAGCTCTAAGGGGATGTCCACTGATTGGGAATAATCCAAATCAGTGAGGATGAGGAGTGCAGGGGCAATGTAAGAAGTGTTTTGGATTAGGGAGAATTTGTCTCCATATTCCATATCACTCTCCCTTGGCATATTCCTTTCCTTTTGGATTGACTTAAAACCTTCAATTTTTCTCAAATATGGTTGTTAATCCTTTTAGACTCATCCTAGAATGAGTTTAGGTGCATTACAATGTGATTAGTATAGGTTTAAGCTCACATTCTCACATTTGATCCATTTAAATTTAACTTGATTTGGATGAAGATAAGCATGAACAATACTTGTTATTCATTCATTTAAATTAGAAATTAATTGTTCAAATCATGTTTAAGATGATTCATGTGTCTAATAAACTAATTTTAATTGGGTTAAGAGACAAACACTTTAAGTTAGTTCACTTATGCATTTACTCCTTTTTTTTATTTAGTTTGATTTATTCCATTTAATGGGTTTGATCTAGGTTTAGGTTTTAACTATGTTTAGCCAACTATTTGAGATAATTTTGATTAATTAAGTTCATTTCATTTGAAGTCAAATTTGTATTCAAACCCACTTTGGCCAAATTGGGTTTAATTGGGTCAAATGATCAAATTGATCAAATTAAACCCTGTGATTGGTTAAATTATATTAAATATGACTTCAAATGATTTTCAACATTTAATTTGGGTTGATTTTAGTTTAATTTGAATTTAGACTTAATAGGGTTCATTTAGGCCTATTTAGATTATGTGATGTAATTAACCTAATAAAGGCCTTATTGAATTTAGATTTATTTAGATTCATATTTAGACAAGTTCATTTGATGATTTTGAGTCTTTAGAATAATTTAATTTGATTAAATTTTAGTGGGTTGACCTTTGACTTGGTGAGCCCACATAAGTCAACTTTATATCAAATGGTTGATCATCTTCAACCTTCATTTGGATTTACTTTAAAATTCATTTATATTTATGTAATGACTTTATGCTTTCCATTTGATTTTATTTCAATTTGTTATGATTTTATTTGAATTTTCTTGGGTTTAAGATTTTTTGAGCTTAAGTAGCTCAGTTGGGTTAACCACCAAAATTACCTAAGTTTAATTAAGCTCAGTTAAATTTAGATTTCAAATAGAATGTATTTGATTTAATCATTTATTTAAATCTGAGTTTAGTTTGGATCCACCTAATCCTATTAGATTAGGCTAAACCCTAGAAGGCTTCACTATGTCACTAAGTATAATGTTCTAAGTGCTTGACCTAATCTAAGATTAGGTATCCTAATCAATATGACTAAAAATGATATTAAACTTCATCCAAAAATGAGGTCAACAGCCACCACCAAAACATCGCCCAGCTGTCGTAGCCCGACAACTACTATTGAATTGCTACCACCGAACTATCGTCACTCAGCTGTCACTATCGGACCATCATTTGGTTGGCGTCACCGAATCATCACCATTAGACTACCACTTCAAATGAAGCTCTAGTCACTAATCATGTGATATTCTTCGTAGAAACCTATTCTTATAACCTTATATTCTCCAACTTTGAAGGCAGTTTAATAGTTTTAACAAATACTGATATAATGAAACCATTTCAACTGGGCTAAGCTCGTGATTTTTTTCTTCTTGGATTTTTCATGTAAAAATCCTAGTGTCCCTTAAACTATTTTCCTATATGATGACTTTTTGCATAAGACTAAGATATTAAATTCTCTTACTCCACCGACATGAATTTTTCTAGACACAACAATTATTATCATTTAAAATAAATATATATTTTTATACATAAATAAATAGTTTAAAATATAAATATTTAATATTTAATATATAAATATGTAAACATTATATGTATATATATTATTCTTTTTTTAAAAAAATTGATTAACATAAACTATTATACGAGTCCTCAGACCTAAAGAACAAAAGCCCATAATGACATTAGAATTCCATTTTTCAAACAATTTAAGTGTAACTCTCAAATCTATTAAATGAAAATTATTAAATTAGAGAAAAATTAGGTTATAATTTTGATAAAATTTAATTTGATAATCATCAAATTTATTTTGAATCAATCGTATTGTATGATTAACTAGTTAAAATATATATTATAGTTATCTCAATTCAAATATGATAAATATAGAATTTATCTTAATTAAAGGAAAAGTAATTAGTATTTTTTGTTCACCTTCTTCAATGATATTATAAAAAATCTCTTAGGAAAAGGTTCTTTGAAATTTTTATTTAAGTATTTTAGATTTTAAGTAAATTTAAATATAATACATATGTGCTTGATAATATTGGCAATCAATTCTAAGTCTAATAAGAGAGTTACATGTCACAAACCCCTTTCTTAGCAATGATAGGATAAGCATGCAGTAACAAAACTACAAAAAATAATCTAAAAAGAGCCAAGACATTCTGGAAGAGTCTAGAAGGACCTAGAAGATAACTACTTTAAGAGTTTTCTGAAATCCTCAAGATAACTCTAGAAGCAAGGAGAAATATAGAATTCTCTAGAACTTTCCTCATTGTGCCTAGGCTTAAGAGTGAGAGCTTGATATCAAAAAAAATAATAATAATAAAGCGCTTCCTGAATGATGTGCTATATAGATGACAAAATTATTATTATTTTCAAAAGGAGTAAATGATAAATCATAAAATGTGTAACTCAAAATTAAGACCTTAGAGAAATAATTTGTTACTGAAATTATTAGGCCGCAAAATTTTTTAACAAAACTAATTTATTTCACGGCAAGTACTATAAGTATTATGAAGTGATTGAATATATTTTTACAAATAAGTTTAATTATTAATTTAATTAAATACGATGTAATTGAATTTTTATTTCTGGAACTCAACTTAAAAAAATAAAAGTAAATTTCAATCTTAAAATCCAAGAAATTACCTTTGATTCATTTTTATATTTTAATTGTTATAAAATAATATTGTATATAATTATATTTCAATTTAAAATTTTAATAGTAATGATAACATTTAAAATGATGTCATAAAGTTAAATGTTATATATAAAAATAGATGAAATTTATGTAATCTTTTTTACAATCAAAGTGTTTGACTAATCATTACAAAACTTACCATTGCTAGTATAAAACTTTCAACAACTGCCACCAACTTAAAAGATTGTTAGTTTTGATCGAAAGGCGAAGAGCGCTCAAAAAGCGATCAATTTTTAGAATGAATCGAATTCATAGAGCCGAGTTACAAACCAAAGACTTGGATTAGCTCAAAAGCTCGAGTCATTGCCCCCAGCTCAAGATTGCAAGACATTTAGAGTTATCATCAACAAAATTACCTTATACTCATGTTCCAACTTATTAGAATTCTACATAAAATATGCTTGAGTCTTGTTTTTCTTATAGGTTGTATTCTCTGAGTATGCTTTGAGGGATCTCAATTATTTATGGTTACTTTCTACGCATTAGTGAAATCACTTTGATAAAGTTAGAATTTTTTTTAATCGTATTACTTTTTTTTTTCAAATTACCCAATAGCTAATAGACTTCTCCAAAATTTGATTCTCATTAAAACAAATTTTAAATAGAGAATGTAATTCTGAGATTGCATTTATCTCAAATATGACAACTTTTATGATGGGAAAGCTTGATAAGTACTAAAAGATTGTTTCATACTCTTCTTAATTACATGCAATTAGATCCTAGAATGAAAATGTTTAAGATCAATTAATAGTATCCATAGATTTATAGATCTAATATTGAGCAATGAGAAGATGAAAAGTGTGAAATAAAAGCTTTTTAAGCTCTACTCTTCTTGTGTAGTTCAAAAATAAAGTTGCAATTAAACATAATCATCTACTTCTCAAGTGGTTGGGTCGTTAACTACATCACAAAGAAGTGTTAGTGATGTTGATATTTTTAATGGATTGTATGATTTTATTGATTCCACGGGCCTCCTTCCACAAAATCTAATCCAGAGAATTATTTGGAAGAAGCTATTGTGAAATGACTAGATTTTAAATTTGACATTATTGAGTGATGGAAAATATATGCCTTGAAGTACAAGACTTTATGCAAGATGGCTAAAGACATTTTTATTATCTCCATCACAAATGTAGCTTTTGAATTAACTTTGAGTGCAGGTGGTCATGCGCTTTATCACCAAAAATTCTTAATGCTCTGATATACTAGCAATTAGATTCAATCTTCATATAAGTCATCAAAAGAATCATCAATATTTTCATTTTTTTTTTTGTAAATTAGACTTATTTTTATATTATACTTTCATTGATTTTATATTCTGCTAATCAATTTTAGTATGCCATTCTTGCTAAAAAAAATTTATCAGATTTGGTGCACGAGAGTATGACCATTAAGTTCAATATTTGAACAAGCAATTATGTTGAGCATCAACAAAGCATGATAAGGTGTCCTTTTTTTGTAATTCTAAGGAGATGAGGTGATACTTCTAGATGTTTTAAGGACACTTATATTTTGTGATCCACATTTGAACAGTTGGATTTTGGGACACTAATATTCTTAGGAAATGAGGTTTTATTTCTTTGACTCATATTATAATTCATAATTGTTATATCAAAATTCGATTAATTGCCTTCTATTGGATTAAAATTTATACTGTCGAGAGTACTAATTTGTTCTTTTTTTAAATATGATCCCATCTCATATTTTCATCAATCATCTCAATTTTTTTGGAGTAATAGCTATGTCATAGCTTGTATATTTTTACTGCTAATCTAAATTCTCTAATTATGCATTTATATCATTATTTATTTATTTTATTGGTGTATCTTCTATGCTAATTTTTTCTCGAGTTTGATATGGCGCAACAATGAGCCTATAATAAATTGACAATAGTTAAAGTTTCATATTCGAAATTGATAGACTATTGAAGGATTGAGAGACTAAAATGAGTATTTATTTTTAACTTGAAAATTTCTACTTTCTAAATTGTAAGAACAAAGATGTTTATGAAAAAAACTTTATGCATAAAGTTATAAGTTGTAATATATTAATTGTATAATGTATTCATAAGTTTGTATTCTGTAAACATTTTTCTATGAAAAGTCTATTTATATTCAAATTTTGCAATTCATTCTAATTTTTTATTTTTATTGCCTTTTATTTGTAAAATTAAGTTGGCTAGATTAAAATGTGCCAACTCAATTCAATTTTGAGCTGTGTGAGCCAGCTCTAAATTGAGTTCGTAAACTGGCTCAAGCTCAAATAGTTCAAACCACGATTCAATTTTAAGCCGCTTGTAATTAGTAATGAGCCAATCTCAAATCAGCTCATTAAAAGTCCTACCAACTTATATCAAATAGAACTCTTTGTTGATAAATATTGATCATGTAAAAAAGCTCAAATCATCAAAAAGAAATAAACTTGTGTGAGGATATTCTCCTTCAAATCAATCTTTGAATATTTTAAATTTTTTATTTTTATTTTGAGAAAGATATGATAATAATAAATAGATAATTATCAAAATTTGAATCTAAAATTCCAGTCTAATTTTTTCTGAGATGTAAACAAGTCAAATCATGTTGAAGTCTTCATGAACTCGAAGTCTTCATGAACTCAAGCTAGACTTCAAGAGGAAGTCCCGACAATAGCTCCCTATACTAAGACATGACAAGAAAGATTGACATAAAATTGAAGTGTTAGATATATAAATACATAAAATTATGTGTTATGTATGTAAATTTTTCAAAATTAAAATGAAAAACAATGTAAAATCTATATCACCATGTTTAGCATGAACTCGAGCTCATTTAGCATACAAGCTTAAGTTAGATGATTAAATAGATAAAGAAATAGGTATTATAATATACTGTTATATATCACCTATGTTTCACACTTTATAATTTATCATATCTTTCTTAAAGTCTTTTCTCATTCAATTCTCAAAAATAATTTAGATAACTTTCTCTGATCATCAAAATCTTTTAATGGGATGAGGCCACCTTCAGAATAATTGAGAGTCTGAGTAAATGAATTTCTCATTTATCTTTTCATGGTTTACAGATTTATCAAGCTTGAACTCATGTGTAAGAGCTCAACTTAATTAACTATTAATAATGTGATTTAGGTTAATCAATGAACAAACTATTTCATAAAACTAAAGTAAGATTTTAATATCTTTTTGTTTACAAGAACACCTTTAATGAATAGATTACTAATTCATTGAATCAAATTAGGCCAAAGGTCAAACTCAAGCTTATATATCATACAAAATTTTAAATGTACTCAAATTTGTGGTGCAATAAGCCCAACTCACAAACTCATAAGGAGTAAAACTTTATTTGGTTTGACTCACTTATAACCTTTTTGCTTTATGAGTAAAGTAGGCTAACCCATAAAGCTCGTATTAGCCTAAGACTTAGAAAGCCTAGGGGATTAAGCTACGATAGATTAGGTGAATTTCTTTAAGATAGCCACCCATTGTTTTAGTTTGACCTAATCAAATGTTTATGTGACCGAGAGTTAAGTCTACTATCCCAAGTAGTGTCCATAAGGTCCATATCAGTTAGGCAAAGTTTGCCAAAGTGTAGGCCAACCTAGGATAGGTTAACCCTAAGATTAGACTAGGTTTAACCTATCTAGATTAAGTGTTCTGACCTAAGATCTTTAAGTTGACTAATAGAGCTTTAAAATCTGAGGAGTCAATGTAACGTTTAGAAGTCCTAATTGATTGGGCCAGAGTCTTTGTGTTGACCAAAATAGGTTCCACATAGGTCACATAGGAAAGATTTGATATTTGGAGTAATTAGGATGAGCTTTAAATAAGGTGAACTATATCAATGTAGATTATCAAAAGGTCACAAGTTCAAGGTAAGACTACTTAAGGTCTAAGCAAGTAATTGACTTATGGGTGAAGCACTCAAGCCTAAAATATAGACTAGGGCTAGGTTGAGTCATAATTTGACCATTGAGTTAATGGTTTAACTTATGGCAAGCCTTGGGTGAGTTAGGTTAACTAGGAATTAACATTTGAGGTGCTTCATTAGGTAGTTTAGAGTAATTTAGAGCGAGCTAGATCAACATGACTTAAGAAGTGCAAGTTTGGATGACTTTGAACTAAGTGGAGCCTTATTGAATCGAGTAGTCTACTAATCTAAGCTCAATAAATTACCTTATGGGTCAAGTTATGGTTAGATCAAGTTGCACTCAAGGAGACTTAGGTCTAACTTGGTAGGCCTCCTCAATTGTTGGCATGGATTTCCTGAGGAAAGATATGAGTTGACTAGCTAATCCCCTAAAGTGCTCTTAAGAGGGCTAGACTAGGTTATATTAAGGTGTAATCTTAATAAGGTTGACAAAAAAGATTACTAGATAATCTAAACTTATATCGAGATCCAAAATCACCTAGAAGAATATGAATAACTGAATTTCTACCAAAAGGTGTGTAGGGCTAAATATATCACAAAATTAAAATGAGAAAAATAAAAGAGAAATCAATATAGTTTCAAAGGTAGCCTTACACCTCATGAAAGATTATCTTTAGAATGTCATCCCATATGAATTTTTTTAACAATATGCGATGAAAAAACCCTTATCAATAACTATAAGTGCACTAAAAAAAACCTTCACAAAAAGCTCCACTGAGAAGGCAACAAATTGCAATTAAAAACTTTGCATCATAGCAAATGCTTCTATTATATGTTTTATATATCTAACACCTAAGTTTTTATACTTATAGGCAGAATTATATGCATGTTATACAATTATATATTTACATATCTAACATATAAATTTTAACATTTCATTATATAACATTCAAAACTTTAACTTCAATAAAAATATCACTATTAGTAACTTTTGCTAATGTGAATTACATATTTATTTGAATATATTTTGATATAATTATGACATAAAAGTATTATATAAACATTAGCATCAGATGTTAAATATAAAACTACATAACAATTACATTATCTATGCAAAACCATCTAATTTATATAACATTCTAATCTCTAAATTATATCATAAATATTACTAACATTAACTTAGTGAAATACACCTTTGCACACATATATTATGATGTGATTTAGATATTTTATATAAGTAAATATAAAGATTAAAGGAAAAGATATATAACTACGAAAAGGAAAATTTGCAACAGCATTAGAGTTAGATGATAGAAGTTTGCAAGAAAAAAATGGTAAAATAGCACCTCTGTCTCAGCAGAATTATGACAGGCATAATTGAGAAAGGTAATGCTAAGGTCCTCTTGAGAATTTAGAGAAGTCGGGACGTCGACGTTCTATGTAAGCCCTCTTCCCCTCATTTGCCTCTTCTGTACCGTAAAATATATAGGTCGCATTTCCACCGAGATCCTGAAAACAACATATCATAATAATATAATTGTTACTTTTATAACAGCATGCTTAAAACGTATATATATTGACTAATTATGACAAACAATTAGCCTGCGATTCAAATAAAAAATGACAAATTGGTTAATAATAAAAAACGATGTTTACATGCATGCCATACAATTCTTATGTATTTACAAATCTAACTCCCAAATATTTGCATTTAAATATATAACACTTTTATGTCATGATCATACCAAAACTTATGCATGAAAAGATATATTTGACTTTTAAGAAAATTAGTGATAATGAGAGATCATCACAATAGAATGACTGAATTTTATGTCAACGCAATAAGATTACTCATCCCAAAAATCCTCAATCTCCTATTACACAGAGAAGGCTTGAAAGAATTGCACCCAAACATAAATTCATTAAATGTTTTTTAACATGCATTCCTATATTAGAACATTATAACCTCTCATAAATTATAATAAAAAATCAAAAAATAGAGTCAATCATTGAAATATTGATCCACCGAATAGGATCTAATAAGATTAGGTCCACCAAAAAATATGCAAGAGCAAGCTATCCATGTAGAAACATGCAAAAGTGCCATCAAACTACATAATAGTCACAAGGAATTGAAACACGAGGAAATCCATAACAGAAGAAAACTATAAGTGACTCCTTAACTAAGACCAATAATAAGATAAAATCAACAATTAATTGGTCAATTAGTTCATTTTACCAATGAGCATTCAATATTTTCAAAGAGATTATAAACTTTGATGTTTGCATTAATTCTGCCAAGCTTAAATGAATTTTGACGCCTATGCATTTTGGACATTACTATTGTGCTTCTTATAGAGTAGTCCACAAATCATAGCATACATTGTCACACCAATGCACAGGATATCTTTCATATCCACCATCAAAAGAGAACACAAATTCATCATTTAATTTAACTGTAGGCGCAAGATTTATGTGGCTATTCTTGCATAAAAATGGCAAACATAAGAGTATGCATACTTTAAAAAAATATAGATTGAACAATTTTATCAAGAAAACTAAATTGACAACTACAAAAATTACTAGTGATGAATGTTAATAAAGAGTGTTTTGTTTTTCAACAAAGGGAGAGATTTAGGGATAGGATTTCACCAAGATAATCTTAATTGATTATTTTATTAAATCAATCACTTGAAAATAATAAGATTATTGTAATCAAATACAGAGAACCCAATTTATAAAGTATAACCTACCATCATCTCTGAGATAATTAAATGAACTAAATTGTAATAAAATAGAGGCTACAAAGATTACAAAATTGCAACACCAACTTCTATCCCATGATTGGTTAAGGTACTTTAATCGCGACAAGTTCGTTAATCACTTCTCTATTTCAAATGAAGCTCCTAATCTAGCAATTGATAGCCAGCAATCACAAGTATGATAAAATTAATAACACATTATGTAAAAATTGAAATGAAAGATGACAACAGATTAAGTTAACATAAAACTAATATTCAAGATTATGCTACTAACTAAAAAAGAGATGTTATAACATGGTATGAATGCTACATCTAACTAAAACAGAGATGTTATAACATGGTATAAAAAAACAATTCAAGATACAAATTTGTAGACAATAAAACTAAAATGAAATAAAAGAGAATAAACAACTCAGATTCAAGAGCTCTCGCCATTGTCATCATTGTCGTCCTCTTCTCTCTATCAAAATATGCCCTAAAACTAGCAATAGCCCCCTTTAAAGACCTTTCAAAACATCCAAAAAATAATTTTTCCCTAAAACCATCGTTAAAATTTGATTCAAAGCAATATAGCACCAAAATTGACGCCATGGCACCACCTTCTCTACCTTAAGACTTAAAGATAGATCTTGGTGCCATAGAGCCACACAAAATTAACATCGCTTGACTAGAATTGGTGTGGTGTCATCGTGTTGTAGAGGATTCAAATTTATGAAAACTAACATCATGCACCATATTTTTTGTAACATGAATAGGATTGATGCCTTGCCCCTAATGCATAAAGATAAAATGTTTTGGCACCAGAATTGCTCTATGTTTCTCGATCAACTACTAATTTCACTCTTTTTCAATAACTAAATTCAAGCACTCCTTGCAAATAAAATTGTGCATATAATTTCATCACTAAATAATTAAATTAATTCTCAAAAAATGGAAAATAAATTGAAAAACATAAAGATTTAATCATAGAATTAACCAATAAAATCTTATTCAACAAACACCCTCAAACTCATTGCTATCCCTTAAGCAAAATAAAAGAAAATTTAAAAAGTATGCATCACGAAGATAGTGTAAAATGCCAACATTATTTGCCATAGAATATAAATTGCACAAATCACAGTGCTCATAAGATTTATAAATTTCATGCTAACATAAAGCATTAAGATGGCAATTCATATCATTCATACCTTAACTATTTACAACATTATAAAAAAATCCACACATACTCAAATTTCAACAAAATAGAACAAAAATAAGGCAGTATGAATTAAAGAGAATCACCTAACTCAAAACTTAGCTTTTGATCAATCATTGTTAATAACAATTTTTGCAAATCACCAATGATCATTAGGACTTGAACTTGAAGTAGATGGCAGAGTAAGGTTGAAGAAATTCATGTAGAGGCACTATCCCACAACATAAAAGAATTTTTTATTTTTTTTTGAATTAGAAACTTTTCATTCGGCTTTCTTGATCAATAGATGCATTTATAACTCGATCGAGAATATGGCGTTGAAAAAAGTGTTGTTGAATGTTGGTGGTGGATGTAAGATAAAAATTGGTTCAACAAGTGATAACAAAGGCAAGACATATTTTCTTGTTCTCGAACCGAGTTTAAGCCCGTTCTCTGACTCGAGTCGAGCTCGAGCTCGAATTCGAGCCAACTATATATAGTGCGAGTTGAGCAAGAATTTGGAGTGGCTCGAGCTTGACTCGACTCAACTCATTTGTACCACTAACAACCGTTAACTTAACGTCAAAATCAGAAACATTGATTTTGAGTTTAGATCAGCTCACACAAACTAGACTCAAAACAACCCCTATATGCAATGTTCGTATCATTTGATCTTAGTACTAAAATGTATTGCATGTGCCATTATGCATGCTATTTGGAGTTATTGATATGTATGCTCAAAAGCAACTACAATTAACTCAAACATGGAATCAAAAACATTGACTTTGAGTTTAGATCAGTTCACTCAAACTAGACTCAAAATCACCCCTACATGTAGTGTTTGCATCATTCGATCCTAGCACTAAAATGTAACTACACCTACATGAGCACAATGGCACATAAGTTGAGTGCAATAATGCATGGGTTAAGCACCTCTAACTCGCCTATAATCACTATCATAGTTGCTTAGTGCCTAATTGTGTCTTCTATCTATAATAATCATGCATGTCTTAGTCATCCACTATATCTAATCCCACTACGATTGCTCCTTAGAGATTGTTCTCTTTCTGCCAACCTTCATTGTCACTTCAACTCCTTCCAATAGCAATTGTATCTCTATCCCTACTCACTAAAATCCTCTAGCACCCTACCACATTTGCAACCATCAATTGTATTACATCCCAATGCATGTGCCCATCAAACCATCTTTGACATCTACAGTAGACCTCCCTAATAAAAACCATCATCATAGCATGCATTTGATTTTATATCTGTCTTCATTCACTGATAAAGTCATTATCAATCTATTACATTCTGGTTCTACACATGTGATGCAGTAACAACACCAATCAAAAAAAAAATCTCAAGCCAAGGAACTGTATAAAAATCAAAGTTTATCATCAATCACAAATTCCAAAGGTATGAACCATGGTCAACCACTCCTCCCTTCAAATTAATTTTTGGTAAGTTTAAAAAACTCAATATCTTCCCATCCTGTGGTTAAGTCCACTTGCATAAAAAAGATATATTGAAGATTGAATACTTATAGAACATCTCCACTTCAATAGAAATGTGACCAAATTTTGTAATTTATTTCTGTTTTTTTACTTTCCGTTCTTAGTTGGACATGTCACTAATCTATATAATCAATTATAATAGGCTTTAAATACTTGCCAAATCTTGTATTTGTTGTCCATAGCATTAGGAGTCCTATAAATATCCCATGTCATATATTTTTTTATTATTTTTAATAATATTGAATCTTGTTTATGCAAATATAATGAACAAGCTTAATGGTTGCTCTACATCTTGGTGAAACCTAGTAGCTGATTCTCTCTTACATTTTGGTGAGTTCATAGTCATCACAAAAATCTCTTTTCTCTTCTCTCCCTTCTCTCCACATCAACTATTTCACTCTTTCAAGACCTTACACTCCAATAACCTTACAAACCTTACTAAGATCATTTTTTATACATCTTAACTAAGTCTTTTTAGGTCTACCTCTACCTTTCTTAACATAAGGCAAATCTAATGCATCTACTCTCCTAATTGGGTCATCGGACGACTTTATGTGGCCAAACCATAAAGCGACTCTCCTAATCTTATCTATAACTCCAACTTTTCCCACATACTCATTTTGCATTCTATCTCTAAGAGTAAAGCCACTCATCCACCTGAGCATCCTCATCTCTGTAACAAAATTATTAGAGAGATATCATCTCACATGGAATGAATATTACTGATAACTAAAATTAGGTTACCCAAGCATACTTTAAAAAAATATAGATTGAACAATTTTATCAAGAAAACTAAATTGACAACTACAAAATTACTAGTGATGAATGTTAATAAGAGTGTTTTTTTTTTCAACAAAGGGAGATTTAGGGATAGGATTTCACCAAGATAATCTTAATTGATTATTTTATTAAATCAATCACTTGAAAATAATAAGATTATTGTAATCAAATACAGAGAACCCAACTTATAAAGCATAACCTACTATCATCTCTGAGATAATTAAATTCACTAAATTGTAATAAAATAGAGGCTACAAAGATTACAAAATTGCAACACCAACTTCTATCCCATGATTGGTTAAGGTACTTTAATTGCGACAAGTTCGTTAATCACTTCTCTATTTCAAATGAAGCTCCTAATCTAGCAATTGATAGCCAGCAATCACAAGTATGATAAAATTAATAACACATTATGTAAAAATTGAAATGAAAGATGACAACCGATTAAGTTAACATAAAACTAATATTCAAGATTATGCTACATCTAACTAAAAAAGAGATGTTATAACATGGTATGAATGCTACATCTAACTAAAACAGAGATATTATAACATGGTATAAAAAAACAATTCAAGATACAAATTTGTAGACAATAAAACTAAAATGAAATAAAAGAGAATAAACAACTCAGATTCGATAGCTCTCGCCATTTGTCATCATTGTTGTCCTCTTCTCTCTATCAAAATATGCCCTAAAACTAGCAATAGCCCCCTTTAAAGACCTTTCAAAACATCCAAAAAATAATTTTTCCCTAAAACCATCGTTAAAATTTGATTCAAAGCAATATAGCACCAAAATTGACGCCATGGCACCACCTTCTCTACCTTAAGACTTAAAAGATAGATCTTGGTGCCATGGAGCCACGACCACAAAAATTAACATCGCAGTACTAGAATTGGTGTGGTGTCATCTGTGTTGTAAGAGGGATTCAAATTTATGAAAACCAACATCATGCACCATATTTTGTGTAACATGAATAGGATTGATGCCTTGGCACCAGTCTTAGTGCATAGGCGATAAAAATGTTTTGGCACCAGAATTTCTCTATGTTTCTCGATCAACTACTAATTTCACTTTTTTTCAGTAACTAAATTCAAGCACTCTTGCAAATAAAATTGTGCACATAATTTCATCACTAAATAATTAAATTAATTTTCAAAAAATGCCGAAAATAAAGTGAAAAACATAAAGATTTAATCATAGAATTTACCAATAAAATCTTATTCAACAAACACCCTCAAACTCATTGCTATCCCTCCAGCAAAATAAAAGAAAATTTAAAAAGTATGCATCACGAAGACAGTGTAAAATGCCAACATGATTTGCCATAAAATATAAATTGCACAAATCACAGTGCTCATAAGATTATAAATTTCATGCTAACATTAAGCATCAAGATGGCAATTCATATCATTCATACCTTAACTATTTACAACATTATAAAAAAAATCCACACATACTCAAATTTCAACAAAATAGAACAAAAATAAGGAAGTATGAAATTAAAGAGAATAGCAAGATACTCTAAAAAAATCCACACATACTCATTAAATATTTTTTAACATGCATTCCTATATTAGAACATTATAACCTCTCATAAATTATAATAAAAAATCAAAAAATAGAGTCAATCATTGAAATATTGATCCACCGAATAGGATCTAATAAGATTAGGCCCACCAAAAAATATGCAAGAGCAAGCTATCCATGTAGAAACATGCAAAAGCGCCATCAAACTACATAATAGTCACAAGGAATTGAAACACAAGGAAATCCATAACAGAAGAACACTATAAGTGACTCCTTAACTAAGACCAATAATAAAATAAAATCAACAATTAATTGGTCAATTAGTTCATTTTACCAATGAGCATTCAATATTTTCGAAGAGATTATAAACTTTGATGTTTGCATTAATTCTGCCAAGCTTAAATGAATTTTGACGCCTATGCATTTTTCACTAGATACTCACCAAACAAATTTGGACATTACTATTGTGCTTCTTATAGAGTAGTCCACAAATCATAGCATACATTGTCACACCAATGCACAAGATATCTTTCATATCCAATAAAATAAATTGAAAAACATAAAGATTTAATCATAGAATTAACCAATAAAATCTTATTCAACAAACACCCTCAAACTCATTGCTATCCCTCAAGCAAAATAAAAGAAAATTTAAAAAGTATGCATCACGAAGATAATGTAAAATGCCAACATGATTTGCCATAGAATTTCTATAAATTGCACAAATCACAGTGCTCATAAAATTATAAATTTCATGCTAACATAAAGCATTAAGATGGCAATTCATATCATTCATACCTTAACTATTTACAACATTATAAAAAAATCCACACATACTCAAATTTCAACAAAATAGAACAAAAATAAGGCAGTATGAATTAAAGAGAATCACCTAACTCAAAACTCAGCTTTTGATCAATCATTGTTAATAACAATTTTTGCAAATCACCAATGATCATTAGGACTTGAACTTGAAGTAGATGGAAGAGTAAGGTTGAAGAAATTCATGTAGAGGCACTATCCCACAACATAAAAGAATTTTTTATTTTTTTGAATTAGAAACTTTTCATTCGGCTTTCTTGATCAATAGATGCATTTATAACTCGATGCTGAGAATATAACGTTGAAAAAGTGTTGTTGAATGTTGGTGGTGGATGTAAGATAAAAATTGGTTCAACAAGTGATAACAAAGGCAAGACATATTTTCTTGTTCTCGAACCGAGTTTAAGCCCATTCTCTGACTCGAGTCAAGCGCTCAATTGAGCCAACTATATATAGTGCGAGCTGAGCAAGAATTTGGAGTGGCTCGAGCTTGACTCGACTCAACTCATCTTGCACCACTAACAACCGTTAACTCAAACATGGCTTAAGTCAAAATCAGAAACATTGATTTTGAGTTTAGATCAGCTCACACAAACTAGACTCAAAACAACCCCTATAAGCAATGTTTGTATCATTTGATCTTAGCACTAAAATGTATTGCATGTGCCATTATGCATGCTATTTGGAGTTATTGATATGTATGCTCAAAAGCGACTACAATTAACTCAAACATGGCTCTCAAGTTAAAATCAAAAACATTGACTTTGAGTTTAGATCAGTTCACTCAAACTAGACTCAACATCACCCCTACATGTAGTGCTTGCATCATTCGATCCTAGCACTAAAATGTAACTACACCTACATGAGAACACAATGGCACATAAGTTGAGTGCAATAATGCATGGGTTAAGCACCTCTAACTCACCTTCATTGTCACTTCAACTCCTTCCAATAGCAATTGTATCTCTATCCCTACTCACTAAAATCCTCTAGCACCCTACACATTTGCAACCATCAATTGTATTACATCCCAATGCATGTGCCCATTAAACCATCTTTGACATCTACAGTAGACCTCCCTAATAAAAACCATCGTCATAGCATGCATTTGATTTTATATCTGTCTTCATTCACTGATAAATTCATTATCAATCTATCACATTCTGGTTCTACACATGTGATGCAGTAACAACACCAATCAAAAAAAAATTCTCAAGCCAAGGAACTCTATAAAGATCAAAGTTTATCATCAATCACAAATTCCAAAGGTGTGAACCATGGTCAACCACTCCTCCCTTCAAATTAATTTTTGGTAAGTTTAAAAAACTCAATATCTTCCCATCCTGTGGTTAAGTCCACTTGCATAAAAAAGATATATTGAAGATTGAATACTTATAGAACATCTCCACTTCAATAGAAATGTGACCAAATTTTGTAATTTATTTTTGTTTTTTTACTTTCCCTTCTTAGTTGGACATGTCACTGATCTATATAATCAATTATAATAGGCTTTAAATACTTGCAAAATCTAGTATTTGTTGTCCATAGCATTAGGAGTCCTATAAATATCCCATGTCATATATTTTTTTATTATTTTTAATAATATTGAATCTTGTTTATGCAAATATAATGAACAAGCTTAATGGTTGCTCTGCATCTTGGTGAAACCTAGTAGCTGATTCTCTCTTACATTTTGGTGAGTTCATAGTCATCACAAAAATCTCTTTTCTCTTCTCTCCCTTCTCTCCACATCAACTATTTCACTCTTTCAAGACCTTACACTCCAATAACCTTACAAACCCTCTCACACCCACTATGTCACCCACAAAATCACGTATGTCCACAAGGCTTTCCCTTTACTTCAAGAAATCTGATTCAAACATCTATGACAAAAAAGATAATTTTTGTTTTATTTATTGTAACTAGCCGCCACCAATTTTCCATGTAGTACCTATACACTATAGCATTGTGTTGAATTCATACAATAACCACCTTTCCAACAATGTTTTAAGAGATTCATTCCTATATTATTACTTTGAATGACAATAGACCTTTGGATTCTTCATCACTTGATAATAGTAAATAGCACCTCATAACCCAAGGTTCTGTGGAACCACAGCATATAGTGTGGCACGAGCAATTTTAAAGAAGGCTTAAAATATTAAAAAGATGAATAATTTAAATAATATAAAATAAAAATACCCTAATGCAAAAAAGGTATTATTAATATCATGTAAAACATAATATTGCTTTAAAATATTAAATAGATGCACCAATGTTTGCAGACGAAAAAAAAATGAAAAAAAAAAGAAAACAAAACCCTAACTACTCCTGTTAACCGCCCCGTGATCAGCGAACGCACCTAAGGGAAGAAACAGGAGTGGTTAGGGCTGAGTTTCCTATAAAAAGGGAATGGAGGCTCAGTAAAAAACAGCCCCCTACGGACTCTACACACTCATACCGCACGAGAGAAAAAGAGAGGCCGAGAGGAAGGGAACTCACCGTGTCGCCGCTATCATCCGTAGCCGATCTTCTCTCACATGACGGAGTCGAGCCGCCCCTTTTGTCACGTATTTGCCCTAGACCAAACCCCTCTCTTGTCATTTTAAGAGAGTAAGACGCCTAATTCCAAAATTAATCTTCTAAAATTAAATGTCTGCTCTACAAAGTAACTCAAAGACCTCTGTCATCGAACTTGGTTCGATGTGAGATGAAATACCTCCCTTCATTAATTTTGGATCGAGAACAAGGGAGAAGATACCAAAATTTTTGTGAAAATAACACTGCCAAGTCGTTATACTACCGAAATTTCATAAAAAGTTTATCGAATTTAAAAGATTTTAATAAAAAATGACACAAAATAGCTTAAAAGGCTCAAAAAAAAATAAAATATCCTGACTCGGAGCGCTATGGGCACCAATACCCCCTTTATGTATAACTTGGAGCACTGCAGCGTTGAGTTCTCAGTTCTTGGCCTATAAATTCTTTACTTGTAACGTCTCGCTATCCTGCATCGATATTGTGATCAGCATCGTGATGCTACATCTTGGTGGCGCAGCAGGCGCAGCACGCCTTCTCAGATTTTAAGATTAAAAATCTCAATTTTAATGCCACATAGCTGTCCTACAATGCTGAGGCGCTATGACAAGTGCCATGGCGCTACATCCTGACCCTGCAATGTTGCCTTCTTGGGTTATAAGATCAAAATGCCCCCTTGCAACGTCGTGGCACTATCCTTAAAGCGCCAAGGCGTCGTTTCAGCGTCACGATGCTACTTTTCTAGCACTTAAGCGCTACATTTTCTGATCTTAAGCCCAAGTTCCACTATGTAGCACCAGGACGCTGATCTCATAGCATTGAGACGCTAACTTCCCAGCTTCATTAGATTTTTTATTCAATTAAATTTTTAACTTAATATAAGATTTAAATTGCAATTAAATCTTGAAGACGATTAATCAATATTTGAAATGACAAACAATCAATATGAAATAAAAAATTTCATTACAAGATGTACCAAATAAAATTATACAAAAGGTATAAAAAAGGGTGAAGAAAATACAACTACGTAAAAATTTACACACAAAAATATATATACAAAAAAGGGGAGTAAGTATCATAATAGTTGTAGTTCTCCTCTTTTTCTAGCACCGGTAGGGTGCTAACATAAGATTGATAATAAGATGCTACAGGAAAAAGAATTTGATTCGGGACGACATTAAAGTTACAATTGTCAAACATTTGAACAAGTGCTGAGTTGAACTTAGCCATATAAGAAAATTGTTGCTGCTTCTAACTCATATGATGATTTAATTTTCTTTCCAATTACTGTTATCGTCCACTACTTTTACTAACCCTTTTTCTTAATTCAAAGACTTCTCTTTCAATTTCTTGAAGTTGCTCATTTAAAGTTTAAGAGGATTTAAACCTAGACTGAGAAGCGCATGAGCTTTCTCCTACTTCCATTTTTTATCCAAACCCTTCAATTGTTCTTTTAGTCAAGAAGGGAGCCCTTGTATAAAGATTTCATCATATGACTCCCGACGCATTAGCCGCAACACACAAAGCATAAATAAGAGAAGGATTACTATAACCTAGGGTAGTATGACCCTTAATCATATTATAAATTGAATTATAAATAATCTTTCTTATATATGTAGTAAAGCTCTTTTGAATTGCATAATTCAAAACAGCTTTATCCTTAGTTAACTCACTAATATTATCAATGGGCATCAACTTGGCGGAAATAAAATAACGTCAATCCTTCGCCTCAGCAATTAGGCTGAAAAAAAATTGAAAATTTTTTTCTCCTGCCGTTTCCACTAAACATTTGCATTTCTAATAGTGAGAAAATTAAGAATCTCATCAAAATCATGATGATTATTGTAATAGGAAAGATATTGATCATATACAAAATTTTGTAAATTATAATATGCATTAATAGTAATAAAACATGTCTACTTCCTCTTTACAAATACTTTATTATCTTGGTGCTCTTTCACGTTAGCAAAGAACTCCTACACCATGGGACTACACAAGCTTTGTTGTCGTAGGTAAGGTGCTCCTAGCCTCTCTCATTGATGATCATTTTCATGCTCCCACCCGGATTGTAAAATCCCCTCTCCAAAATGAGATGCTTGTTGATAAGAGCGTGATGGTATCTTTTCTCCACCTTTACACTAACAAATCAATCAGCGTCGCCTAGGGCCACCCTCATCTTGCTCTTGTGGAAATGTTTGACTGGCAGTGTCCTAGATATGAGCGAAGGCTAAAAGGGAAAGGTTATAAGAATTCCTAAATAAACAAGACTTTATAATGAAAAATAGACAACCCAAAGGTCCTATTTATAGATTGGATCTAGCGCCAAGATCTACATTATCATGGGCTTCTTGGCACCAGGGCTCTGTCCTATTAGTGCCTAGGTGCCAAATTTCTAGCGTCGAGGCGCTGATCCCTTAACGCATAGGCGTTGTTCCTCCGGCCAAGGCGCTGCCTACCAAAGGTAAAAATCAAATTGTTAAATCCATCTAGCATTATAAAGGGAAGTAAGTCCAATCTATTTGTTCGTTATTCGAACATCCTACCTAGTATTTCAAAGGAATGTAAATCCAATCTAACGGCTTTCTAATAGTTATAAGTCCGACCTGTGTTTGCAATACAAGCACCATCAATCCTACTTGGCATTCCAAAGGATGTAAGTCCAATCTAACGGCTTTCTAATAGATATAAGTATGATCTATGTTTGAATGCAAGCATCACCAATCCTACCTAGCATTCCAAAGGAATGTAAGCCCAATCTAATGACTTTCTAATAGATATAAGTTCGACCTATACTTGCAATGCAAGCACAATCTTATAATTCTAGTATTCCAAAGGGATGTAAGTCCAATTCATTAATCTTAACTAGCTTTCTAATGAATGTAAGCCCAATCACTATTTGCAATGCGAAACCAACCTAAAATATGACATTCCTACAAATGTAAGCCCAACATACATTTGCAATGCAAATTTTATAAAATTAAATTATTATATAGGTTTATCAGTTAAGCCTAGTTTAAATAATTCAATAAACACCTACACCATAAAACCTACACTAAATTTTTAGTCTGCTTGGGATATCTGAGACGAGGCAACCCATGGCTGCTAATCAGACTCCCTAGACATTATGGTTAATAGCCCTCTGATGTTGGTAGACTAAAATAATGACAGTCTCGGGATGATGAACCATGGGATCTTGATCTAGATTACCTTCTTTTTTCCTTTTAGACAGTCATCCACACCACACTACTAGACATCGATTTATATCAGAGATCCATGTTTATTTTCAACCTTAATCGAGAGTCCTCTCTTACTGTGGTAAGAGGGGTAATTAACTATGAATGCTTGCGTTCATAGAAAGTAGAACCCAGATCTAAATAAACCATAATATAATATTAGGAAAAATATGATTGAATACAAATCAATCTGCCTCATGAAAAACGAACTCCCTAATCATCCCATAAAGATGGCAAAGATTTTCAAAGGTGTTTTCTGAGCAATCAACCAAAAGCTTATGCAAATTTACTAATATCATGTAAATTCTATAATAGTATCGTAAGAATTCTTAACATTGCACAATTCAATTGAATCGCAACATGTTGTGGGAATAAACAGGTGAAGCAATAAGAGCAACAAATAATTTTAATTAACTTGAAATGGACATGAAAAGTATAAATTCTTGACCTAAAGAAATCAATTGACCATGCAATAAAATATGAACATCAGTGATCCATAGTTTAACCTGTAAAAGTCATTCATCAACCAACCTCCTAGTTCATGCATTTAAGAGTTTAGTTTTAATAGCAAATAATAGGCAGATAATAAAAATGTAAATTATGAATAGGATTTGGAGAAAGTGGATCGGTAAATCCTAGGCCACTTAGAAATCATAATTATTAAAATATGAATTATAGTTTTTCTATCTTATCTAATTATATTTTGACTTTTTAAAGGGTTTTAATGGTATTAATATATACAAGCTAAAGTGTAAAACAATACCATGTAAGAAGAGTCAAACCGTTTCAGACTCAAAAAACAATACCATGTAAAGCATTGGAGGGTTAATGAACATTTAGTTGACTCAAAAAAATAAAAAAAAAAAGATTCATCGAACAAGATAGATAGAGTATAAGAAAAGTATTATGTTGAAAAGATGTTGGCCCTTTTTTTTATAAAGAAATAAAAAAAATACAATAAACTCAATTAAAGGCAGAGATATCCCTAGACAATTCATTAACAACAGAGTATAGTCTTATTCCTCATCCAAAAAAAGCATAGATAGTGATATAGTTATTATGTAAGATCTGTTTAGTAAATTATCATACAACACCTGAGTATTGTAGGCCAAAACCCTATACATTAAGATAAATAAGGATTTCTACTCCTAACAAATCTGCCATATTGCTTCAACTAGATGGTGGAACAAATTTATTTGCAAGAGAATTGAACCCAACATGACTATTGATGTTTTGATTCACAAATTATATGTACACATAATATGTATGCTACCCGCGACGGCTTCACGCACGAAAACGGTGATCTTGGTGGCAGAGTCGGGGTCAAAGTGCTCGAGGGGTACGGGCAGTTATCGCGGAGGCTAAGATCTGGTACGGAATACCAATCGCTGGCGACGTGCTCTCCCTAATTAGATCGTTCTTCTAGAGCCACACGCAACGGCGGCGGCCTGGCCATGCTTGTCAGCCCACCTGGTCAATGGTGCGTACAGCTCACTATTTATTTGCTGGATGAGAAGTTAACATTGTATGCATCGCTGCAGTTGCCAAGTGTTCTAAGGATCATTTGGCAATTTTATGTACACATAATATGTATGCTACCAGAAGCAAGCATGCAATAAGTTTAGTTCCTCAAGGATTTTTTATTTTTTTCTTTTTCCTCTTTAGATTGAGATATTCTATTTGAAAACTTATCTTTTTTAGAGTTTTCTTATTTCAAAAACAAATAAATAAGAAAGAGTGGAATGAATAGTTATTAGTCAACTGCAGCAAAACTATTTTCTAAGTCTATTTTTTGCATGGTTGGGCCAACTCTCTCCACTTGAGCTTTTAGTCTAGAGTGTGATGAAGTGGAATGAATTAAATTGCAAGTTACTTAGTCTATTTTAATATCATTTTAAAATATTTACGAGAATATCATTGTAAAGCTAAAAGTATTCCCTTTAAGTTTCTGCCAATTAATTAAAGCATCATATTAGCAAGAGCTAAATGGTTAGTAAACTACTAAATGCAAACAGTATCAGTGGTATAACAGTAAAAACTCTTTGATACCAATACATTATTACTGCACAAACATATAGAGCAAAGATTTTGATTTAGGTCACAAAAGAGTTCATACACAAGACTAAACAAATAATCTCCCAAATCTAATATTAAATCAATAAGTGTGTTTCCAAAATAATCTCTCTGCAATGAAACTCAAACCTCTAATTCCATAACCCTTGTGACAGACGGCTAGTCAATATGAGTAAGAAGGCGCAATGCATGAAAGTCCTGTCAATGCAGGGCCTGAGAAGAGATTCATGTACACAATCTTACCCCTTTTTGTAGAGAAGCTGTTTTTTGTGACTCTAATCTGTGACCTCGAAATTACAACAGAGGCAACTTAACCATTATTCTAAACCCACATATAATGAGATGAACAAATGACCTATAGAATTCAGGCTATGCAAAAATGGCATCATGCAGAGGAACAAAATTTTATAAAAGACATGGTATCATCTGAAAACATCAGAAATTAATTGTTGCTAAAGATACCTGAAGACCAGCATGACCATCATCTACCGCATTGAGAGCAGATTTCAGAACCCTTATAGCGGTTGGACTGTTTCTTAAGATTTCCCTGCACCATTTCAGTGTCTCCAATTCCAGATTCTCAAGCTGTAGAAGAAATAAGTAAACAGTGGTAAGATAGGGTTCTTTGCATAGCAAAGACGTGTATATGCTTCCTCAAATCCAAGAAACGTCAAGAATCAGCAGGCAATGGAAAATCTAAATGATAATCCTGATGGTGCATTTCAAATTTGACTGTCATAACAAATGGGAAACCAGTTCTGCTGCGGGGCAGACTGTGTTCTCAGATTTTCGTTGGAAGACTTAACTTGCTACTTCATTATTAGATCCATTATGTCTGGCAGGAGTTTTGGGTGAAATTCAATTCCTTCGGAAGTAAAGATTTAAATAAAAGGATGCCATTCAATCTAATTGGTCGAACAACTAATCAAACATGTAAGAAAATGAAATCATTGACATGATCTACGTTTGCAGATATTGGTCAATAACAGATGAAGTATGGAGCGACAAACAATATGACTTTTGCAGTAAAATGCATACCTTGACTACAGTGTTGACGAGTCCCATCTTCTCTGCTTCATAAGCATTGTAAAAGCGTGATAAGAACCACATTTCTTTTGCTTTCTTCGGCCCTACCTGTTTCAATGTATCCATGATCATACAATGTAAACGATCGGTGTAAATCTACAAACATCTGGTATTTTTTGCGGAGAGTATAATAAATCATAAAGCATTACAAAAGTATAGCTTCAAGATAGTTGTATCACTTGTAGTATAAATACGCTGCCTAGAATCTGAACTTACCAGGCGAGACATGATTGAAGATCCATAGCCTGCATCGAAACTGCCTACCTGCAAATGAAAAATATCCAACCAAAGTACGATGAGACTTCAGCCTACTGTTTCAGATCATTTACAAAAATAAAGAAATCTAGATGCAAAAACTGGAATTTTTGAGTAATTTCTGAAAACATGAAACTCAAAACCATCATCCTCCAAAAAAAAAAAAAATAATAAATAGGGCCAGAATTATGCAATCAAACTCAAAGGAATCACACATCTAGCTGGCACTCTGATAAATTGAAAAATTAAAATTTAATCATGCCAAAAATTTTAAATTATATGTCTTAGACCACCAATTTTTAAAATCACCATAACCTAGGCTAATAGATAAATTTAGCATTTAATCAGTCTTAATTAAAAATTAAATTACTGAACAAAAAATTCCAAATTTAATTTAAATTTCATATACAACTGAAACCAAGGATCAGCTTTAAGCCCTTAACATTTTGCTTTAGTTATGGATGTTCTTACTAGGCATTTACAAGAAGATGTGCCTTGGTGTATGCTTTTTGCTGATGACATTCTTCTTGTTGATAAGACTAGAGAGGGAGTCCGAGAGAAACTTGAATTATGGAGGTCAACCTTAGACTCTAAAGGTTTTCGTTTAAGTATATCTAAAACTGAATATATGGAGTATAATTTTAGTTGTAGAAATTCTAGTGATAGTGTTGTGACATTGGGTGAACAAGTCATTAAAAAGAGTGAGCAAACCAGATATCTAGGCTCTATTGTTCAAAATGATGGTGAAATAGATGGAGATGTTATTAGTAGAATTCAAGTTGGATGGTTGAAGTGGAGGAACGCATCTAGCCTATTGTGTGAAAGAAAAGTACAACTTAGAGTAAAGAGAAAATTTTATAAGATGGTGGTAAGACTTGGAATGATTTATGGTGCAGAATGTTGGCCAATAAAAGAGAAGCATAAGACTAAGTTAGGTGTTGCAGAGATGAGAATGCTCAGGTGGATGAGTGACTTTACTCTTAGAGATAAAATGCGACATGAGTATGTTCAGGAAAAAGTTGGAGTAGCTCCATAGACAGATAAGATTAGAGAGAGTCACCTTAGATGGTTTGGCCACATAAAGCATTGGTCGTCCGATGACCCGGTTAGGAGAGTAGATGCATTAGATTTACCTTATGTTAAGAAATGTAGAGGTATACCTAAAAAGACTTGGTTAAGATGTATAAAAAATGACCTTAATATACTTGAATTAAATTAGAATTTGACACATAATAGGACACAATGGAGAAGAAGGATTCATGTAGCTAACCCCACATAGTAGGATAAAGGCTTGTTGTTATTTTTGTTGTATACAACTGAAACCAACCTTCAAATCCACACAAATCATGTACTCAATAAGTCGTGCAATCAAAATACACCAAAGAGACTCATATGGAAGACCACAACCAATACCATATCCCAAACTAACTTATCAAGGATAAGCCAAAATATATACTCTTATCCATCAAATAGGGAATGTTGAAGAATATAGATTGATCTTCCGTTTTAAAACCATGGTTTAGAAATTAGAATAAGATGGTTTTCTTTCCTTTTACCTTATTAGTAGATAATAAAATCCCTCATATCCAATAGATTTTGATCGAAGAGATGCAAGAATAAAAAAGAATACCATTCATCTTAATCTAAACTATAGGAACTAGAATGCAAATAAAATTTTGAAATCCCCTAACTAGGCATCATGCTAAAAAAAATTAAATAATAAAAAATATGTTGAAAAAAAATATCAATTCTAAAAAGTGTTGACCTTCACATGCACCCCACAAGTCGAATCGGACAAAAGTGATCAAATCAATCGACTACAGACACAACATTGCGCGAATCAAACCCGAAACACCCTGATCGTCGTCAAAATCAATCGAAATATACTCCAATTGTAAATGTCGAAATTGATTAAGATATATATTTTGCACTATTCGACAACCAATTGATAGAGAAGACGAGCAGTCGGAGCGATTCACACATATCGAAATCGAGAGGCCTCGATGACGTCTAAACACTCCATTTGCAAAATTGATTGCAAACATTGTCGAAAAAGTGAAATATATCAAACTAGATTGTTTGTATTCGATTCGAATGAGTCTGTGTGAACGCCGAACATGACGCCACGCGATTTGGGCTAAAATTGACTCGAATCGACGTCAATGTCATCCAGACGACCTTTGATCACAAAACGAACTATGTCGTTGCGTCCGGAATATCTAAACAACCTAAAATAGGCATTCATATTACCTAGGTTGCGATACAACCACAAAAAGTCAAAATTGAATTTTATTTGACCACTTAAATCCATTTAACAAAAAATATTATATATAGATGTGTTAGCTCCAATCCCCACAGCAGGCCGAACGAAACCTAGCACCTGGACACCTGACTGAACAACCCAGCAGCCCTTCTCCTTCCCAAACCAAGCACTACACACCTCCCAAGTCATTTTACATGATTGCACTCTTGTTTCTCCCTACTAACACAGCAGCCACTCTCAACTTCCCTCTCATTCTCCTGTCTACAGCACTACATTTGGCCAATTACCTAAGTTTTGCCAAAGAAAAACGTGAGTGAAAGTAAAGAATGAAGGATTTAATGTTGTCATTTTTGCTACTAAATCCTTCTTATTTTGCTATCAAAGGGTTGTTATACTGAAAATGAAATGAGGTTTTCAAATTTTTGCTTATTAGAAAGATTACATTTATTTGACAAAATTGTTAATTTTATCGCCTCGATGACATCTTTCGTGTATGAAGGTAAAAAAGAAATGAAAAAATATCAAATCATAAGTATCCGCTCATGTTGCTTCAACAAGACGGAAATTTACTAGGTTGTAAGTACTCATTCGTGTTGCTTCAACACAAGAAGAAAAAATTAAGATGTGTTTTCAAATGAAAGTATTTTAAGGTTTATGCGACACTTTTTATAAGCACAGTAGTGTAAAAATTTTTTGGCCATGGTATCATAAGATACTTACCATATATATTTCCATAAGTGTGGTGAGAAGGCCTTAGACTCCCGATGCAGCTCCTTATGCAGGGACAATGCCGAGAGGTTGTTGGATTTTAAACTAAAGTGATTACAGTTGACCTTAAAACAACATAATATAAACTAAATTTTAAACTTAAAATTGAATCTAAACTAAAATTACAGGTTCATGAAAGTCTATGCGTCACTTTTCATAAACGTTGTATGTATGAAGACCTCTTAGCCGCGGTGTCGAAAGACACCTACCATGCACATTTACCATAAGCGTGGTGGGAAGGCTCAATACTCCCGATGCAGCCCCCTACATGAGAAAGACACCAGGAGGCTGCCGAAATCTTATCAAAATCCAGACTTACATGAGACTCGAACTGAGATTTAATAGACATTCCTAAATGAAGATGTAGCTCAAAAGATTGACCTCAAATCTAACTTAAGTTAAACATTGAACCAGAACTAAATTCAAAATCAAAAGTATAAAGATCTTCAAATTAAAAGAAACTTGTACAAACCAAATTGGAATGGGCTTATAATAAAAAGCTTGTCATCACCCACAAGCAATATATTGTAATATATGTTTGAGAAAGAAGGACTGCATTGTACTTTAAGACAACTAGAAGAATCCAAATCAAAGCAAGTGAGACTTGAAACTTGCATAAGACACATGAATGACCTGCATCAAACTTAAAGTCCTTTTCAAATAAGGTTAAACCTCAAGATAGATTTGAAGTAGAACTCACATAAGAACTTGGTGGCCCTTTTACAAGCAAAAACCAAATAATTTGCAAACAAGTATAATGCGATCTTTCAAAGACTTGAATGGTGTATTTGAATGCATGGCTTCAGGTTAGAATGAAACTCAAACGAAACCTACAAAAGGGCTTAAAAAACACTTCAGCATTTGAAACAAATCACCTAAGTCTTGCATATATCTTGAAATAACTTGATACCAAAAATTCATCACATCAGAATTTGTGCAAGTAGCGTAAGGAACTAAAGTATGCATACATTTGAAAGCACAATTCCCTTAACTTGAATGTTTGAAAGGTGTAATAATTCTTGAATGAAATGATTTCATTGCATAGATTTTGAAACAATCTCATGCTTCATTCAGTTGTTTTAAAACTCATGCAAGCTTTCAAGAAAATGAACAAAATGTTTACACGCGCATTCTAAATAGCTGCATATTCAACTTCATTGCATCAATGCATATAAAAGATTTAAAGAATGTAACTTTGCATGTACTTCAAGGCAGCATCATGTTTAAATATGATATCTCGAAAAGTGTGTAAGTAATCTAAAATTAACCCGTATGGGTCCATCATAGCACTCACTATTTAAGCTCTAGTGTCTAAGGATGTTGTGTGAGTCAATGTGAAACAAACTTAAATTTGTCAGATATGCTCACCAACATGTGTAATGCTCAATCAAATGGTATGAAAATGCTACAGTTCAAATTAAAATCAATCGAGCTCACTCTAATCTTGAGAATTGTGCAATTATTCTCAATGATCTAATATTTCCATAAGAAATATATAATATCTCTTTTAAAAAAGCTAAACACAACTCTCTCCAAGCACATTCTTGAACAAATCATTCCATCCATATAGCGGAGTAATAAGTCTCAATCAAGTAGTTTGACCCTCCTCTTTATAAGGATTGAAGTCGACATGACTAATCACAATGACAAAAAAACTCTCTTAAACTAAAGATCTATTTTACATTTGTATACCATCAATGATATTAATAAAGAAACTTTATATTCAAAATTTAAACTCCAAATCAAGTTAGAAATGCAGGTATGGATTCATAGACCCGATTCTCTGTTGACAAATAGAGTTGATAAGATTTAAATTCCGATGATGGCCGTGTTGATTGAAGACTTCAACTGGAGAGAAAATTATCATCAAAATATCTCTAAATTTCAAATCAAATTAACCTAAATCAAGTATCAACTTAAATACAAATATGATAAATTATGTATTTCTAAAAGTTGAAATAAAATTCAACATCAAATAATTTAAAATAGAATCCACTCAATCCACTTTTCACAACCGTTTGTTGTGATGATAAATTAAGAAATCCTAGCTCACAAAGAAACTAATATCAAACTAAGTTTTTAATAAGGATGTGACTAGTATCCTTTATTCATGTAGTTTAGCCAATAGGCTTAGCATATGATGTGGTTATAAACAAAATCCTCTAATCAGGTGGCTTGAGTCCTTTATAGCCCCACTATTTACGTTTACGACTGTAGCCCGTAAATTCTTCAATGGCTCTAGTCCCTGAGTATTGAATTATTATGTATATTTGATAGGGCACAAAAACCTCTATTAGTTAAGATGAACTTAAAATTGTCTCCATATATAAATATCAACGCAGATCTATAAGATTGCCTCGAATGATGCAACTCATGGTTATTGACAAAGATCATTCGATTAAGTTAGGTGGACTACCTCCTCTGACTAAGTAGACCAAGGATCATGATAGCCCGAGACAATAGAACTATTAAATCTTGATCGGGCGCGTCATCATTTCCCCCACCATCTGCTTTAAATTAAAAGACGATGAATTTCATAAATCTAAATTACAAACTCCATTTGTTGCTACTATACGCTAAGCAATTAGCAACCTAAAGATTAGCTTTGATCGAAGGTTCTCTCTCATCCTTGAGAGGGGTAATTAACTATAGGTGTTTGCATTTATAGAAAACATGAAACTAGAAATAAGTGTGAAATCTCTGTATAATGTCTTATCTATAATTCATCTACCTTTTAAAAATTTAACCAACATTAATCAAAATCTCTTAATCAAGAGGTCATAAATTTTCAAAGCCCACAAAAATTTCCTAAAAAAATTAGAACTTATTCTAATTATTATTTTTTTTACTTGAGTAACATTTTAGGAGTAACAAATCTTGTAGCTAACAATTTGGGCCATTCAAAGCTAAAATAGTCAGAACATGGTAATCAATGACCTAATGCTATTGAAATCAAAAGAAATTGGTCCTCAATAAACTTTAGTATTGGATATAAAAGTTAACAGCCGTGATTTGAAAGCTGAAACCTCAAAGTTTGAAATAAATAGGAAGGAAATGGATTAGAAAATCTCCATCCCATATCATTTGAAAAAGACACTCTTCTATTCAAATTTTATGAAGGTACCAACCAAGTTAATGCAAGCATAAACATTGCATAAATACATATGGATAAAGCAATAGGAAAATTTACGTGAAGTCATGATATCTTCTGTATTTCCTCACTGAATTGTATCTGAATAAATTTAGTATTTCACACAAAAAAAGTGCAATGTTGCTCTAACATACAAACCTTTCCAAATAATCTTAAAGCAAACAGAGTACAAAAGAGGGACACAATCTATACCCTCCTCCAATAATAAAAAAATTATATGCTGCTTTGTAATGTTCATGCGAGGGCCTTCTGGGATAATTGCAGTGTTCTTCTGAGAAAACGAACTAGACAAGACATAAACTTCAAAAGAAACATAAACAACCATCCAAATGCACAGCAGCAAATTTATCCATGGTGCTTCTTTAAGCAGCGAGAAGAGCAAATCAACCTCATACAAGAAAATCTAAAGAAGGAACTTTACAACAAGATCCGCAAACCAAAGAGTAGCAATACTGATACAAAGCATAATGAAAATTCTAAAAGTCTGTATTATTCAAATAAAAAATGGTAAGCAAGAAGGAAGTAAAATAGGTCATCAGAGGTCAAAAAAACCTTTGGTCCAGTCTGACCAAAAATGGCATTTTCAGCTGCAATTGTTAAATCACAAACCATATGCAACACATTTCCACCACCAACAGCATAACCTGCAACCTAAGACAAATACAATAAATTACGCTGACCAAAAAATACAAAGATTTGTTTTTCTTGGATTGATACGAAAAAGTATACCATAGCAATCACTGGCTTAGGTAGACGCCGGATTTGTACCTAATCAGAGAAGAAAAAGATAAAAAATTAAGTATACATAATTAAGTGGCATGAGTACCTGTGTTAAATTGAAAAAAATTAGGTGCGAAGGCCCTCCAAACCCCACACAGACTATAAATGTCAGTAAACCTCCTGCGATTAAGACATGCACACGACTATAAACTTTTAAGATGAAAAAAATACAGTGTGATTTATGTCCCCAACATTTTAACAATGTATTGAGAAACTTCATCGTCATCATATTACTACAAGGTTTATCAACTGTTCAGCGTCCGCAATGTTATGAGGAGCTTCAAAGTCCAAATTATCTTCTATCATCCCAAAAAAACTGGTACATGAAACTGTTAAGGTTGATGTAGCAATAGTTTGTCATTTTGTGTTGTTTTTCAGCTATAAGACTATTTCCTCCCGAAAACTAAACTTTGTGCACTGAAACTCAAAGATTAAAAATTTAAGCTAATCAATTTAAATTGCCTACCTATGAAAATAACTCCCCTTGTGTTAAATTTCCCAGGTCATCGTATGACCAAGAATGGTGGAAAGATCTATCATTTGTCAGCATTAGTGCTTAGAGTTGCATGCTAAAATCTTCCTGCATGCCAAGAAAGATATCCGAGCTGCCCAAATGTTTCGGTAACAAGAAAATCATCCCAATGCTCAAGTCAGTTGTGCAGGTTGAGAATACCCTGACTAAATCAGAGCGAGAGAGTGTAAGGCATTTTAATTTATTGGTTGCGTGCTTAGACTTTTAATCAATAGGTCTTAAATTTAAGTTTTTGCAAATGCATTATGTGCATGAATTTGAGATTAAATTCGCTCAATATCCCCAAAAAAATCAGAGGGAGAGAAACGTCATTCTGAATAATTTTCTCAGGACGGACTTTATCAGGCAAAACCCACTTTAGCCTAGCCAGAGCAGTCCAACATAACTGAGTTGAGCTTTCAACTGACCTATGAGGGGCCAACAACTCTAAACTCCAACATTGGTGAAAACGACACTAATTACAGTGGCAAAACCAATATTTCGAATGAGAGTGGCAAAATATTTTACCCAAAATTTAGCGCCTAAATTTGATTAAGGATGTACAGGTAAAGCTTCCATATTATGTATAATTATACAAGTTTTTTTTAATCTAGGGACCAAGAGTTACCCCCAACCTCTCTCTAGTTCCATTACAGACTCACACAGGTATTTTCCAATTCATAAGATAAACATATTAGCCATCTACCTGAAGATCCAAAACATTAAGACGACCAAAGGGTTCAAAATCAGCATATCCATCAGAGGTCCTCAAAGCCTGGTCACCACCGCTACAAAAGCCTTGGTTCCCTACTGAAAATAAATCACTAATTAACACACTTTCTAACAAAACAAGCAAACTAAAAATGCAAACTTGCATTCAAACCGCATGCAATTGTAATACTCCAGCATGACAAAAAATCACTCGCCTGCCCTGTTAAAATGATAACTCCTATGGAGCTATCATCCCTTGCATCATTAAATGCGCTAGAGCTCTTTAATTGTATGCGGCCGGAAAGCGTTCCTTCTCTCTGGACGATTAATCGTAATCTGCATGCCCGAAATGGATGTTAATACAAATTTGGCATTGAGCAAAGAATATTACATCATCAACAATGCGATGCTTTCACCTTAGCGATCCCCTCTCCGACGGCTTTTTCGTAGAGAATGTCGGTGAACTCCTTCCCCGACTCATCTAAAGCAGGCCTCCATACCGCTGCTTCTGCGGAGACGTCACCATGGATGCGCCGGTAGCTGTCCTCTGCCGACGCCGGCGAGGTGCTCATTGGACGGCTTTCGGGAAAAGGATAAGGTATGGGGAGGAGGTGATTGTTGAGGTTTGCGATTCTCCTCTCCATGGTTTTGAGCTCCTTTATCGAATTGTCCTCCGCCATGAAATGAGAACTCTGAAGCATGAAGAAGATAGAACTTGAAGTTTCCTCTTTGTGAGAACATAGCCTTCATTGTTTTACCAGGGCATCGGATTTGCGAGGATAAGATGCGATAAGAGATGCTTAGTGCTAAAGGGCGGTTATGGACAAGACTCTACCGTTAGAGCCGTAAAAAAAAAAGTATTTTTTTCATCAATAGCTTTTGTTCGACTCATCAAATAACTTATATTTAGCTCATTCATTAACTAAATGAGCTGAATATAAATAAATATTTCAAACTCGATTTCTAATTGATAAATCGAACATCAGTCAACTTTTCATTCGATTGATTTAGAAATAAATAAATAATTATAATTAATTATATAAAATTTTATTTAAAATATAATTTGTCATTAAATATTTTTAAAATTTATATTTATTTTAATAATTAAATTAGTTGATAAAATTTTAAATCAAATAAGTTAAAATATATTATAATTAAATTTTTAGGATTTTTTTTATTATGGTAATATCATAGCCATGAGATTTTTGCTCTACGGCTGAGAGTTAAACAATTTGAAACTATGCACATATATAAGCCTTCCTCATGACGACCTCTAACACGCCATCTCGACTCTCGATCGATTTAGCTTCATTTGCCCTAATCATATAAGTCCGTCACTTTCTTCTCTTCTCAATCTTCTGCTATTCAGGGATTTCTACTCTTCTTAGACATCTGGCGTTCTAGGACTGGGAGTTGTGAGTCTTGTAAGTTGCAACGCCACTATCTGTAGCAAGAGCCGAACCTCCAAACACGATTTCTAGTTTTCTAGGGTTTGGTATCGGCCATTGTTTTCTTCTTTTTATCAAGCTTCTACTTGAGACTCGGTCGACTTTGCATGTAGTATCATTCTCTTCACCCTCACAATCTATACATTTCTGTTTAATGTGTAGTTTTTCTTGTTGATATGTGACGTAATTACTCTTGCTTCGAGTTGCAACGCTATAATCTATACAATCAAAAATTCCTCTTACTTCGGTTTCATGTTAAAAGCAGAAATGTTCTTAAGCTTTTACGATTTGTGACTCTGATTTTTCATTTGTAGTTGGGAGTGTCAAGTGTGCATCCAGATGTTGATTTATTTATTATGTCCGGACTTTTTGAAATCTTTGATTTAGGGTTCTGATTTCTGAATCATCAAGACATCAAGGAAGATTTTCAAAATTTAGATTTTGCTGTTTGATTTTAAAATTTAAACTGTGGGAAATATAGTTTGATAGATTTTCGAAATTGCAGTTATGACTTATGAGAAACATAGCTTAATGCCTGTAGGCTTCTCGAAAATTCCTTACTTCTTCGGTTTGAGGGTTTTGCTGTTTGATTTGTAGATTCAACATCTGGGTAAACATAGTTTGATGACTTGATGCCTATGCTATATATTGATGTCTCTGGTATTGAACATAAGTGCTTATTCTGGGATATAAGGCTCGCTTTATGTAAATTCTTGTGAATCTTCATAAAAGGGTTTTGAAATTTCTTTACTTCTTGAGCTCAAGGATTTTGGTGTTTAATATGTGGATGAAGATGTTAAAAAGAGCTTGATGTCTTTAGTTTAGTATATTTTTCCACCTTATGCATCTATGCTATCCAGAAACTTGATACTTTATATTCAGCGGGCTTTTTGAAATTATTGTGAAAGCAAGTTCTGATTTAGTGGTTAGAGCAACATACAATATTGTAAATTCTTAATTTGTGTTCAGTTTTATTTTGTTTTATTCAATGACATGATGTCCTTGCATTATCTAACTATGTTATGATAATATCATGATGACTTAGTGATTGATTGACTGTTTATACTGCAAATCTATTATGGAATGCTTATTGGTATTAATTTGAATAAAGCATGGTTTGTTAATAGTTTGGAGAGTCTTTTTTGTGCATATTCGATATTCATCATCACACAGTTGATTTTCTATTTAGTGCTTAGTTTGATAGTTTTTGATGGAAAGAAATTTTGAGACTGAGTTTTACTTAGCTTTTTATCTTGAAATATCCAATGCATTAATGATATTGTGAAGCTTGTGTTGAACACCTCTTGTAGTATTATTTTATCATAAATGGCATAAATGACTTGTTTATGCATTTCATCAATTCATCTATAAGAAATGTAATATCTATGATTTGTTGAACACCTCTGTTGAAACTATATTATTTTAGTTGATTTTGATTCACATTTTTATTCTTTTATTTAGTTTGTTATCATGACAATCTTGGACCTTTCTCAAAGTGCATCATCTGCTAATAATATACCTTTAGAAGTTGAAAATAGTTGTGAAAATCAATGAGAACCAACCGGATTAGAAACACATTTAGTTTTAGTGCAAACGTAAAATTCCCATAGAAGATGGGTAGGAAGAAACCATCTACAATTTGGGAATATTTCATTGAAAGTACATCAATATTCAAAGGAGTTTCCACACCTTCTTTACAATGTATTTGTTGTCGTACAAAATTTCATAAATCTAAAATAGACACTACTTCACAACTGTTGAGGCATGTCAAAGAATGTGAGAAAACTAAAAGAAGGAATAAATAAGTTAATGATTTTTCTGATAAAAGATAAAAATTATTAAATTTCTTATCTGCTGATGCCAATAGAGATTGACTTACCTATGTTTTATTATCCAAAAAATTATGACCAGCTTCAAATCAGAGAAATTATTACAGAAATGATCATTGTGCATGAGTACCCCTTTATGATTATTGAGCATATGTGGTTCAACATTTTGTTGAAGGTCTTGAATCCAAATTATGAGAGGGTCTCTAGGAACACCATAAAGAGTGACTGCATGAAAGTTTATGAAACTGAGAAAGATAAGTTGAGAACATATCTTAAGGGCATAAATAGAGTCTCACTAACTTCTGATTGTTGGACTTCCAATCAAACAATTGGATGCATGTGCTTGACAATTCATTACATTGATGAATCATGAAAGCTGCATAAGTAAATCATTAGTTTTATTGAGCTTGAGCCACCACATACTGATACTTTTATTTGTGATGCTATATGTGATTGCTTATTAGATTAGAATCTGTAGGATAAAGTGTCTACTATCACATTGGACAATGCTAGCAATAATGACGTTGCTGCTAATGCTCTTAAAGTTAATTTTCAGTCTAGAGACAAGTTACATTTTTTGGGAAATTTTTTTCATGTTAGATGTTGTGCTCATATCTTGAATATCATGGTTCAAGATGGATTGAAGGAGGTTCACGATATAATTCATAAAATCAGGGAGTCAGTAAAGTATATCAAAATATCTCCAACAAGATTACATAAATTTGTAGAAGTGGCTAAGCAATTAGGAATTTCTACTTCAAAAGGCCTATCTATTGATGTTCCGACACATTGGAATTCCACTTACTTGATGATTGAATCAACTTTTTTTTATCGTAATATTTTTATGCATTATGCTGCTCGAGATAACAATTATAGGTGGTTGCCTCAAGATTTTGAATGGATTAAGTATGAGCACTTTAGAGAATTTTTTACTATTTTTCATAATATAACTAAAATGATTTCTGATTCTTCTTATCCCACCACAAATATTTTTCTTCCAAGTATACATGTGAAAAAGTTGTTATTGGATAAATGTAACTCATCCGATGCATATATAAAGCAAATGACAAATGTCATGAAAGTCAAATTTGATAAGTACTTGGGTGAATGCAATTTACTTATGTCTGCTATGTTAGATCCTCGCGTTTGAAGATGAAGTTTATCAATTTCACTTTTCCTAAAATATACTTTGAATTAGAATCTAAGATTAAGATTGTTGAGGATGTTACATGGGAAATATATAGTCAATATGCAGTTGATATTCCTAGTAGTTCATCAAGTGCTTCATGCTCTTCACATACACCAAATGATGCATCGGGTTTTGATTGCATGCTTGAGTTTGCTGATTTTATTATAGCTTCGGGTTCTGTTCAACCCTCAAAATCTGACTTACAAATCTATCTAGAAGAAGGGTTGTACACGTGCATGAATGATCAATTTGAAGTGCTTGATTGGTGGAAGATGAATATTCTGAAGTATCCCTACCTATCCAAGATGGCTAAGGACATTTTGATTATTCTTATAATAATAGTTGCATCTGAATCAACATTTAGTATCGGTGGTAGAGTTTTGGATGATTATAGGAGCTCTTTATCCTCAAAGATGGTTAATGGATTTATTTATGCATCTAGTTGGATTAGAGGTTATCAAAATAATATTAAGAACCCATTAGTAAGACATAAATTCAAGTTTTATATTCTGTGTTCTCTAAAATTAATAGTTTACCTACTCACCTTATTTGTTTTGCTAATTAATCATTTATTTATTTCAGCAAGAGTTGATAGAAGAAGAAAAGTTAGTAGTGACTTTTTAGATTTTGAAAGCTCAAAATGAAGGATTAGTTGGTAATATGTTTTGATCACATCTTCATAGTTATATGAACAATTGAACATTAGATGGTTTTGGTTTAATCTTTTAATTTTTGATTTATCAGAACTTTTAAAATCTTGTGCTTTAATACTTCATAATCATCTTAACCACCTAACGCTATTATTTAAATCTTGTGGTTGCATATATTGCTTATATAACAACTTTATTTAAATCTTTATATAATTAACTACCGATACTTATCTATTCAACAATTTTAAGGTTATAGATATTGCACTTGGTGTTATGCTAAATATTGTGAATTGATGGGCTATGATGGTAATAACATTTACTACAAGTGATACAATTTAGGTTTGTTTTTCACCGCTTATATAATAGATAATACACTTTCGGTTTAACTTTCGATTAAGACCTTCTTTACCTTTTGTTCTTATGGTTGGCTATCTAATTCGGTTCTATCTGCTACTTCTGCATTATTGTGATAGGCAATAAGCGATTATTCTTTTAACGGTTGGGTTAATCTTGAGATTTTGAGCTTTTCATGTTTTCATGCTATTTCGCTTATCTTTGACTGATTTCACGCACCGAATGCTACTTCTGCACTATATATACTGCTGGCCACTAGGTTATATTGTTATTCTTATGCTATTTTTGGTTTAATCTTCTAATTTGTTGTTATTTGTATATGTACCCATTGTTTATCTTGTTGAATTTTATGGTTTAATTTTATTATAATTATGTTATTATACTTATCTATTCAATAGTTTTAAGGTTCTGAGATTGCACTTGGTGTTATGCTAAATGTTGTGAATTGATGAGCTATGATGGTAATAATATTTTCTACAAGAGATGTAACTTAGCTTTGTATATTGTTTATATAATAGATAATATACTTGGTTTTGTTATTCAACTGATTAAGAGCTTTTCTTGTTTTTTTTGTTCTTTTGGTTGCCTAATTTGGTTATGTTGCTTCTAATTCGGTTTGTCTACTTGTGCATTCTATTATGTTTCTTATTTTTGTTCTTCTGCTTCGATTCGCGTTATGTCATCGCTTCTAAACTACTTGCTTTTCTATTTTCTCATTGACTCCCACCCATTTTTTTAATGTTTTGCAATATATCTTGTATTTATTTATTTTTTTGTCATTTTAAATTATAAGAAATTTGTACTTATTTTATTTTGCTGATTTATATTTTTTTAAGTATTTAATATAAGCAAATCTATGATGTCATCAATAATTATTTGATTTAATTTGCTTAGGCAGCTGAGCCCATTGATTAAATTTTAATATATCATTTTTTTGCTAGGTTTATTAATATATTATGTAGATTGCAGGATGGAGATACTTAAGGTTTTGTAGGATTGAAGATTGCAGGATCAAGTGTCATTATGGATTGAAGATCCTAAAGATTGAAGAAAAAAATCCTAATTATAAGCTTCAAACATATGAAATGTTCATTTTTAAGTGTAAAATGTAATGTAATTATCATTTATCAAATTGTTTAAAAATTATATCTTGTAATATTTGTAGAAGCATAAGTGTATAGAGTAAATGTTTGTAAATTATTGTATTTAATATTTGTTTTATTTTTTATTATGTAAATGTTTAAATCATTCAGAATTCAAATTTTATTATTTGATTTGTAATTATATTAAAATTATTATTTGATTGATGAAATCATGTAATTGATTAAAGCATTAAAAAAATTAATTTAAATTTATTATTATTATTATTATTATCAGTAGTGATTCTGTGAATCTGTGATTTTATTTTTATTAGTTTAGACTTTAGAGCTTATGAAATAAAATTTTTGTTCATAAATTTTTTTAAATATTTAATTTAAAATTATTAAAATATATAAACGAGCTATTTCAAGCCGAACACGAGCTCTTAATATATTTTTGAGCCGAACAGGAGCTCTTAACGAACACGAATATATTTTCTAGCCGAACACGAGCTCTTAACGAACACTAATTTATTTTCAAGCCGAATTCGAACAGTGAGTTAACGAGCTAATTTCGAACACGAGCTAATATAAAGGTGCCGAACACGAACAGAGTCTCAGCTCGGCTCGTTTACACTCCTAGCTATGATGCAGATAAAATTATAAGGGTCATTTACATGCATATCATATAATACTTATACATATTATATTTTTAATATTTAAATTTTAATATCACATAAAAATATTAATATTATTATCTTTTTAAAAATAAATATACATTATCATATATATATATATATATATATATATATATATATATATATATATATATATATAATGTATTAGATATATAAATATATAAATATATGTGATATGTTTAGAATTTTTATAAATTAAATTAATATAAAGAATCTATTTTCAATAAGAGGATAAAAATGACTACTTACATAGTATTCAAGATATCAAAATAAAATAAAAAATAACACATATCCTAACCATCACCTCACAAATGCCATCTAATCCCTTTGCCCCTTGCACCAATCCCTTGGCATTTTCATATGTTGTTGGTCATCATTGATCTCATTGTCCTTCACATGTTGCAGGTCATTGTCGAGCTCATCATCCTTCACACATCACTAATTACAGTCGATCTCATTGTCCATCAAATGCCTTTAGCCTTTGACAAGCTCACAACCCTAATCTCCTATTGTGACTTCTCAGTTGTTTTAATTCCTCCTAGCTATTGCCTCTACCATATGTGCAGTCATCACCTCCACCTCTGAACCATTTCCTAGAGGACCTTGGTCGGTCAAGGCCATCCACCTCTTCCTTCCTTATGTGTGATGAGTGTTTGATGAGATCTATTAATGGAGTTAATGTATTGTTAGATGATGTAGAAGTATAGTTTATATGTAAAATGTGTAAATCATATTATTTTGGGTGCTATGCATATAATTCCCCCATTATACAATAGGAAATATATTGTCGCCTATGTGTCTTGATAATTTTTAAAATAAAAAGATATAATGTATGGCACATATAAAACAAAAATACTTTAACTAACAAATGTCTCATATATGCCCAACATGTCATTTATGAGTCCATTTTTTAAAAAAAAAAATATAAATGACTTGCATAGTAGACATTGGTATCCTAATAAAATAAATTTTAATTTTAATTTATATCACATGTTGGTATCTTTTTCATTTCTTCTATTTTACTAAGTTGTCTGTCCAAAAAAAAAAATAATAAAGTCAACCATCCTTAACACACTTTGCTTGATATGTCTTGCTATGATAGCACGTAATCACTTACTATTAATTTGATACAACTTGAAGCCACATAATCGTGTGACAGTTACCACAAATCTCTCTCTCTCTCTCTTTCTCTCTCTCTCTCTCTCTCTCTCGCATGACTAAATCAATTTACAACCCATCAAGTCATCCTGTGACCCACCCCCACTATGATTTGATATAAAGTTTACATGCTACTAACTTTATTTCATCACAAATTCTCATGAATCTCATTCTTTAGTCACATTCAATCTTCATGGCTTTAAGTATCTATCTATCTTGGTCTATCCATCTTTCAAGTTTCATATCTTCAATGTTCCACCTAAAGTAAAATTTAAGATTTTTTAGATGCTATCTACTTTAATTTAAGGTTTATGTATCTATCTCCAAAAGGGAATAACAAATAGTTGTTCATCTAGAATTCTTATGTTTAATTACATCCTTTTTAATTGCTTGTTTTCATTAAAAAATGAATCATGACATACAAGTTGTGTGATAATTTCTTTTTTGATAGGAAATAAGGGGATAAATTTTCTTGATTTGGGATTTATATTTTTTATCTATAATTCTCAAAATCGTTGCAAGCTAGTTTTATATACTATAAAAATAATGTTTATGTATACTCAATTTATACTTGCAATAAAGGATATCAAGTTTTCTTAATGGTGAATCTAGAGGTAGTGAATGTTCAATTGAGTTTAATATAGAAGAAAATAAATCATAGTGATAATATGTAAATAAATTATCAAGACCATCTAAAGGTTGAGAAAATATATCAATTAAATGTATTTAATGTGATAGGGGGTCCTATTTTAGGGTGAAATCACATTTATTTTGAAATCAATGTTATAAGATTTAAATAAACCTTAAAGTAATGCCTCAATATTAAATAAAAACTAAAGACGAATGAATAAAATTGAATTTACTATGAAAAAGAATCTACATAAAGATATACATTTCTCATTTGTTCATGTTTCACGCCAATGTTCTACTTCTTTGACTCAAAAAAAATATTTGAACTTCATTGCAAGCACATTTTAAAAAAGATTGATAAGAGGATGTGAAAAAAAGCTGTTGTAGATACTCAATTTAAAATGGCATTTTTTATTTAATTTTAACAATATTAAGATAGTAAAACTATAATAATATATTTTTTAGTTAGTCTTCCTTATAAACATCCAAGAAAATTCAGTATAGGAAAGCAATTTCTTTCTCTAATAATAATAACCTTTTTGATGTGTTGGGGTGCAAAGTTGTTATAAAATGAGGAGTGAGTTTGATATGTGATGGTGGCTTGATCTTTAGTGAATACATTTTATTTATTCTATGGTTATTGATTAAAGCTAGAAATTATGAGTAGTAATACTTGACCTCATTTTGGATGAGCTCTCAACCCCTCCATCTTAGATTTCTCTTAGACTTTAAGAGTTCCTTAGTCTTAAGACACATCTAGTGATTAGGTGGACACTCAACTAGCCCTAGAGACTTAGAAGAGTTAGCTATAGGAATAAGTTATGCCTTATGGGTGTTAGGAAACTTTGCCTACCCTATAGCTTGAACCAAATCCTCACTTCCTTCTTTCAAGTCAAACTCCAAACTCATATCAACTTCAACTCCCAATCAAACCTTGAATCAATTTAATGGATTTTCTCAAATCAATTCTACATGATTGAAACCCATGATTGAAAATTCCAAGCACAAAATATTTCCCAAGTCCTTTGATTCCTTCTCATGGACAACTTAGATCAAATCAAATCAATTCAAATTCAAGAAATTTTCTCACAACTCATTTATATTCTCATTTATATTCACATATATAAATGAAATATAAATTCAAATCAATCAAATTAAATCCAACAATCAAATCCAAAGTTCTCCTAAGTCATTATGATTTTCTCTTAAGGACTTAGCCTAGATCAAATCAAATCACTTCAAATCCTCAAAATTTTCATAACCCATTTATATTCACAAATATATAAATATAAATTCAAATAACCAAAACCAACTCCAAAAATCAAACTCAAAATCAATCAAATTTCAACCTAAGCCTTTCAAGTCAAAATCTTCAACTTAGCCAAATCCTTGATTTCTCTTCACGATTCAATCAATCCTACAATCATGAATCCAAATATAAATACAAACTTCAATCACCAAATCAAAACTCAATTCAAAAATCAAACCTAACTCAAACTCATGTTCATCCCTTGAACTTGAAATTGTCAAATGAACCAAAACCCATTTGACTTCAAACCACTTACAAATGGATTTATATTTCAATTATAAGTCCATATGTGAGTTCAATCAAACTCAAATCAAGCTTTGACCAAGCCATTTGACCTACTTAGGCTCACTTGACCCAAAGTGACCTAAAGTACTTTATGAGCCAAATTCTAATCCTAACCAAATTGGATTGAACTAAGCCCACCTAAACCTCTCATCATGATCAACAATCATCATGAGATGATCAATCACCCAAATTGTCCAAGTCAAACCTAAGGGTTGACCAAGTCAACACTTAGCAGAAATGAAACCTGACATAGCCAAAATCCACCATAGGACAAATTGATTGAAACCATTGATCTAAGTTCATTCATGAGCAATGTTTGAACTTGATCAAGTCAACATTTGAGCCTAACTTAGCCCAATTGGCCACTTGACTTAAGTTGACCCAACATGACCTAAAAAGTCAAAATATGTCAAAACTTGATCTAAGCCAAATTAATTGAAACCAATGGGTCAAGTTTTTTCCAAATCACTTGTTGAACTTGACCAAAGCCTCAATTGGCCAAGTAGACCTAACCTAGCCCAATTGACCATCAACCCAATTTGACCTAAATGAACTAAATTGAACTAAATTCAAACCTAAACCAAATTGAATCAAATCAAAGCAATAAAAACATTTCAGATGGTCATATAAACTTGACCTAACCCTTGGTTTGACCCAATTTGACCAATTAGTCAACTTGACCCAAGTTGATCCATTTTGACCTAAATGGATCAACATGAGCCAAATCATATCAAACCAACTCCAAATTCAATAAAACTTGGCCAAACCTATTTTCTCATCATACCAAACATACCCAAACTGAAATCAAGGTCAATGACCATTTTACCCCTAGGCCATAGGGTAATCCAAAATCAAAACCACTTGGAATTTGGTCAATTCCTTTTCATGGACACTTGGCACTCTCTTAGTGGATCAAGTGAATACTAGGGAGTGTGATGCACTAACCCAATGGGTTTGGGTCAGCCTAACCTAGCCCAATGGCCAAACTAACCACATGCCTTGAAATGGAGCACATGGAATCCTCCTTCCACTCAATTCAATCACATGGTCACCTCACCCACTTCTTCCCTAGCAAAAATCGAATGCATTGACTCATCTAATAGCCAAACAAACCCACTCCTTGTGGTCAATTGGATCAAAATGACAAAGCTTTGCTTGACCATCCGATTACCAAAGGGGGAGATATACTCCCCCTAATTTGATTTCATTTCAAGATTTCCCAATTTGATTGAGTGATAGGAAGCCAGAGAAGCCATTCCTCAACCTCCCCAAGCTCTCTCAAGTGATTTCAAAATTCCCATTTCTCGGTTTTCATAGTTTGAAAATAGGGGAGCCTTACTAAAAATCAAACTCAGCCTACACTCAATATCAACTTAATTTCCTTTGCAAGCACTCTCAGGGAGCTCGATTGAACTTGCCTAAGTTCTTTCCTAAGTTCCTATGGCAAGGGAGGAGTCACCTTGATCAAGACCGAGCTCAAGGCAAAGGGGAGTTGGTCTCTTGAAGCATCCACCCAATCTCAAGACCTCAAAATCTCAGCAAAGCTTTGTTTCAACTAGACGAAGCTTCTCTAAAGGAATCGAGCGCCGGTGATCACCTCCGGTGAGGTAAACCATTTTTTTGAGCTTAATCTAGCCATTATGTGGAGCTTTCTGAAAGGAATTTTTATTGCATGATAAACTAGCCGTTAGATGTGATCTAGGTTGCATGTTGATGGTGTTGGTTGAGTTTGGATCTAATCTGAGCTCAATCGAGCTCAGATCATGTCCTTAAAGATGGACGTATCTTCTTTCCTGCAGAGAATTACAGGGATGAATCTTTGGTCGTCCATCCACACATTTTGGATGGATGGAGATTAAGACGAGCATCCCACGTTTCACCCTTTAGAACCAACCTTTAAGTCTCGATCCTTGATCAAACGGCTAAGGAGAAAGCACATAGCGTCACCGCTGACGCGGTGCTACAATGTGACAAGTTAAATATCCAATCCCGCCATGCCATGTGGAAAGCGTATGCCACGTCAGTGGCCCACGTGACGCCGATGGGATTAAATACTTAATTAGGCTATTAAATGTTCTAATTAATCAAAGAAACTTCAAATATTCATATCTAAGCCTAGAAAAATAAAAAAATATGAAATAAATTGCACTAGAAAGATAATTGAATATAGAATATTTTAAAATTAATTTTAATTAATTTTGAATAGTTTTTTCTCTGAATTTGAGTTTTATTGGAAATGTTAAATTCTTAATTACCTATAATTACACCACGATTGATTCCAAACTTCTGAGCATGATTAGTGGGATGATTTCCTCCCTATGATTTTCTTGGGATTTATTGGTGATTTAATTAGAGGAATTGCTTGATTAATTCCTAATACCCTCTTTATATAATTTTTAGCAAGGGCATAATTAGTGGTTTAACCCTCTAATTGAGTCAATTAAGTTTTGATTAAGTGAATATGAGGTTTAGAGAATAATGGTGGGATACCTTCCTTAAGATATTCCTTAAACCCCATTTTCTTTCTTAATCCAACCTTAATTAATGGTTAATTCACTAATTACCCCCTTAATTAATTACATAAAATTTTAAAAATTTTTAGAACTCAATTAATCTATCTTAGGTAGATTCTTAGGTATTCAAGAGCCTAAGTACAACTAAGGAAATCAAAATCCAACTCCCATGTGTGAGAGGGGTTATGAAATTACTTAAGTTAAACCCCTTAGTTTAATTAATCAATAATCATGAGCCAAATTGCATTAGGCCCCTTTCTTCCTAGGTGCATTGTAAATTTAAATTTCTTATGATATTTTATGGCATCTCATTGTTCATAATTATTTGATTAGTTATACTAAGGTGGTATAGGTAAGGGATAATTAACATGCTTAATTCATACCTTAACCTAACCAAAGCATAAAATTGATCTAATCATCTAAAAATTAAATTAAAATAACAAACATATGTGGGAATGGGTTAGGAATAGAAAAATCACCTCACATTTCTCAAATTAAATTAAACTCAAAACAAAATCAAACCTTCCTTAAAAAATAATTTTATTTTCTTTAAGCTTACTTATTTCATAAGATTGTCTTTAGGAATTAATTAGGGTGAATGTGTTTACATGATTTCATCATTTTAGTTCCTTATCAACATGCTAAATGTGTATTCCATATGAATTTCATGCATTCATACTTTTCAAAAGTCAAATTGAAAATGAAATGTTTCTTTTATGTCAAATTGCATGTTTTGGATAAAATAGAAATATGAGTGGCTATTATCACTATTAAATCCAAATTATTTTCAAAATATATGAATCAATTATCAAAATTGAAAGTGTGCTACTTATAGTTTATTTATAAGCTTGCATGTGGATATAAATATGAAGATGTGTATAGTGTAGCTTTCCTTCTCTCCTCTTTTAGCATAGTTTTGAATAGGATTTGACAAACTGTATGGTTCATTTGAAAATAGCACAACACTTGTCTAATCTCATTCATATTCATTTATATGCTATTATTTAAGAAGGATATCCACACTTGTACATATAAATTGCATAAACAAAACAAAACAAACAAATATAAACTTTTGCATCTTTCTTCTTTCCATTCATTTTGTACATGTTTTGTATTTAAGTGGTATATTAGTCCGGACAACCCGGATTGCAGGATTTAAGTAGACCTAAGTAAGTTTTATACCTTACACCCTTTAATAATGATGTCGACTCACTTATGCCTTTCATACATACATGTGTGCATGTGAAAATGGATAAGAAAATCTCCTTTCTACTTAAAAAAAATCATGCATCATAAAGCATTCAAATTTTCTTAAGTGACTCATTTAGCATTCATCATAAAGTTTGGTAAATATTTTCACTTGTGCGTATAGATATGCTTAAGATGCATCCATATGCATGTTATACATGTTGGGAAAAAAAATAAAGTGATGTGTATTTTGTGATTTTATTTCACTTTACTTAATCTTAAAATGCCTTTCTTTTTGGATATGTTTGTTTAGAGTTGATCTAAACTTTGGATTAATTAAAACACATAATAAAACATTCACCAAATAAAACTAAACTTGAATCTACTTTATAAATTACTTAGGGTAGGGAAGGAAAGAGAAGTTCTCTTCTCTTTCCTTCTCTTTACAACTTAGCAATTAAGTAGGATTCACTTAAACCAAATAAAAAATATAAAATAAAATCAACCTAAATCAAAAAATAACTTAAATGAAACCATCCTCTAAGTTGAACACTTTCACACTTAGAAAATACAAACCCTAAAGCCATAGTTAAGCATACCACAGAAACCTTTTAAAGCACACACATTAGACTAAGTCACCACTTCTAACTTTAGATTAGGGTGGTGTATGATTTGATATTTGCTATTATTTTGTGATATATATTTTAGTCTGGATGTTTAGGTGAATGTGCGTAGAATGAATGGTAGGACGATTTAGTTTAATCATTATTTTCTACAGGGGATTGTGCTTAAGGGGTGTTGTAAAAAAATATAATTATTTTTATTGTGCAGGCATTTATACCCCTAAACATAATCCTATAGGCCAAGTGGACTTAGTTACCCATGTGTGGGGTGCTAAGTCCAATATACATGCTTAGGATTTTTATGGTTTGTTTAGTTAATCTCTATTTTGCAGATGTTAGTTAGACTTTACTTTTCCTTTTCATGTAAATTTGACAAATTAGGATTTTTGGAATGATTGTTATGGGGGATTAGGATGAGCATTGGTCATAAGATTCTATCTTATGTACCATGTGAAGCCTTTGGATAAACCACCTTCCAACCATCCAAAAGAAGGAACCAAAGAAGAAAGAAGAAAAAAGAAAGAAGAAGAGAAGAATGAAGACCCCCATAACATGAATTCTTTTTTGTAATTCATTTGTAATCCAGGGTAGAGCTCGACTACCTAATTTATTTTTGGGTTTGTGCAGTGGTGCCCGACCACAATTGCCTTTTTATTCTTTTGTGATTAGCTTTATAAAATGTGTGATATTTTGTTTAGCTTGTGCATATAAATGACATCATTTTTTAGTTTATTTCTTGCTTGATGTATGGCCTGGATGTGGATTAGGCTATTAGGAAAAATAAATCTTCTACCAAATTAATCAACTTAAAATTAAAATAATAACTCATAACCTCACCTAAAGCCTAAGCTAAAATCAAAATAAAAGAATTAGCAATCCCTTAGCTGGATGAGTATTTCTTTTATAATATCATGCATAAAAACATCTTATTCACTCTTGATTGAAGGGCTTCCACATTTGCCAGAGAAACTTGGCTTGACCTTTGAGAGCCATGGTGGAAACACACCTCCTCCCTTCTCGCTGATTTTGACTAATAATCTTACTTCTAATACATTAGACATATGAATCCTATAAGCCTGAGTCAACTTATTGTCCAAAATGAAAAATAAAAATAATATAATATGATTTGCATTAGATCTAGGTCATTTTCATGCCATTACATGATCTAGTGTCTTAGGGAGTGAGTTTAAAGACTTAGTCTCTTTCTAAAATAAATAACAGCCTAATTATCTTGCATAAAGCATATGACTTGTCTACATGAATTTAAAACCTTAAGAGGAGTTAGTTGGTGGCCACCCTGAAGTTGTCCAAGCCGTGGTTCATCCTCTCTTATGGAGGCAAACCAAATACCACTTTTTACCTTAGATTTAGGTCATGATTTTGGCCCTCGCCAAAGCTCCCTAAATTTAGGTTCAAAGATTGCTCCTCCCCTTTGTGGGCCCTAATCATAAATCCTCACCTCTTAGACATTTCCACAATCTTGTGTTGTGGAATCATAAGCCCTAAAATTCTAATAAAATGACAACTCAAATAAATTAAATCAATTTTAAAACATAAAGCCTAACCATAGACGGTTTGAGATGCTAGGTTTCCTAACATTGTGAGTTTCTCCTACTTGTCTTCCTTTAGCTTCGATAATAACTCTCTCTCTCTCTCTCTCTTTGATCAATCCCATTTGATCTTCTAAAATAAACTAATCGATTGATAGTCCTACCAATTTAAATCTTTGGAGATAATGATCATTTACCTTAATCAAGAGTATTTCTAAGGAATCTCATTCCTCAGGATGTAATTAACAATGGGGCTTGCCTGTAGGGAACTTAACAACCCGGTTTAAAATAAACTACTTTACTTTTCATGTAAAAGTAGGAGAAGAATCTAAGTATATCATCCAACAGACCCATAAGTCCTTAGAGTCCTTATTTAGGTAGGTCCATGGTAAGGTGGTGACTTCTATCTTCCGAGATAGTACACCTTTCCCTTGATGACGTACATGATCACCCTAATAAGTACACTTGCGATTCTATGTAGTGTCCATCTAAAGAAAGAAGCAATCATCATCATATTGAATTTTCCCTCTTTTACTTTCCCTTTCTTTCCTTTTTTTGTTTTCATCTTTCTTTCCAAGAGGGATGAAGATAAGGAGAGAATCCAAGGAGGAAGAAGAAAGGAGATTGATTGATGATGAATGTCATATTAAATTTTTTACCCACAAATACAAAGATATAATCTTTATCTCTAACTTAATATTAAATAGTGTAGGTTGGCCTTATGAATGATATTTAATTAGTTACTAATATAGTTTCTGATTAAATAACATATCCTTACATTTTAAACACCTTTGCATACACTTAAATTTGCATTAAAAATATATATTTTAAAATATTGAAGCTAATGAGATCACATATAATGAATGCTATTAGATTATTGTAGTTCTAAAATGCTCTTGTAATAAAAAAAAACTTTATTGTGTTGCTAAAAATGATTCAATTATACTTTAATTTTTAATGATTTCTTATAATTAAAAAATGTTTGTTATGATTGAAACTTGATTTGCTTCAATTATTATGTTAAGAAAATTTAAGCAAATTAAAATTGTATTTCAACAGTGGTAATTAGTAAGCAATGGTCATCTATATGATGATGATGTTAATGGCAAGATTACAAAAAAAAATATAAATTGGATGAACTTTAATAGGATAATGTTAATTATATACTTATTATTATTGAGTCTATATTTAACATGCTTAAAAACCACTGACATATATAAATCATTTTATATTTGATGAGAAATGGGATTCAATTTTATTTAATGTAAATAAAATAATTTATAGACATAAAAGAAATTTGAATTATGATGAGCTAAATTTTTGGATTGTGTATTATTTTTGGAAAATAGGTGGACCTAAAGTAGCATAACTTAATATTACTTTACTTATTTTTGAATCTAAGATAAATTAAATTATATATTTTTATAATCTTACCTCATTTAGAAAAGACTTATTATCTTTTCATATTTGATTTTTTTTTAAAGATTTTCAAGTGAGGAATGGCTTTAAAAGAATAGTATGTTTCCTAATAAACAAGTCAAAATTTTAAATATGAGAATGACTTGTTCTAAATAATATTTTTCAAATGAAGAAGACTGATGAATTAACAAAATTATTTGGATATATAGAGAAATTAAAGATAAAGAATGAATCTTTGTTCAATAAGTAGATGATTGATTTAAAGTTGAGTTTGTTGATCCATGGAACTTTAACATCTTGCTTTAAATTATTATCATGAAACTACTTGGTCATGTTTCTACCTCTTCTTTTTGTGAGAGAAATTGGAGCACAAGCTCAATCATAAAATGAAAAGGAATAAAATTAGTCCATAATTTGATAAATATTTAGTTTATTTACACACCAATCTTCTTCTTCTATCTATAATAGATCCAAATTATATATAAGAAGATAACATCATGTGAAATATCATTGGAGGTGGATTAGAGTCTTGTGGTATTTTAATTTGGATGCCTCGTGCACACCACATAGAGCTTGGGGAGGTACTTATTGAAGTGATCGGATACGATATTAAGGTATGATGTACTATCTCAAAAGTTTGAAATATCACCCTACAATGGACCTAATCACCTAATTAAGACTCCTAAGGCTGATAAGTCTCTATATGTACTAGAGATCTTTTTCCTACCTTACATAGAAAAGTAAACCAGGGTTTATTATATGTCAAGTTCTTTAGTTTCCTATGAAAGCAAGCTTCCATAGTTAATCACATCCTAGGAAATGAGATTTTTTAAGAATACTCTCGATTAAAGTAGTCAATTATATCTCTAAAGATTTCAAGGCTAGACTATCAATGGATTGGTTTTTTTGAAAAATCAAATGGGAAAGTTCAAGTGGAAAGACTTATTTTGGATTCCAAAGGAGGACAAGTAGGGAGCACTCATGATACTAAAAGCCTAGTGAACACTCCAATCTACCTTATGGTGAGGCTTTATATATTTGAATAAGAGAGGTTATTTTTGTTTGAGTTAGAATTTTATTAGAATGCTAGGGCTTATAGTCTATCAACACAAGATTATAGAAATGCCTAAAAGGTGAGGATTTATACTCATAGCCTAAAGGAAACAAGTAACCTCGGATCCTAGATCTAGGATGCTTTAGCATAAGCTAATCGCATAACCTAAATCTAAGCAAAAAGGGGGATACAATGATCTACCTCCACAAGAGAGAATAAGCCTATCTGACTCTTTTGGATTTACAATCACCTAGAGTGGCCGCCAGCTAACACCTCATAAGATTCAAAATCATGTAGGCCAGTCTTATGAAATTACAATATGACTTAAGTTGTTATTTAATTTGAAAGAGACTAGAGTCCTAAACTCACTCCATAAGAGACAAGATCATATTTGGTATGAGTATATGAAGTAGTATAAATGTAAAATCTTATAAATTTTTATATCATTTTGACACAATATTTTGGATAAAGGCTTTGGGACAATTATGCCTAGATGTAGAGTTATTTGTCAAATCAAAAAGAGAGAGGAAGAGCTCCATCATGAAAGGGTGTTCTCATAGGTCAAGTATTCCCTAAAGTGTAAGAATGGAGACCCTTCTAATTCAAGAGTGGCATAAGATGATATGCATGATGTTAGACATTCAACATTCAGCCAAGGAGTTGTTAGATCTTTTAATTATCTTGATTTAATTTTTGGCTTTAGATGAGATTGAAAGTTGTTTTAAAATTTAGTTGAATTATTAATTGGATAGAAAAATTAATTTTATTTGAAGAGCCTATCGCATCTAGCCACACATTCAAACATCAATCTAAAGAAACTATAAAAATCATGATGTTATATTGTGCAATCTGAATATAACAATAATCATTCATAAATTTAATAAAATAATGAGAGGCCGGTGCGGCGGGATATCACCATACACCCCAAAAAAGAGAAAAAATTGGGTAGCTGAGCTCTACCCTTATATAACCCGGATTACAAAAGAATGTTACAATTGAAATTAAGTTAGATGCTATGGGGGTCTTCATTCCTTGTTTTTCCTTCTTCCTCCTTCTTTTCTTCTTGATTTAAGTGTGCTCCAAGGCTTCACAGGGCCTCCCTAGACTATGCCTTATAGCCACTGGTCATCCTAAACCCTATAACACTAATCATAATTCCTATTGCACAATTACATTTTTTATGGAAAGTAAAATCTAACTATACTTGCAAAATAGATGTTAGCTAAACAACCATATATTCTCAAGTAGTTATATTTTATAATTTGGACTTAGCATCCCGCACAAAGGTAACCAAGCTCATATCAATTATAGATAATGCTAAAGGGTTAAGCAACCTGCAAGTAGAAGCATTTATATTTATTTTAGCAACTCTATTAATAAAATCCCCTGCAAAAAATAATATTAGGTTAAGAATGACCTAACATCCAGTCTACGAATCACAATCCTATCATCTAGTCTTGAATGTTACATTATAAAATAAAACACAACAATATTACGAACCACAATCCTAACATAGAGCTAGAAGTGGTGACTTAGTATTCTAATGTATGTGTTTAGGCTTAGTGTGGTTTTTCTTAGCTAGGTTTTTAAATTTATGATTGTCTAAAATTTGGAATTGTTTAAGTTAAACATAAAGGATGGTGTCACTTCAAGTTGTATTTGAGAATTTGGGAATTTTAATTTATATTTTTCTTTGGTTTCATTTGATATTTACTTAGGATTTAAACATTGTAAAGGAAGAAAGCGTTAACCTCTTTCATCCCTACCTTAAGTTGTTCTCTAAAGGCATGTTATTATGACTTGATTTCCCTTAGTGAATGTTTTATTAAGTATTTTATTATTTCTAAGTTTGGTTTAATCTTAAAGAATCTTATCTAATATGAAAGGCATCTTAAGATTAGCATAATTGAATTACCATCACATAGAATATGTTACACCATTCCTCTTCATCACCTATAGCATGCATATGATTTAAGACTTAACATACCTATAGATATAATGTATTTTTAGCACACTTAAATGATTATGAATGCATATGTTTTGATTTTCATTATCAATTTATAACTTTGAAAATAACTTTGATATTTATTAGTGATAATAGTCACACATATGATAAGATTAATCTAACACATGCGATTTTACATAAGTAAATTCAATTGATTATTTTTTATTTTCAAGCATGAATGTTGATACAAATGACATACAACATTTATGATGATTGAAAAGGAATAGTTGAACACTTCTACATAATTCATTCAACTATATTAATTCCTAAGGACAATCACATTAAATAAAATCATTTAAGATTAACCTTAGCTTATCATTGAATTTGATTTTGGATTTTGATTAATAAACTCAAAGAAGAGAAATTCATTTGCTATTTTGTTGCCTCATCCCATGTTGATGATTTGTTATGTTTAAAGAGAAGTAATTAAGTGAGTTTTATGAATTAATTAAGTTTGAATCCTTAAGCAATTCATTTAATTATCATTTCCTATGCTTCTTTAATTTGATTAATCATTTAACCATAAGCCTCCAATAATATGCAAATGAGAAATTAAAATTGCAATGCACATAGGGACTTAATGGAGTGAGGCTTATAATTAAATATTAATTAAATTAAAGAAGCTAATTAACTACTTATATGATTTTTCCACACCCATGGGTTAATCATAATTTCCTTAAGAGACTTTGTGCTATTAAACACAAAGAAAAACCTACAAATTGAATGTTAATTATCTGCAGTAATTATCATTTTAATTTGATTGGATTTCTTAATTAATTTCTTAATTAAATTTCCTTAATTAATTCATGCATTAATTAAACCCTTTTTTTTATGAAATGGTTTTGAGAAAAATAACTAGGAAAGATGTATTAATCATCTCCCCTCCTCATTTCATTATTAATCAGTGATTAATTATCATTAATTGTTGGAATTTTACTATTTTTAGCATTTTAAATAATTATCAAATTGCTTAAGAGAGTAATTAAGGTTTGAATTTTAAATTCTCCTAATTATATAGCCAATAAATCCTAAGAAAATTGTGAAAGGTAGAAGACATCCCATTGAATCAACACTTCAAGTTTGAGATTAATTGGCCAAGTAATTAGGGCTTAATTAAGGTAATTAGAAAAATATTCAAATCTTAATTATTCTCTAATCACTGTTCAAACCAAATAGGAATTAATTTTATTAAATTTCCCTCTATTTACCCTTTCCAAGATGGGTTTATTTATATTTTTATGATTTTTATTTAATTAATTATACTTTTATGAAGTTTTGAGTGATTAAGTGAATTTTTATCCTTAATTAATCCATAATCTCGTCGGCGCCACGTGGGAGCTGATATGGCAATGCTTTCCATGTGGCGCCATGATTACTTAAAATTTAACATGTTGAGTCACGGTGATAACGCTTTTCCACGCCCGTCAATCTTTAGATCGAGCGGTGGGATTAATCCCATGATATGGATAAAATTGAATAATCAGTTATGACGCCTATTCCAATCATGCATAGACGAAGGATGATCCTTCATCCCCGGCGATGGAAGGTGACAGTCCACCTCCTCAGCGATCAAGCTCATTGGAGCTTGAGCGTGATCGTCGACTCAAAAACTTCAAAGAAGAGATCCAAGAAGATATTATGGTGGAAAACTCATGAAACCATGATTCCCTTCACAAAGGCCAAACAACTAATGATTTTCTATTTACCTCTCTAGAGCTCAAGACCTGGTGGTCCAATGATCAGGTAGCTTCATCTTGAGAAAGTCTATGATGCTCGTGAGTTGCCTCCCATCGATTTGTGGTCCACATCAAATGATGTTGAGATCTAGGATGGTCACTCATCAATCGAATCACCTTTAATGGTGAAGGTGTGGGTGAAGTTAATTTTGATTTGGTGGAGTTTAGATGAGGTTGGATGGAGATGAGGCTCGCTGTTTTAACAGATGGGAAGCTGGAGCAACGCCTAGGGATGCTCATCTCACCAAGCTCGTCATTGAAATGAAGGGAGAGTATACTCTTCTCCATGATCAAGGGCTGGATCAATTTAGCCAGGCATCGCCATGGCAGGAGGTGTGGTGTCTTGAATGGTTAAAGGTGAGGAGTCGGCTGGTAGAGGTTGAGGTGGCTTGTACCACCCTCAAGTCCAAGCTTTGGATTAGCTCACCTCCACTTGGCTCAGCGACCCAATGTGGGTTAGGTGAAGGTTCTCATGTCCCATTTGAGCTTAGGGTTGCTGAAGGGAAGAAGAGTGAGTTTGACTATCCAAATGGGGATTTTATCCCATTTGGAGGGGTTAACCCAATGGGTTTGGGCTATTTTAGGTTCAAGGTGGGTTGGATTTAATTTGGGATGACCCAATGATGGGTTATGCCAAGTTTGGTTGGGTTTGGAGTTGGTTTGGTTATGATTGGCTCAATTTGACCCATGTAGATCAAATTTGGTCAACTTGAGTTAAGTTGACCAATTGGGTCAAACCAAGAGTTGGGTCATGTTCAAATGATGATTTAGATGGTTAGGTTCAATTGGTTTGACTTGATTTAGAGTGGATTTAGATTTGGCCCATATGGGTTCATATAGGTCAAATGGACTAAGTTGACTAATTTGATCAAATTGACCAAATTATAGGGTTTTAGATTCAATTGATGATTTGAAGATGAAAAGGTTTTTCAATTAATTTAGATTTGGGAATGATTTAGTCCAATTGAACCCTTTAGGTCAATTTGGGCTAAATGGGTCAATTGAGTTCAATTGATTAAATTAGATTCAATCAAGGGTTTGATCATGTTTAATAATCAATTTGTAATGGATTTGAAGCATTGGTTTAAACCAATTTGATTTAGAATTTGATTTGGCCCAATTTGGCCATTTATGTCAAATTGGGTCAACTTGGTCTAAGGGGACAAATGGGTTTGGCTAGGTCCAATTGATGGTCAAATCATATTCAATACTCAATTTATGATTGATTAGAAGCAATGGTTTCAATCAATCAAGTTTACCATGAAGTTTGGTTCAAATTAGTTCATGTAGGCTAATTAGGTCAACTTGGGTCATGTTATCAAGTTAGCTAGGTTTGACCCAATTGATTGCAATTGGGCAATCAAGGGTGATCAACAATCATTGTAGAAGGTTTTGGATGAGTTGGTTTAATCCAATTTGGGTTGGATTGGAGTTTGGATCAAATGGGTCCTTTAGGCCACTTTGGGTCAAGTGAGCCAAAGGGTTAATTTGAGTTGGATTGAGTTGAATTGAGCTGAGTTGACTTTGATGATTGATTTAGAATTGATTGATGACTTTGATTGCAATTGATTTTGGGCTTGATTGGACTTTTGATCATTTGGACATTTTGGATCAAATGGCAGGGTTGATTGATTGAAATGGTTTGATCAAATTTGATAGGTTTGAAGAGAGGTTTGAATGGTTAGAGTGCTTATGAAAATCAATCAGTTTAGTTGAAGGGTTTAAATTATTATTTTAGCTTGGAGCTTGGATATGAAACAATTCAATTAGGGTTGTATTGATTTGGTTTTTGCATTGATTGGGGACATAGGTTGGGCCATAGGATAGGTTGGTTCCCTTTGTCCTAAGATATAGCCTAAACCAATGGTACACCTTGCTAGGCTTGGGTTTAATGTTCACTTAATAACTAGAAGTATCTTATGACTAAGGAGATTCTAATGTCTAGAAGATTCCTAAGTCTAGGATAGGGTGGAAGAATCTTCACTCCAAAAGTGAGGACAATAAGTCCCTAGATGATATCTAGGTTTTATATATTATAAATCTTTCTTCTTGTGATTCATAATTGAAATCTATGGTATTTATTAATTATTTTAGTGAAGATCAAGTAATTAATTTAGAAGCAAATATTATTAAACTTTTTGATAAATACATGAAAGATAAAACATAATTACTTAAATTGGTTAGCATATGTTTACTTTTTTAAAAATAACTCTATAGTAAATTGATAACAAATTTTCTCTCTTTGAAGTTGATGTTAGAATTTGATGTCATATTATTATTTTATTCATTTGACTATTTTCCTTATTTTCTAATTTATTTTTTCTATTATTATAGTTTTATAAAAGGTAAGTAAATATTTAATCATTTGTGCATCTTTAAATATGAATTTGATGATTAATTTGCATAGATTTCATTTTTCATAATGTTTTTTAATGGAAGAACATATCAATAATATAATAAATATATATAGATATATATATATATATATATATATATATATATATATAATGTGTGTGTGTGTGTGTGTGTGTGTGTGTGTGTGTGTGTGTGTGTGTGTTTAACATGAGCAAATCAATATGACACATATAAAGAGTGTAATATTATTTAATTATAATATTATCAAGGCATTAAGATGTCCTAATAAATTTAAACAATTAAATGTGATCAAAAAATATTGAATAAAGTATTATGATTTTGGATTAAAAGGACTGATTGTCCTCCAAAATTATAAATGGGGCTAATTTCTACACATTCATGGAGGCTACATAATAGATAATTTTAAGTCCTATCAAAATCCAGAGCTATTTATCAATTCACAATGTTATTATATTATCATTAATGCCAATTATCAACTAATTCAAATGCTTACTAAACTTATTATCAACTTATATTAATGCCTCCATCATTTATTTAAACTACCCATTAATACTCATTGATGTCCATCATTGACCACCACTATCAACTAACACTTGTTGGCTTATCCTTATTAACTTTTACCATAATGTTGCCAATGCTCAAAAATATCCACCTTGATTGCCATTATTAATAAATATCTACCATAAACACAATTATCATCAATCATGTCGTATAAATTATTGATTGATAAGCACTTTGGAATATATTTGAAGAAAATTATTCTATAAATAAATTGAAATTTTGATTTAGACTTTCACCTTAATTTACCCACACAAAAAAATTTTTACTTTAATAAGTTTATAATCACATAAAGTTTTGAATACTATAAGTAACAGGTGCAAATTCTATAAAGTTAATTTTCTTGAATTTTTTATCAAACAAAATGACAATCATGTAATGAAAATTCCATGTAAACAAATGATAGTAGAGCAAATAAACATTTCTTCAATAGCTCACATTTTTATCTAGTTGTACAGCTTTAGATCTTGAGGTGAAGGCCAACTTAAGCTTCGATATTCCTCTTGGTCATCTTTCCTTTTAATACAAAACATTTATTTTCTTCAATCAAGGCCCCTATTTTTTAAAAAGTAAGACCTCTATTTACTGATGTGGTAGCAACAACATCAAGGAGATATGGTACACCAAAACATTAATAATTAATAAAATCAAGCTACCAAGATTAAAAAAGAAACACATAATAGATATGATATAAATATTTCATCTTCATCTTTTCAAATTGTGAGAAGATGTAATCTAGAATGAACAACAACCACGAAATCTACAAACTCCTTCATTGGCATTGCTAGCTTCTCTCTCCAAGGTCACTGTCTTCCCATTCCCCAAAAACAAGTTTTTTTTGCTTTTTATTCTCCAGTAATTGAAACACCTTCATCTAGAGAATGTCATAGATTTCCTTCACAATTAACTAAAACCCACTGGTGACATTAAGAGATTTAAGAAGATGGAAAATTTAACAAGGAGATTGAAGAAGATGAATTGACGTAGGCCTTTAAACACATGATTCAGAGTTGCACAATAAGATCAAACTACAAGTAAAAGAAAAACTTTTATGTCCACTCTAATATTATTTATGAAGGTTGAGATTTCCACGCGAAGCACAACTTTCGTGAGTGCAAAAGTTTATAATAAATTAGATTTGTGAGAGGTCTTTTTAATCGTATAAGATATTTCTCAGTGGAGATTGGTGATATTTTGATGTTGTGCTTCAACAAAGTGCTTAAGCTATTAAGATATCAAAGGAGTGCGAGGTTCTCTTAGTATGCATTACCACCATGATGGAGTTTGTCATCCAAGACAGTGTGAGAATATCTTAACAAGAAGTGGTATATTTGATCGATTATAAACTTTTGGGTGTTAATAAAGTAAATAATAGTTTTAAGGTGTTAGATATTGTTGACTTCACTTTTGGAGTGACGTTAACTACCTTTTCCTTAGACTTAAGACCTTAAGGTATTCCTAGACTTAAGACACTTCTAGTGGTTAGGAGAACACTAATCCTAAGCCTAGAGACTCATAGGACTCAACCTTATGGGCTAAATTATAGCCTAGGATGGGTACGACTAACCTACCATAAACCTGACTAAACCACATAGTCAACTAATCATTCAAATTCAATCTAAAATGAGGCCAGTTAATCCTAAACAAAATCTGATTCATTACGATCAATTTGTTCAAATTGTCAAGTTGACCTAACTTAGCCAATTTTGGGCTTAAGAGGGCTAAACCTAAAATCAACTCAAACCAATTGAAATTCAATTCATCTAAACTCATTTAAATCTCAAATGAACTTCATTAAAACCTAATTGAAAATCCATTGACCTTAACTAAGTCAAGTTGGTCATTAACCTAAATTGACCCATTTGAATCTCATAAGGCCAAAATCTAATTCAACTTGATTTAAGCCAAATAAAATCAATATAAACCTCATGATCATTCCAACACCCAATTAACATTTCAATCCATCCCAACTCATTCAATTCCATCAATTGGTTTAATTAACTCAATTTAGCCCATTTAACCTAAAAAGTTCAAATGAGTTAAACATTCAATCTAACTTAGATTGGTTGTAATCAAAGTCATCAATCAACTCCAAATCCATCATTGAATATCTCTCAATATTCACGTGACCTCAATTAAACCTAATTAAATTAATTAGTTCATTTGACCCATTTTAGCCTAAAAGATCAATTTAAATCAAAACTTAATTGAACTTCAATTTAACTAAATTAACCCATCAAAATTCTTCTAAAATGATTGTTGATCATCATTGATTATCCAATTGTAACCAATTGAGCTTAATCAAGCCAATTTGGTCACTTAATCCAAATTGATTACAACCAATGATTCAAATCAATCATAAAATGATTATTGAACACCCTCCAACCATCAATTAAAGCCAATTTGGACAAGCCAACTTAATTGACCTATTTGGGCCAATTTGACCTAAAGAATCAAATTGAGCTAAAATTTATCTAAATCTAAATCAAATCAAATCAAATCCTACAATTATTTTCAAATGATCAATCAAATATAACTCAACTCCTCATCCAACACAATTTGGCCAATTTGACTAAATTGGTCAACTTAAGCTATTTTGACAAAAATGGACCCATATGAGCCAAATTCAAATCCACTTGAAATCAAATCAAACTAATTACACCAATACATTGAAATGATCATTTAAACTTAATCTAACATCCCTATTGACCCAATTTGGTCAATTGGTTGACCTAACCTATTTGAACCCAAATTGACCTGAATGGGTCAAATTGAACCAAACCCAACTAAACCAAGTCCAAAACTAACTAAACTTGGCATGACTCATCTTTATGTCTTCATTGAATTGCCCAAGTGAACCCAACTCATGGTGAAGATAGTTTAGTTTAAACCAAGTGAACTAAGGGTTCCAAATAAGACAATCTCCATTTGGAAGGTCTACCCACCTTCTCTGCCCATGGCAGTCATTTTTGGCTCTCTTTGGCATAGCCCATCAAGCTACCCAAAGTTGTTTGGTTTAGTTTATGACCAAAGGGGTGACCTCCTCCCCTTGGCTGATCATTGGTCCACCTCAAAAGAGGTGTACACTCCATTGTAGTCCACTGAACTCATTTATCCATGCAAGTACCTCCACATCACCAGTCCCATGCCATCTCTGGCCACCCACGTCGACCAGACGGCTGCCAAAGGCTGAACATATCCCATAGCTTTGTTTATATGGGTAGGAGAGTATACTCCTCCTCTCCCATTTAAACTTCATAGAGACATTCACCATAACCTCACAAACAGTCCCCAAGCCTCCCTCGAGCAATTCGAGCACCCCATCCAACCATACATCCAGACATGGCACCCTCTCCATCTAACCTCACCAAAATTACACCAAAATCAAAGTATTTCTTCTCACACCTTCCCCCAGCTTTGATAAACTAGAATGAATCAATCCCTATTCTATTCGACCACAGGAAGTCCAAGTTCGATCAAACTCAAATGAGTAGTGGAATAGTTCAGCCTCACTAGAGTTTGGCCTCAAGAGAAACTAGCAAATTGGCAAGGGAGGATCTTCTCAGCTAGCTTCAAGTGAAGTTACCTTAGTGAAGATCATCTTTAGCTTTAGCTTTAATAAGGTATTTCCTTCAAATCATAGCTTTGTCCATCAGGAGTTGGTCTTTTGTGAAATAATTTGGGTGTGGTGAGAATCCAATTATAGGGTCCCTTTAAAACTCCTCCCTGATTGATTTGGAATCAAATCCTCCATTAAACGAGCTTCAATGAGCTCGAATCGAGCGGCAATAGGTAGACGGTTCTCTCACTGCCATCCGTAGTAATTAGAATCATATCCATTATCATTAGATTTATTCAATTTATTTTCTTAAAATCATGGGATTAAACTCCATCATCTGATTCATGATCAAACAGCTAAGGCAAAAGCACATCCATCGCCACTGAGTCAACAGCTACATCGGATGGTTTAAATAACCAATCTCATGGTGTCACATAGAAAATGCTGCCATGTCAGCCGACGTGCTGTGCTAACTATATAAATGAATTAATTAGAAATTAAAACGTGATTAATTAACCAAAACTTTTAAAAAATCATAACTAATTATAAAAAATCTAAAATAAATAAATAAACCTATTTTAGAAGTTTAAATAGAGAAGAATCAAGGAAAAATAAAATCCCGCTTTCCTAATGAATAGTAAGTATTAGAATTTAAAATTTTATTTAATTATCTTAATGTGGTGTATTTTTTAATTTTCCATTTTTGGTAAATGAAAAATATAGTTGGGACACCACGTAGATCTACATATGTACTCATTAGGGTGATCGGGTTACATTGAGGAATGATGTATATCTCGAGAGATAGAAGTCACCATCATATAATGGACCTAATCACCTAATAAGGACTCCTAAGAAAAATGGGTCTTCAAATGTACTAGAGATCTTTCCTCTACTTTACATGAAAAAGTAAAGTAGGGTTTATTTAAACAGGGTTCATTAAGTTCCCAATAGAGGCAAGCCCCAATAGTTGATTACATCCTAAGGAATGAGATTACTTAAGAATACTCTTGATTAAGATAAATGATCATTATCTCCAAAGATTTTAAAGATAGGACTATCAACAAATTGGTTATGTTTGAAAGACCAAGTGCGATTGATCAAAAGGAGGGAGTTATTATTAAAACTAAAGGGAGATGAGTAGGGGATGCTAATGATACTAGGAAACCTAGTGAGCATCCCAAATTATCCTATGGTTGGGCTTTATATTTTTGAAATTTGAGGAGAGTTAACTGTTTGAGTTAAATTTTCATTAGAAATCTAGGGCTTACAATTCCACAACACAAGATCATGAAAATGCCTAAGAGGTGAGGATTTATGCTTGTAGCCGCAAAAGGAAACATCAATCTTGGATCCTAAATCCAGGTAGCTTCGGAGAGGGCTAAAGCATGATATAAATCTAAGGATAAAATTGGTATTTAGTTTATCTCCACAAGATAAGATAAACCATCGACATTGGACTTACAACTTTGAGGGTGGGCCAATTAACTCCTCTATGATTTTAAATACATGTAGACAAATATTATGGTTTGGAAGATGGCTATTGTTTGTTTAGAAAGGAGACTAAGTACTTAAACACACTCACTAAGAGACTTGATCATGAAGGGCATGAATAAATGACTTAATATAATGCAAATTTTGTTAAGCTTTATTTTCATTTTTTGGACATTTTTATTTGACACAGCTATGGGATTTCATATGCCTAATGCATGAGAAATTGGTTATGAAAATCAAAAGAAGGAGGTTTCCACCATGGCTCTCAAAGGTCAAGCCATTTTATCTCGCAAAGGTGGAAGTCCTCCATTAGCAAGAGTGAAGCAATATGTTTTATGAATGATGTGAGGCATACAACATCTAGCTAATGGGTTGCTAAATCTTTTATTATCTTGATTTATGTCCTAGGCTTTAGGTGAGGTTATGAGTTGAATAATTGGATAGAAAATTTATTTTTTTCTAAGAGTCTAATCGCATCTAGGCCATTCAACAATCATCAAGCAATTAAGAAACTAAAAAAATCATTCCATCCTAATTGCGCAATCATAAACAAAACATCAATTTGTAAAATTAGCATAAAAGAATAAGAGACCGATGTGGTTGGGCTCCACCACACAACACAAAAAAAATATGGGTAGCCGAGCTTTACCCTTATACAACCTAGATTACAAATGAATAATTACAATTAAAAAGGAATTCATGTTATGTGCGTCTTCATTCTTCATTTCTTCATTTCTTCATTTTTTAATTTTGCTCCATTTCTTTCTTTCTTTTGATTTGACTTGGGATGTAGTTTGCTCTAAGGTTTCACATAGTACATAAGACATGGTCTTATAACCAATATTCATACTAATTCCCTTATAACATTCATTCTAAATCTTAATTGCAAAATTTACATTAAAATGGGAAAGATAAATCTAATTAAACCTGCAAAATAGAGATTAACTAAACATACCACACAACCCAAGCAGTTATATGAATAATTTGGACTTAGCACCCTCACATGGGTAACTAAGTCCCCATATCTAATTTGGTTATGCTTAGGGGTATAAGATAAGCAACAAAAGTATTTATATTTTTATTACAGCGTCCCTTAAGCACAACCCCTTGTAGAAAGCATAATTAGGCTAATATCGTCCTAACATCCATGCTACACACATACAACCTAACATCCAATCTAAAAATATTAAATCACAAAATAAAATCAGGGATCAAACCATGTACTGCCCTAACATAAAGCTAGAAATAATGACTCAACCTAATGTGTGTGCCATTTAAAGCTTGTGTGACATATTTTAGCTAAGCTTTAAGGTTCAAATTTTCTAAGTGTGAATGATTCAATTTAGAGGGTGGTTTCATTTTAAGTGATTTAGTTGATTTATCAAGTTTAGTTGATGATTTGATTTGGTTTGAATGAACCTACACTTAGTTACTAAATGTTGTGAAGAGAAGAAAAGAGAAGATAACTTCTCTTTCATCCCTACCTTAAAATATTTCTAAGGTAGATTGATTGATGAATTTCCTTTAGTGAATATTTTATTATGTGTTTTAATTAACCATATATTTAAATTTGCTCTAAATAGTCTTATTCACTAATAAAGGCATCTTAGGATTAATTAAGGTGGATTACTACCACGTGACACACACAATTATTTCTTTCCACCATGTATACCATGCATATGAATGATCCTAAGAATACCTTTACATGCAATGCAAATTTTAGCACACTTTGATGATGAATGCTAAGAGATATGATTTGAAAGTTTGGATGTTCCATTGATGCAAGTTTTTATTATGTAGAAAAGAGGGATTTTCCATCCTTTAACATAATGCACATCCACATGTATAAAAGACATAAGTGAGTTCGACACCATTATTTTCTACACTAGGGGCATAAGGTACAAGACCTACTTAGGGCTACTTAAAGCCTCGCAACCCCGGGATGTCCAGACTAATATTCCACTTTACTTAAATACATATAAATGTATAAAAAGGATCAAATGAATAAAAAATCATGCAAAAGATTTTTGTGTTTGATTTGGTTGTATAATTTATATGTGTAATGTGAGGATCCTTCTTAAGCCATAACATAGGAGTGCATAGGAATAGATTTAAGCAAGTGTTATGTTTTTTCAAATGAACCATACACTAAATTCATGCAAGTCTATGTTAAGAGAAGAGAAGAAAACAAAACAAAAAAACACATTTTATGCTATAATCACATTTTCATAACTTATAAGTAGATCAATTTTATATTAATATTTATTTATAGATTTCAAAATAATTTTTGGTTTAATATTTATAATGTAATTAATTCTTAACTTTATAAAACATCAATTGACATAAAGAAATATTTTATTTAATTGATTTTTAAAAAGATATGAATTTGATTTGATTAATGTGAAAATAATATTTTATATGTGAATTAGGAAAAAAGGTTGATTAACATATTAATTTTAATTCAATTTAATTAATCCAAAACAAATAAAATATGACATGTAAATTAAATCAATAATTCACCTAATAAATAAAGGAATTTAATTTAAATTTGATTAATTAATAATTAAAAGTTTAATTAAGCACCATCCCAATTAAGTGATTAATTTCTTTAAATGAAAGTTTGAGTTTGATTAACTAAATTAATTAATGTGGTGATTAAGCCATTAATCAATTTGCAAATTAATTAAGTATTTATCCAAATGAAATAAACTTAGGGGAAAAGATTGGAAAAGAAATCCTAATCTCATTCCCTAAGTCCATTCACTATTTCATGATGATTAGTAACCTTAATTAATGAATTTATCACTATTTAACATGTTAATTAATCATTTAATTAATTAAGAGAGGGATTAAGGATGAAATAAGCAATTCCCCTAATTAATCTATTAATAAATTTTAAGAAAATCATAGGAGGCATGGTCATCCCACTAATCAACCTTGGGAAGTTTGGAATTAATTGTTGGAGTAGTTAAGGAGTAATTAGCCTAATTATATTTCCAATAAAACCTAAATTGAGTGAAAATTACTATTCAAAATCAATTGATTTTAATTTTATATTATTCTCCTTTGAATTATCTTTAAAATAAACTTTAGTTTGCATTTTTTTTTTTTGGATTTTTCTACAATTGGTTATGAATTTAGGAAGTTTCATCATTAAAATCAAATTAATTAGAGCTAATTAACCCCCTAATCTCATCGGGCCACATGGCGGCTGATGCAGTGTGCTGACACGGCATGTTTTCCATGTGGCACGACGAGATAGGTTATTTGAGTTATCACATCCACTTGTTGAGTCAGCTAGAGATGGATGTGCTTTCTAGGTTATCGATCTAAGATCGGACGGCCAGGATTAATTCGACAGTTTAGGCTTAAATTTGAGGGGGATCTATCATGATCTAAGAACAACTGTCCATTCCAATCATCCGAAATGGACGGTGTCGACTGCTCCTCCGAAGCGAGGAGAGATCGGTCATCGTCAACTGCACGAGCTTCGGATGGAGTTCAAACTCACCCCACACCTTTGGTGAAGTACAAGCAATATATTTAATGGTTAATATTTGATGGGATTACAACTTCTTTCAAAAAGGACCAAGAAATTTTTATCCTAAGATCGGTTTTGAGCAATACTTCGTCGGAGGCTATCACCGGTGCTTCAAACAGAGGAGATAGCTTTCATCTAGTAGACAAGCAAGCTGGAAGGTATTGAATCTTATTTGAAGTGGATGGCTTAGTTTACCAAGCTCCCCTTCAATGGTGATCACCCTTGATCAAGGTGATGCTTCCTGTGGGTTGGAGATTTGGGAAATGACTTGTTGAGCTCGACGAGGTCCACTGAGGGTGCTTGTAAGATTAATTTGGTTTTGATGGAAGAATTGAGTGACTTGGGATTGGGATGGACTTCCCCTATTTCAGCTTTGAGCAAAACCAAGAAGGAGAAATCAAGGGAGCTTGGGAAGGGCTTGGGGAGCTTTGACTCACTCTTCTTGGCTCTATGGAAATCAATTTTTCTGGTTTGAGTGGGAATGATGGGGAGTATATCTTCCCCTCCTTGGATCAGAAGGTGACGAGTGATTTTTCCATTTTTGATCAATGGGTGAGATTAGTTGATTGGTTTGGGCTGCCAATAATCCCATGTGAGTCATTTTGGGTAGAGGAGTGGAGGAGAGTGAGTGCCCATGGCCGACCCAAGCTCATTGGCTCATGTTCACCACCCTCCTTGGTGTCCATGTGGTCCACTAGAAGGATGCCAAGTGACTTTGAGAAAGGACTGACCAAATTCCAAGTGAATTTGGTCATAGGATACCCTTTGAATTAAGGGAAAAATGGTCATTTGGCCTTTGATTTGGGAAGATTTGAAATGATTTGAAAATGGGTTGGGCTAAATTTCAAGTGATTTGGAGTTCATTTGGTTTGAATAGGTTATAATTTAGGTCAAGTCAAATTAATAGTTGACCAATTAGTCAAATTGGGTCAAACCATGGGTTAGGTTAAGTTCAAATGATCATTTGGAGCCTATGGGTGTCATTGGATTGATTCAATTTAGTTTAGATTTGGTTTTGGTTCATTTATGTTCATTTAGGTCAAATGGGTCAAGTTGACCAATTTAACCCATTTGATCTAATTAGATTAGGTCATGGGTTGGTTTAGGATTGGTTGATCATTTGAAATGTATTGTAAGTTTTAGTTTCAATCAATTTTGATTTAGTTTGATTTCAAGTTGATTTAACTTTTTAGGTCAAGTTGGGTTCATGGTCAATTGGGCTAGGTTAGGTCTAGTTGGTTAATTGAAACTCAAGTTCAACAAGTGATTTAGAATGAATTTGACCCATTGGTTGCAATCAATTTGGCTTAGATCAAGATTTGACCCATTTTGATTTTATAGGTTAATTTGGGTCAACTTAGATCATGTGGCTAATTAGGTTTAGTTAAGCTTAATTGATGGCTTGGTCAAGTTCAATCATTGATTATGGACTGATTTAGATCAATGGTTTTAATCAATTTAGCTTATAGTTGATTTTGGCTTATTTAGGTTTCATTTGGGCTAAGTGTTGACTTGGTCAAAGGCTAAGTTTGACTAGGTTTGACCCAATTTGAGTGATTGATCATGCTAAGCTAATTATTGCTCACATTGTGAGGCTTAGATGGGCTTAGTTCAATCCAATTTGGGTTAGATTAGAACTTGGCTCAAAAAGGTGCTTTAGGTCACTTTAGGTCAAGTGAACCTAAATGGGTCACTTAATCATGGTTTGATTCAAGTTTGAGCTCACATATGGATTTATGATTGAAATATAAATCCAATTGCAAGTGATTTGGAGTCAAATGAGTTTTGGTTCATTTGACAATTTCAAGTTCAAAGGATGAACATAAGTTTGATTTGGGTTAGTTTGATTTTGGTTTGATGATTGAATTTTGTGTTTATATTTGGACATGTGATTGAAAAAGTGATTGTTTGAAGAGAGAATCCAAGGGTTTGGATTGATTTGAGGATGGTTTAGCTAAGTTCAAGGATTTGACTTGAAAGAATATAAGTTGGATTTAAGTTGGATATGGATTTGAGTTTTGAATTTAATTTTGGTTATTTGAATTTATATTTCATTTATATTTCTGAATATAAATGAGAATATAAATGGGTTATGAGAAAATCTTTTGAGCTTCGAGTGATTTGGATTTGATTTGAGCTAAGTCCATAAGATAAAATCAAAGGGCTTAGGAAAGATTTTTTTGAGATTTGAATTCAATCATGGGTTCAATCATTTTGATTTGGAATTGATTATGGGTTTCAATTATTTATAATTTATTCATGATTTGAGAAAATCAATTGAGTTGAAATTGATTTAAGATTTGATTTGGATTGGTTTGAAGGAGGGAAGCAAGGATTGGGTTTAAGCTATAGGGTAGGCAAGTTCTCCTAATACCCCTAAGGAATAACCTATTCCTATGGCTAACTCTTCTAAGTCTCTTGGGTTAGGTTATGTGTTCACCTAATCATTAGAAGTGTCTTAAGACTAAGGAACTCTTAGTGTCTAGAGGAGTCCTATGTCTAAGATGGAGAAATTGAAAGCTCACTCCAAAAGTGAGGTCAACACTTAATTAAACCTTAATTACTTGGCTAATTGGCTTGGAATTTAGTATGAATGTTTCTTACGATGACCTATGCCTCCCATAATTTTCTTAAGGTAATTTTTCAAGTGGTTTAGGAAATCAAAAATTTTAAATCTTAATTAATTATTTTGTGTATTTATTAATTTTTAAAAATTAATAAAATTTTAAAATTAATCATAGAAGTTTAGTTAACCATTACAATAGTAAGTATGGTCAAGGGAATTAATTAGGACCTCTAAATCTAATTATTTCTCAAAATCACCTTAAAACCCCTCAAATTAATTAATCAAATCCATTAATCAACCTAAAATTTAAGAATTTCATAATAATTGGCATAATTAATAAAAAAAGAATTTTGATCAAACTTTCTATGTGCTTAACTAACATAGAGGTCTTCAATGAAATCAAGACCCCTAATGGTTTGAGATATTTTGAGTGTAATTGATAATTTAAGCATTACTTTCTTTATTTAATTAACCCTTAATTATGAGCCTTATTGCATTAAAAATTATTAAGACATAATTACTTTATGTAATCAATTAATGAACAAAGTGGGTGAAGGGATAATCTTAATAATTTGGTATTCTCTTTAGGTTTAAATAATTCAAAATCTTAAAATCAATATTTAATGAACTTGATTAAGCTTAAGGGAGTTTATTTTAATGTGAGCACTCTTAGGAATTAATAAACCCAAATATATTATTTGATGAAGTTCACTTATTTTTCTTAAGTTGTTTATAAATTATATATTTCACATGTTCATGCATTCATGTCTTAAAAAAGAATAAAAATCATAAAAAGGAATTATATTGATTGTGTGCATTTGAAAATGAGGAGTATGACTATTATCACTAGTAAACCCCAAATTATTTTCTTCAAGTTAATAAAAAAAGTTATTACTTTAAACAGAAATGAACATGAATGATTAAAATTTTGAGTCTAATTTCCACATATATGGACTATGAATGAAAAGGTATATAGCCTGGACATCCCAGGAACACAAAACTTTAAGTAGTCCCAAGAAGGTCTCTGATTACCTCACTTCCCTGGTTTAAAAATGACACATACTTGTAATGATTCATTATTCTTATGTACATGTGTAAGCATAAAACTAAAATAAAATAATAGAAGATTAAATCACTTCTTCTTCTATAAAATTCAAGCATCATAAAATCCCAACTCATATTAAATATTAATGATTGAAATCATGTCAACTCATGTATACATTAAGTATGATATATTTAAATGTGTATGCATGTTCATTTATTAGTCCTATGCATATATGTTGACCTCACTTTTGGAGTGAGTTCTCCACTTCATCATCATAGATCTAGGACTCTTATAGACACTAAGAGCTCCTTAGTCTTAAGACACTTCGATTAAGTGAACTTAAATTTTAAGCAGAGACTTAGAAGGGTTAGTTGTAGGGATAGGTCATGCCTTAGGGATTTAGGGAGACTTGCCTACCCTATAGCCTAAACCCAACCCATGCTTTCCTTTTGAAACCAAACCTCAAATTCATGCCAAATCCAAACCAAATTCCAAGATTCATAATCAAATCCAAGCTCAAAATTCTCCATAAACTTCATGATTGAATTCCATTGCTTTAACCTTAGCCAAATCCAATTCAATTCCAATTCAATTGATTTTCTCCAAGATCAATTCAATCTCTCAATTATTTATCAAATCCAAACTCAATCTAAATGATTGAAACACAAAATCAAATCCAAAGTTTCAAAATTCCCTCTCAAGCCATATGACCTACCCTCATAAGCTTAGCCAAATCTCCACCTAAATTATTTCAAAATCAATTGATTTCTTTATAAATCAGTTACTCCTTCATTTATATTCACAAATATAAATAAAATACATACTTAAATGATCAAAACCAAATCAAACTAAATCAAGACCCTTCGTAATCCATATGGACCTACCTCTATAAACTTAATCAAATCTCAACCAAAATCAACCCAAAATCAATTTATTTCTTTATAAATCAATCATTCCTTCATTTATATTCACAAATATAAATGAAACCCACCTCCAAATGACCAAAAATAAATCAAACTAAATTGATTTTTCTTCTTTCTTACATCCATGAGCTTGGTCAAATTTGCTTCAAATCATTCCAAACTCAAGTGATTTTCTTATGAATCATTTATGTCTTCATTTATATTCATAAAATAAATGAAATATAAATCCAAATAGCCAAAACCAAATTTATACCTTTTAAGCCAATTTCTTTGATTTAACCAAAATCCACCTAAACCAAGTTAAAATCAATGGATTTTCTCTTGAATCAATCATTCCTTCAATCATCAACCCAAATATAAATGAAAACTACAATTATCAAGCCAAACTCAAGTCCACCCAAGTCAAGCCCAAGTTAGCCCTTTGAACTTAAAATTTTCAAATGAGAAAGAATTCATTAGACTCCAAATTGATTGCAGTTGGATTTATATTTCAATCCTAGGCTCATATGTAAGTTCAACTAAACTTGAATCAAGCTAAAACCAAGTCAATTGACCCATTCCATTTAACCCAAAGTGCCTAAAGGACCTTTTTTGAACCAAGTTCTAATTCCAACCCAAATTGGATTGAATCAAGCCCATCCAAGCCTCATATCATGATCAACAATCACCCTAGGATGATCAATCACCTCAATTGGGTCAAACCACGCCAACTTGGTCCTTCGACCAAGTCAACCTTTAGCCTAAATGAAACCTAAACTAACTAAAACTCACCATACACCAAATTGCTTGAAATCATTGATTCACACCAACTCATAATCAATGATTGAATATGACTAAACCCTCAATTGAGCCAAACCAAGTCTAATTGGCTATTTGACCCAAGTTAACCTAAATTAGCCTAAAGTGTCAAAATGGGTCAAATCATAAAACCCAAATTGATTGCAACCAATGGCTCAAGTTCATTCCAAATTAATTATTGAACTTGACCAAAGCCATAATTGAGCATAATTTGACCAATTGGTCAACTTGACCCAACCTAGCCCAAATTGACCTAAAAGATTAAATTGGATAAAATCCAAATTAAATCCAAATTGATTCAAACTAAAGCCTACAATCATTTTCAATTGACCAATTGAACATGAACCAACACCTAATCCAACCCAATTTAATCAAATTGGTTAAAATGGTCAACTTGACCCATTTGACCCATTTGATTCCAAATGAGCCAAAATCAAACCTAGGCCAAATTAATTGAAACCACTTGAACCAAAACTCTTCAAATCATCATTTATTAACCAAGTTTGACCCACTTTGACCAATTGGTCAACCCAACCCAACATGAACCTATTTGAACCCTTTTGACCAAATAAAGCCCCATAAAACCAACCCATGGGACTTTGGTGGTTGACCAAACCTGACCCAAACTCCCCTAGGTCAGCCAAAATTCAGCCCAAAAGCTAAGTAGATCCCATCCAAGCCATTGTCCATTTCTCAAGCCCTCTTTACATAAGACTCTACCCATAAATGATAAAGTCCATTATCCCATCACCTTGGTAGTCCCCACTCACCCAAATGAATCTTCACCTAACCCACCTAAGCCACCTAACCCATGCTAGTCGGCCATGGATGAAAGGGAGGTGAGTTAACTCACCTCCCATGCAAGTCTAACACCCAAGGGATCAAGCCAAGATAATCTACCTAAATCAAGACTTGAGCCACCTCCCACTCCTTCTTCAAACCAAACCAGCCGTGGACTGAGACCCCTCCGGGTCTAATGGCGCTGGTAGAAAATTAGGAGATAATCCTGTCCATCCACCTCAGCCAAATGAGGGATATGACCCCTCAATTCAATTTTCACATCATTCTAGGCTCCCAAGAGTGAAATGAAATGCCCTAGCTTCTTCCAGAGCATTTCCAAGCCTTTACAACTTTGGATTTTCCTCTCTCGTGCACAGTTGAAATAGGGGAGCTCATCTTTGATTCAAACTTGTTCATTTCTCAACCAAACTTCAATTCCTCTTACACACACCTTCCACGCACCTCGTCGAAGCTATCCAAGTCATTTCCCAATCTTCAAAGCCACTAGAGCTTGGAGTTTGATCAACACCGAACTCCAAATTGATGAAAGTTGATCCACCGAATGAACCAAGGGGAATTGGCTTACTCATGCTGTGGCCTCGCTCTACTAGACAAAGCTACCTCGATCCCACCACCGCCTTGAGGTCGACGTAATTCCTCAAAACCGTAGAAATAAGAAATTTTCCTTGGTCCTCTGTGAAGAAAATTTGCATGTGAGCCCTTCTTAGCTGTTGGATCCTTGTGGATCCCTCGCACAAAGGAGTGGGTTGATTTTGGAGTGAATTCGAGCTGAGTGGATCGCGATCCATGGCACCGACCATCATTCATCGTAAGAAGAAAGATCATGGGCTATCCTTTCTGCTTGATTAGAACACACTGCCATGATCAAATCATGTTAGATCTACTATTTAATGCCTCTTTAGCTGCGGGTTTGATCGTGGTCGTCTGATCTTAGATCAGACGATCCATGGGAAAGTGCATCTACCACCAGCTAACTCAACGCGCGAATGTGACAACTTAAATAGCTAATTTCACAGTGCCACATGGAAAGTGCGCTCAACGCCATGATGGATTAGGCTTAATTAAGGTTAAATAATATATTTTTAAGGCTAAAAATTCCAAAATTCATAACTAATTATAAAAAAAATCCACATAATATAAATAATGGCTCATTTTAAAGATTTTTAGAGGAGAATTTAATAAAATATTTTCAATTGGTTTTAAATAGTAAAGCTTAATTATGGTTTAATTAAAAACTTAATTAGCTTAATTACTCTCTATTTATTCAAGTGATCAAATTTTTTGAGATTATTTAAGAGGATGACCTCTACCTCCTCTAATTTTCTTGGGATTTATTACTTGCTAAATTAAGAAAATTAATTAATTAAGCCCTAATTGCCTTCTTAACTTAATTAAGGGAAAATTAAGCATATAAATAGTAATAATTAACTATTTGGACTCCTCAATCATTGAACATTGAGACTTGGGAATTAGATTGGGGCCTCCCTTTATTCTTTTCTAAGGTTCCCTCTCTTTTAACCAAAATGTTAATTAAGAATTAATTAACTAATTAGTGAATTAATTAGCTAAATTGAAACCCAAATCACATTAAATTAAGTGGGTGATTTATGGAATTAGGTTGGGACCTCTTTCCCAACCTTAAACACATGTCATTCCAAAAGATAATCAATTAAATTTAGTAATTAAGAAAGAGAGATGAATTAATGGATTAATGATTTGATCATTAAATTTAGTTTAAAATGGCACATACTCCATTTGATATCATTCTAACATATTTCAATATGAGAATTTAAATAAGACTTTTCTCCACATGCATAAATCTTTCAATCAAATAAAATACAACTTTTATTTATGTATGCATTCACATGTGTTTGAGAGAAAAGAAATATTGAGTTTAATGGTCAACACCAACAAAAGGTACAGATGTCTCTATACTTATATGTGTGTATTGAATTTTGGAGTTAAAACCCCTCTTTCTTTTATCAAAATACATGCATTTACAATTATTTAAGTGATAAAATTAGTTAATCATGTGATTAAAAGCTCTCTTTCTTACATTCATGAATGAAAATTTACATATGTTTGAATACAAATAGTATTTAGTCTAGACATTCTGAGAATACAAGGCTTTAACTAGCCCCAAGGAGGCCATTTGATTACCTTACTTCCCTGGTTAGCAATGACACATACCTATAAAATTTCATTCATATGTATTTTCATATAAGAGTCTAGATAGAGCTTTAAATTAATATGATAAAACAATTCAATCAAAAGAAAAAATATAAACTCTAAATATACTTATTATTCATACCCATCATTTAAGCGTGCTAAAACCTATTGCATGTAGATATACTTAGGACTTAATCGCCTTAATACACACACTTTAGAATTAAGTCACCACTTCTAGCTTTATGTTTGCATGTATGAATGATGTGTGTTTAGTTTTATGATGTATTATTTTAGACTAGATGTTAGGGTGTAAGTTTCGTAGGCTGGATGTTAGGCCGTGATTAGCCTAAACATATTTTCTATAAGGGATTATGCTTAAGAGGTGCTTAAAATAAATATAAATGCTCTCTACTGTAGGTTGCTTAACCCCTAAGCATAATCTAAATTAAGCTAGAGGGTTACCCAGTAGGTGCTAAACCCAAATTATTCGTATAATCGCTTGGGTTGTATGGTGTGTTTAGCTAACACTTATTTGCTAGGTGTAGTTAAATTTACTTTTCTTATTTTTAATATAATTTTGTATTAGGAATTCGGATTAGTGCTGTGGGGGTTTAGGATGAACATTGACTAGAAGGTTTAATCTTGGGGTGCCATGTGATGCCTTGATGCCTACTAAATCAAAAGAAGCAAATGAAATGAAGAAATGATGGAGATATAATTTGGAGACCCCCCACCCCACCCCATAGCATTAATTTATAAAATGCAATTATTAATTCATATATTGTAGGGTTGTATTATACCCACTTCTCCTTTAGTTGTATTCGACTACACAGGCCTTTTATTATTTTACATTAGATTTATAAAATTATTTAATATTTTGTTTATAATTGAGTAATAGAAATGACATGCCTTTTTCTAGTTTTTTTATGAATTGTGATTTAATGTGTGGCCTGGATCCGATTAGGCTCTTAGAAAAAATAAGCTTTTTACCCCAACTATAACTCATAATTAAAATTCTAAATAACTCATAATCTCACATAAAGCCTAGGCTATAATCAAGATAATTAAAAGATTTAGCAACCCCTTAGCTGAATATTGTATGCTTAATATCATGCATTCATATTACTTCATTCTTACTAAGAGAGAATTTTTATCCTTGCATGATAGGGGAAGACTTGACCTTTTTAGGGTCTCCTCTATGGTGGAAAATACATCTTTCCCTCTTATTTAGCCAATAATCTCATTTCAACGTGCATTTAGACATACAAAAATCTTATGGCCTTTGTCAAAATGAAGAGTCAAAATCAAATAAAAATTGAGAAGATTTGCATTAGACTAAGTCATTACTCATACCACTCATACTCTAATCTCTTAGGGAGTGGATTTAAGAAATTTAACTTCTATCTAAAAAATAATAACCAAATCATTTTGCAAAATCATATGATTTAACCACATGATTTCAAAGCATAGGAGGAGTTAGTCGCCACTGCGTTATTATAAGTCCAGGGTGGTTTACTCTCTTATGGAGATAAATCATATACCCATTTTTGCTTAGATTTAGGTCGTTCTTTGGCTTATGCCAAAGCTCCCTAGATTTAGGATCCGAGGTGGCTATTTCCTTCGGGCTATAAACATAAATCCTCACCTCTTAGGAATTTTCACAATCTTATATTATTGGATTATAAGCCCTAACAATCTAATAAAATTCAACTCAAATAAATAATTCTCCTCAATTTCAAATATATAAATCCCAATTATAGAATAGACTAGAATGCTCACTACGTTCTCTAGTATCATGAGCATTCCGTACTCATCCCTTTTGGCTTCGATAATAAGTCTCTCTTTGATCTATCCCAATTGATTTTCAAATATAACTAATTTATTGATAGTCTTACCCTAAAATCTTTGGAGACAATAATTGCCTACTTTAATCGAGTATTCCTAAGGAATCCATTTTCCTTATGATGTAATAAAACTATGGGGGGCTTCCCCATAGAACTTTAGAACCCGCTTTAAATAAATCCTTTATTAATCCATGTAAATTAGGGAAAAATCTGTATATTTGAAGACCCATCATGCCTTAGAGTCCTCATTAGATTAGGTCCATTGGTGGTGATTTCTATCTTTTGAGATAGTGCATCATTCTTTGATATCATACCTGATCACTTTAATGAGTACCCCCTCAGATCTATGAGGTATCCCCCCATATGCATCTCAAAAATAAACACCACAGATTTTTCTAGCGACTCCGCTGGAGCGGGTTCCTCTCTCCATCTCTAGTAGACAATTGTTGTCTCCAAGCTTCAATTGTGGACTTATGTTTTACATAAGCCCAAGACAATCTTTCTTTCTATTGGCACTTAGCTTATTTCATCCTTAAGCAAAGCTAGCCAAAATATTTTAGGTTTTAGGACCTCACTCCGTGTAGATCTTGAAATCCCTATTGGATCCCCCAATAGGTTAAGAATAAATCAATCAATAAAAGGAGATCACTAAAATTAGGACCTCTTTACCACTAGCTTGGTGAGGTAAGGTTCATTTTATACTTAAGAAATTGTCAATAAAAATTCAAACTAAATAAATGAAACCTCTTTTTACAAAATTATAAAATTTTCCAAAAGCACTCTTTTAAAATAAAATCATGCACTTCACATCATATAAAATTTGCAAAATATAAGATTTTTAAACCTCTTCTCAAAATAATAATAATAATAAATAATCAACCCTCATTTGACATACTTAAATTTGTTAAATGAGGATTGCCCTTTTTAAACAAAAAATATACATCATTGAAATCCTTTCATTCAAAATGAAATTTTCCAAAAGCACATCTTCAAAATAAAAGCAAACAATAAATTCCATTTAATATTCAAAATAAAAGCAAACAATAAACTCCATTTAACAAGACCCTACCTATTAAATGAGAGTTTCCTTCTAAAACCAAAATCTAGATATAATTGAACTCCATTTAACACATTTTATATGTTTTTAAGTAGGAGTTCCCTTTTTCAAATTAAAATCAACATATGAATTTCACTTAACATACCCAAATTTATTAAGTGAAGGTTCTCTTTTTCAAAAATAAAATCAAAATATATTTGAACTCCATTTAAAACATTCACATGGTGTTAAGTAGGAAGTTCCCTTTTTCAAATTAAGAGAAAAATGCGAACTTCACTTAATAAATCCAAGTTCATTAAGTGAAGATCCCTTTTTTTTAAATAAAATCAAAACAAGCATGCACTTTTGAATTCCATTTAACATACCCATATTTGTTAAATGGAAATTCGATTCCTAAAATCAAAATATATCCACAAACACATAAGTAAGTTCTATCTTAACATACCCAAATTTGTTTAGCATGGAACTCACTTTCAAAACATCAAAGCACAAGCGCATATATTTGAACTCTATTTGACATACCATATTTGTCAAATAAGAGTTCCCCCTCTTTTCCAGTAGAGGAACCAAACCAACACATATCAAATACACTTGGCCCTTACTTAACATACCAAATTTTTCAAGCAAGAGCCTCATTTTTAAAACAACACACATATCAAACACACTTGGCCCCTATTTGGCATACCAAATTTGCTAAGTAAGAGTCACATTTTCAAATCAAAATAATAAACATATATCAATCACAGTTGACCTTCACTTAACATACCAAATTTGTTAAGTGAGAGCCTCACTTCAAATCAAACATATATCACACACATAACAAACAGTCATCACAAGCAAAAATATTTTCACAAAATTTTCAAACATATAATTGAAGACCCTTCTAGCATACCAAATTTGCTAAATAAAGGTTTTCTAAATTAGACTTTCAAACAAAGCATACAACATATATTCAAATCAAAATTTTTAAACAAGACATACAATACATATATATTTCTAAAAGTCTCTCCAAATACCCAACCTACATAAATTGGTTGAGTATGGGTTCTAAATCAAAATTATATGGCAAAGTCTCTCCTCACATATCAAACATCTCTCCAAAATTCCATGAACCCCACTTAGCCATTTGTTAAGTGTGGGTTCAAATTCTAAATCTAATCTATGGGTCAATGATTGAAGAAAACATCAAAGCAAGGGTCTTACTATACATTTCAATAAATGCGGGATTTCAGTCGTCTCTCAATTCTTCGGTCAAGATGTCTTGTTTCATTTTCCCTTCTCGATGTGGATTTGGCCTTGGATCTATGCACATCTCATCCACCACCCACCTAATCGTTTTGCGGCGGCTTACTCAGTTACTTGTGAGGGGCTATCCCTCACGACTATCAACAGGGAGGAGGTCGCAGGACAAACACCACTCATTCGCTTCGATATCCCATCTAATTCTGAGTTCCCCTCATTGAAGAGAAAGGCTATCATGGTTCCCACACTGTTGTCAATACCATGCTTGATTCTTGCCTGTTAGGTTGCCCACCATAGCTCTAGTGAGCTGCCTCCTCTTTAGTCACCCCAAAGGGGAAGGCTATCTTAGCCTAAATCTCCCCTACCTGGGTTCAGTTCTCACTGCTCGCTCACTCACACCCAACCACACACAAAAATTGAAAGATTAAGGGATCATGAGTGGGCGTAGAGAGCTCGATGTTGCTTCCCATATTGAGGAGGTTCTCCTCATGAAACCTCTCCACTTGAGTGGGTGGGGTTTTACCCTCTCTCCTCAGGATGGAGAGGGAAGACTAGGAGGATTGCATCGCCTTCACCACTAGCACACTATGAGACACTGGCTAGGGAGCATAAGAGGCCCTTCGCTAGTCTTAGGACTATTTTATGCCGGCTACTTAGGCCTCAGTTTGAGACATTATTTGATCTAAGATCAATGATCCCTAGAAGCGTTAGGATTAGATCCATAGGGAGAGAGAGCCATGGATGCTTGAGTATCATCCAGGTGGGCAAGAGAGATGGAGGTATCCGAGCCTCCATCCCATGGATTTCCCGATTGTCGCCGTGGAGCGATCATTCAGATTGTTCTTACAAGCATAGTCTTATGCAGGAGGAGATCTCCAGTTGATGGATAGTTGGTGTTGCCATCACACCCTCCCCTTGCCATCCACCATCACTCATTAAGCTTACAACATCTGCCACCCCCGCCAAGATTCAGAAGCCCCCATCTGGGGAGAGACCATCCCCACTGGTGATTCGGCTATGGCCCAAGGATCTCGCTCCATCCATTCCACCTATTGAGGTGAGATCGCTCAGCCAATCCCCACCTCATTGTGATTAGGAAGGAGTGGCGACCCAAGAGTGTTGTGGTTGCACCACCTCCACAGCTGATAGAGGCAGAGAGGGGAGGGTATAGATATAGTCCCCATGGTACTTGAGCTAGTATGAGAGTTCACCCCGCTAGCACAGAGCATTCAGTTCATTTAGTCAGAGTTGAGCATAGTCCGTGGTGGCCAATCTATCAGAGCTAGGCATGGTACATGACCACTCTCTGAACATCATAGACTATCACGCGTTAAGCGGTGTTGGCGTGATCATTCATCGAAGAAGATATAGTCTGCTTCGATCCTAATGAAGATGATATGTTGGATGATTTAGCTAGAGTCCACACGATTGACACACGGGGATCCTTACAGTGGGATCAGCTCAGTCAGGAAGGTGTCATGCTCGATGAAGGTGACACTTCTCAATCAACTCAGTACCTCCTCCACTAGCTCAGACAGAAGGATGATCACATTGCTAGGATGGAGAAGAGGATTGAGGAGTTGATGGTCATGGTTTCAACATTACAAAACTCAGCCCCAGTTTCACACCCTTCCCTTATGATAGCCAACTGACCAGAGTTGGTACATACCTTAAAGTGCCTTAGGTGCATTCCCGCAGAGGATGACACTGGTAGCTTGCATAGGAAGGTCATAGATGGCACCTCCATGCATAAGAAGGATATAAAGAACATTGTAGAACAGTAGGTGAGGGAAGCAATGATGCAAGCTAGGGGGAACTCATCCATTCCAAAGGGTAGACCATACCCAGAGGAATTCGATGTAGTTCAATACCCGAAGGGTTTTGTGCCGCCTTCCTTCAAGATCTTTGATGGTAACATTAGCATATAGCACATTTTAGAGCTGGTTGCTGCAACATCGGTGGTAGTGACGCACTCTTGTTCAGACTTTTTGTCAACACCCTAGCAGGGGTTATATTTTATTAGTACGTCGAACGACCCAATAATTCGGTAAGAATTTTTGCTGAGTTGGAGTACCTCTTCATCAAGAGGTTTACTGGAGATCAATAAAGAGTGATCGTAGGTGACCTCATCGTAGCAACACAAATTTCCAATGAGTCCCTTGTTGATTATATTCTAAGGTGGGGCAACCTGAGCATGAAATGCGAGCTGTAGCTATCCGAACAACATGCCATTAAGATTCTTCTCAAAAATATTCATGGCCTGATCGCCTTCATGCTCAAGGGATTTACCATCAGAACATTTGAGAAACTAATCAACAAGGTGTCTAGCCTGCAAGATCAAGCTAAATAGTTGCCCTTCCCCGACCAATCATCTTAGCCCAAGCCGCAGAAGGTGTTTGAGAAGAAGCTCAATTATGTCAATGGATAAAGGATGCCATCCGAGTCCAAGATACAGAGACTTTGAGCTTAGCCTCACCCACATGGCCATTAACCTACTACTCTATCACCATATAGCTATTACCCACCTACTATTTCCAATAGATTGAATAAGCTATATTCTTTCAAGAGGGAGGTAATTAAGAAAATCTTTAAGAATCTCTTAAAGAAACCTGAATTTCAGTTACGAGAGTGCAAAAGGCCAAAGAAAGTGCAAGAGTGATGATTATAACTATTTCCCCTACCACTGCATGGTTAGTCATATCTTAGAGGATTGCATTACTTTTAAGGACTGACTTGAGCATAGCTATAAGTCAAGCATTGTAGTTATCCCCAAGGAATACTTACTAGGAAAACCATCCATTTCTATTAGGGTAATTCTTGGGGATACCTGCGATCCTCTTAAGATAAAAGAAGATTGGGATATTCTCTTATCTTGAACCTCTAAAAAAATATTTTTTTTAAAATCAAGAAACTCTCTCTACAGGTGCCTGAGGTAGCTCAAACCTTGAATATCAAGATAGGTTTGGAAGTTGCCAAAGACAACTTGAAGAAGGTGACAACGCTGAGACTCACCACACTTGCGATAGTTCAAGAGTGCAACCATCCTGAGTCCACACTCCATCCGCGTTATACTTCTTCTTCCTCTACTCCACTCTACCTAGGAGCATTGTATCAGCAGACAAGGACATTAAATCCCTTAATCTATTTACTTTGTTGGATTTCTATCATGTACCTCCACCTAAAAAAAAAATCAATGAAGAAAGCATATTTTACTTACATCTTGTCCACTTCTGATACTCTAGATTTTATTCCTATTGAAAACTCTCCAAGTATAGAAAATAATAATAATAGCTCTATTCATTCCTATCCACTCTCTTCTGATTCAGAATCAGACTTTCCTTTTCTGAATTAATCAAGTTCACCTCTTGAGATTGACTTAGAGTCAACCGACTCCGAGGATCCCATAGGAGAATCTGTAGGTATGCCTGATGAGAAGGTAGAACTTTTCACAAGTTCATCATTCCATGAAGTCACTGAAGTCAACTTGTGCAGTGGCAAAGTTTTACCTCCTAGGGTAGCACCTCAGGATAAGGATAAATAAGTCATTGGTTCTAATGAGTAGATAGCCCTTCCACAGGATGGTCCACCTATGTATATGCTTATGGAGGACCAAGTTAGAGTCGATTACAATGTCCTAGCTCATCTTACAAAGTTGCTAGCTAAATCAAGCATATATGACACCCTTGTCTTATCTAAAGAGATGAGGGAATCTCTAATCAAGGCTCTACTTGATCCAGAGATATGCTTAGCTCAGTTGGATGCTACTAAAGAGGAGGCACAACACTTGAGAGATAGCCCAGGAGTTACATTCAGTGATGAAGACTTACTTCTAGGGACAACTGAGCACAACCACCCTCTTTATATTACAGTGAATGTTGGCAGATATAGGCTATCAAGAATTCTAGTTGACCAGGGTGCATTAATTAATATTATAAGTCTAAGAACCCTTACCAACTTGAGAATTGACATCTCCAAACTCCAAAAAGAGAGGATGATATTGAGAAGATTCAATGAACAAGGTGAGAGGGCCTTAGGCTCTATCGTGTTGCCACTAGAGATAGATGATTGTAAAACTCAAGCCAAGTTTCACATCATAGACTCAGAAACATCTTTCAACACTTTGCTTGGGAGACCATGAATACATGAAAAAACCATAGTTCCATCCTCTCTACATCAGTGCTTGAAGTTCATGAGAGATGAGATTGAGTATTATGTTAAAGGAGATCTCAAACCATTCATAATTCGTGAAGTCAGAATATATGAGGATGCGACCTATTTACTTCCCCAAAATTAGCAAGTCCATTCTCGTGAGCTTATTCAAGATTCCCATGAAGGACAAAAAGAAAGAAAATAAAAATAAAAAGAAATAAAAAAAAGAAAATAGAAATGAAAAATAAATAAATGGGTAGGATGATCCGACCTCCACCAGGCAGAGGCAGAGGACATAGAGCTTGACATTAGATTCCACCCATAGTTTGTTAGTCCATTCAAACATATGGGTAGGATGACTCGACCTCCACCAGGCAGAGGCAGAGGACAGTTCAGGGGCAGCCCCCGAGGTGGAAAGCCTCCCTATTGGACACCCAATAGGAGGTATGTCCCAGCCATCAAGAGTACACCTACTATCCACATAGACTTAGAGTCTAATTCAGAGTGTGAGTCTGATGTGGTTATCACACCAGCCAGCTCTTCTTAGCACCAGATCCCTTTAGAGATGACACTTGAGTAGGACAACGATGAAGACTGGGCTCCAACGCAAAGCATAAATGTATCCAAGTCTGCATGTGAAATAGTCAGGAGTCAGTTGGGAACCTTAGTTTTAACCCCACTTTCCTCTCAAAAAGTTGAGGGTTTAGTAGTTAAGGAAGCCCCTAAGTCATCTACAAATGTGAAGACTCAGAAGTTCTTTCTAGGAGCCTCATCCTCAAGTCAAGAAGTTGATGTAGAACTTGAGGATGATTCATATAAAGATTTAATAGAATTACCTTTTAATTTTCGCTATGTGTTCTAAACTTAGCAAAGAATGGATTAATCCCATATACTTGGTCAAAGCATAAGGCAGACTATTTCAAAAGAATATGGAAAAATTAATGCAAAACCTCTAAATCAAGACCAGGACAACGATTCAGTACAGTGGGTCTAGTTGATGATGACGATTACTACTTAGTCATCACAAATCATTTAGAATCTAATATGTTCTTTTCAAATCATGCTAACTCATATAAGGAGGTGTGTTTAGAAAACTTAGATACTCCAGATGATCTTGAAGTAAGAGATGCACCACCCAATTTCGAAGAGGAGATTAGGTTAACCATCGACGAGCTCAAAGAAATCAACTTAGGAACTGAAAATAATCCACGTCTAACATACATCCATTCTTTATTGAGTGACACTGAAACCAATGACTTAATTAGGCTATTGACTGAGTTTAAGGACTGCTTCGTATAGAGTTATAAAGAGATGGTCAGTTTATCTCTGTTGGTTAAAAATTTTTATAAGAGTCACCTTCAAAATCTATGGGGAGATTAGAAAAGGCAAGATTATAAAAATTCTTCTTTTGAGGATGCCACGCAGATCCACATATATGCTTATTCAGGTGATCGAGTATGTCATCAAGGAATACTATACTATCTCGAAAGATAGAAGTCACTACCCTTTAATGGACTTAATCACCTTAATAAGGACTCCTAAGGATAATGGGTCTACATATGTACCATAGATTCTTCCCCTACTTTACATGGAAAAGTAAAGCAGGGTTTATTTTAAAGGTTTATTAAGTTTCCTATAGGGGCAAGCCCCCATAGTTAATTACATCCTAAGGAATGGGGATTCCTTAAGAAAACTCTTGATTAAGGAAAATGATCATTGTCTTCAAAGATTTTAATATGGAAGGACTATCAATCGATTGGTTCATTTTTTTGAAGATCAAATGGGATTGATCAAAGAGAGGGAGTTATTATCGAAGCCAAAAGAAAGATAAGTAGGAGATGCCCACTATGCTAGGAAACCTAACGAGCATCTCAAACTATCCTATGGTTGGGCTTTACATTTTTAAAATTGATTTAGTTTATTTGAGTTGCATTTTTTATTAGAAATTTAGGACTTATGATTCCTTAACATAAGATTAAGGAAATACTTAAGTAGTGAGGAACTATGCTTATGGCCCATGAATGGGAGAACCAACCTCAAAACCTAAATCTAGGAAACTTTGGCGAGGGCCGAAAGCATAACCTAAATCTAAGGAGAAAATGGGTATTTGGTTTGCCTGCACAAGAGAGGACAAACCACTCGACAGCTTAGACTTACAACCGCCTAAGGGTGGCCGCCAACAAACTCCTCCTACAATTTTAAATACATGTAGGCAAGTCTTTATGCTTATGCAAGATAGTTAGGCTAATTTTTTTAGAAAGAGACTAAGTCCTTAAACTCACTCCCTAAAGAGACTAGATCATATAAAAGGCACACTTCAAATGACCTAAATCTAATGCAATTCAAATTTTATTTTATTTTTATTTTTGGTTAATTATTTTGACTCAGGCTAATAGAATTCATATGCCTAATGCATGAGAAATAAAGTTATTGGCCAAAATCAATGAGAAGGGAGGAGGCGTGTTTCCACCATGGCTCTCAAAGGTTAAGCTGAGTTTCTCTGGCAAAGGTAGAAGCCCTCCAATCAAGAGTGAAATAAGATGTTGTTGTGCATGATATTATAAAAGAAAGCACTCATCCAGCTAAGGCAAAATTTTTAGATTAGGCTTAATCCTAATCTTAATTAGCAATTTAGGCATGAAAAAATTTTATTTAACAAAATAGGCCTAGTCATCTATACGACGGACAACTAGTACCTACGCCGATGCCATGAAGGAGCCAGTCATCCATTTTATGGGGAACCAAACGGACGACTGGCGCGGTTTATTTTATTTTTTTAAAAAATGTGGAGTAGTTCTCCTATTTTGCATGTATCGAAGTCATACGGTGTCAGAATTAAGCAAACTTTATATCGTTGGAATCATAACTAAATTCTCTACAAGTTTTATGTTGGTTAAAATTTATGATTATGACCCGATACACAGCAGATTTTGCAAATGCCGCGCGCTGGTGTGGCGAAAATTTGAAAGTTTGAAGCAACAATCATATTTTGTGCCTATCAGAGTCATACGGTATCGGAATTAAGCAAAATTTATATAGTTAGAATCATAACAAAATTATATACAAGTTTAATGTTGGTCAAAATTTACGATTGCCACCCGATACACAACAGATTTTGCAAATGCGCATGGAAACTGCATCAATCATATTTTGCGCCTATTGGAGTCATACGGTATCAGAATTAAGCGAACTTTGTATCATCAAAATTGTAATGAAATTCTCTACAACTTCTATGTTGTTTGAAATTTATGATTGCGGCTCGATGTGCTTTTGCAAGCTGGCGTAGAGGCGAGAAAGTATGGAGCGTCGTATTTTGCGGCGTGTCAAGTTGTGTCGAATTGAGCAAAATTTGTATCATTGGAATAATAAAAAAATTTTCTAGAACTTTTATGTTGGTTGAAATTTATGATTGCAGCTCAATGCGCAACAGATTTTGCAAATGCGCGCAGAAACGGCGACGCGGAGTTGAAAATTCGGAGCAACAATCTTATTTGTTTAAAGTGTATTACAAGCTGAAACCATAACGATCACATATACCACAGACATCTTGTGTAAGAGTATTTCTAATCTGAAAAAAATGTATTACAAGGCGCTCGCACCACCACTTTCTTCTCAATTTGGTGCAATCAACTCCTATATCGCAATCATCTAACAAAAAAAATTCGATAATAATAGAACTCATCAAGATCAAATCATAATACCCCACTCAGAACTTTTTCCTCTAAATCAAAAATAAGTACACATACAACAAAATGTAATCCGTATGACAGAAAATAATAGTAGATGATTATCTCCGATGATGATATGCGTGTTGTGTATCGCATCACTACGGGAGGTAATGGGCGGTGGTCATCATGATCTCGAAGATGGTGCTGGTCCTCACGCTTTCGATGGTTGTTGCGAACGAGGTGTGTAGCACTAGGTATGTCGACTAAAGACTATGTAACCATGATACGTCCATAGGGGTGTCATATGTAATGAGGGAGGCCCATATGTAGGAGGCGGTTGGCCAAGATGCATCTGTGACCACATACAGCTCTGAATCTTTATGTGTGTGAATGTATATGTAGATGGTCAGACCATGATGGACCAATATCCATTATCGGCTCATCTTCTGCGACAATGAAACGGAATGCTTGAGTCCGTGCATCGAAATATACATGTTGCCTGCAGTCCCGCACAACCTCATACTCGTTGATTGATTCTGAACCTCTGTGTCCACCCTCGAAATAGTGTCAAATATGTCCTCGATATTCAATATGTGCTCACGCATTAAGAACTCAATTATGATGGAATTAGTAAAAAATTTATTATTATAATTGGAGAAATCTTTACCATGAGTCGATCTCCGTGCTCGGGGTAATAAGTGTCCGGGGTATTGTAGGTGCCTTGCATATATATGTAGCCCGATACCATCGCATGTATCGATTAATGGCTGCACCCCCCACCTGTTGGGTAGAGTCTACCACCACAACTAAATCCCGTTTGCTCTCCCACTGCGCAATATATGTCTAGTGGTAATCGACCCAGTCCACATCGGCTTTTCCTCGACCATCCACTCGTATGAACGAAGAATCTACTGGTGCAACCTCAGTCGTAGGTGGAAGGTGCTGAGCACCGCGATCGGCGGTGCCACTCCTCATTTCGATCAAGGGTGCTCTAGCCATCCATATGTCATCCCCATGTAAGCAGATATCTGCGACACGTGAACAGATCTGAACTCCATTTAGCTCCCAAATCACCTGTGTTGTTTTAAATGATTATTAGCTATGTTATCTACATAAAAATGGGCCCAAAAAATACACTTACAAAAAAATATACCTGACTCTGCAGTAGGCCATCTAGCTCGTCTCTGTAAACTCTGATATGGGCTGGCGTCACCTCTCGAACAAACCCTTCATTCCAGTGACAACCCACACTCAGCCCATCTATGTCTGTCGGGTATGGAATATGTAACGTTGGTCTGCCGACATGAACATGCTCCATACCCCTGCGAAGCAACCAACCATATTATCTGTGGCGTTGCCTCATGGAGCTCCACAAATGAGCAAGCATGCTCCTAAACTCCCAGATGTGTCAAGATTCTCCGGTGAGGCGGAATCGCAGATGAATCTCCAAACCGACATATCGGCATAAAACAAACCAATAGCAAAAAGTATATAAGCTCTGACATGCATGCTAAAATGAAGCTCTAGGTAGATCTAAGTAAGAATCCATCATCGTCAAGACCGTGGCAAAAGCAGCATGCGTGCCCCATTCTGAACTCTGATGTGATATGAGGCTGGATCGTGGTAGATAGTGTCGGATGTGCTCTATCAACTCATCATAGCAATCTGACCAAGAAGCCCACCGCCTGCCCCCACCAACAACATTCTGCCCAATAATAGGTGGGCCATCTATCTAAACACCGAGGATCCTAGCAACATCCTGCAATGTGATCGTCATCTCGCCAATGGACAAATGGAATGAATTTTTCTGCGTAAACCAATGTTCCGTGAATGCTATAAGAAGGTGGTGATCTATGCGAATGTACTGCATCTGGGACACACAATCCAATCCAACTGCTCGTAAGGCGGTCATCAATCTAGGACAGTTCACTGGCCACTCTTTGAACATACATGAGATGACATATCGAGTAAACCTACAGTGAAATTATAGTTCAAGAAACTAAAATATAAGAAAAATTCATACACACTTGGCTTAAAAAATCTTACCAAGTCGATGTGTCTTTGCTCGTCGTGCGTAGTCTTTACTAGGGTGAACCGGTAGGGGCAGTCCACTGATCTCCTGCACATCTTTGCCTCTGCGCTGAGCACCTTCTTTGGTAGACATCCTACATACAACAAAGACAAATCAATTGAATTCAAACCAATTAACATGAAAGCTTGGCTCATATAAAGCTTTGAAATAATCATCCCAGCTTAAGATCAGTGCTTCATAGCCCTAAACATGGAGAACAAATTATATAAACACTCTTGTATCACATAACATTTGTCGTAAAAGAGAAAAAGCCCTTAGAGCCACTTTGTGGTAAAGAACAAAAAATCTTTACAGAGAAAATGTAGTACAACATTTGGAAGGATCAGTTGCCTTTTTCCCCATCTTCCATGTCATGCCATTACTAGAGAAACCAACATGTACACAACTATACTAACAAACTTTATTTGGAATGAAAGTAAGAAGAAAGAAAACACTATTTATCTCATAGTTACATGCAAAACTATACTAACTGGCCTTTAAATGGTATATCACATTTGCAACAATTTAACAAGACTTGTAAGGAATGAATTAGACAGTGAAACAATGCTTTACAATGCGAAACAATGCTTTAAAGCTAATTTAAATGTGACATTAAAAAAAAATACTAAAGCATGATTCTAATTGACAACCATAACAATATAATAAGAAATAATAATAATATTAATCCTTCATAAATTATTTTCTTCTTATTGGCCCGATTAATAACATCTTACAGCTCGACATACTTGGTGTTCAGACGGTGTGCAGAAAACTATTTCATGTCGGCGTCAGCGATCGTATTTAGCACATATCAGCGTCAAACGGTGTCAGAATGGAACAAAATTCATATCTTTAGAATTTTAATGAAATTTTCTACAACTTGTTGGTCAAAACTCAGTGGGCGAAGTGCAGATTTTTGTGGATGTGCAAAAAGGCACGCTATATCAAAATGTGATGTGATCATATTTATACGTATCGACATCAAACGGTATCGGAATGGAAAGAAATCTATATCGTCGGAATCATAATGAAATTTTCTATGACTTTCCTGTTGGTCAAAACTCATTGTGGGCGGTGCGATATTTTGCATGTGTGTGCAAAAACTGGCTATCTAAAATGTGACGCGGCGTATTTAAGCGTGCTCGGCGTCAAACGGTGTTGAAATGGAACAAAATTTATATTGTCAGAATCATAACAAAATTTTCTATGACTTTCTTGTTGGTCAAAACTTGGTGAAGCGCAAATTTTTGCATGTGAAAAGCTATGCTTATCAGAAAATGTGATGCAGCGATCGTATTTAGCACATATCAGCATAAAACGGAATCAGAATGAAACAAAATTTATATCATCGGAATCATAACAAAATTTTCTATGACTTTCCTGTTGGTTAAAACTCGAATAATGGGCGAAGCGTGATTTTTCTTGCGCAAAAGTTGTTCTTATCTGAGAAAATGTGACGCAATGATCGTATTTAGCACGTATCAGCGTCAAACGGTGTTGGAATGGAACAAAATTTATATCATCAAAATCATAATGAAATTTTCTATGACTTTCCTGTTGATTAAAACTCGACCGTGGGCAGCCGCAGATTTTACAATGCAAAAACGCATGCAGAAAATGTGACGCAACAATCATATTTAGCACGTATGGGCATCAAACGGTGTCGGAATGGAACAAAATTCATATTGTGGAATTGTAATGAAATTTTCCATGACTTTACTATTGGTCAAAACTCAGTGGGCAGCAGATTTTGCGAATGTCGCAAAAAAAGCGATCTAAATGATGCCGTCATTATTTGAACGTATCGCCTTCAAACGGTGTCAGAATGGAACAAAATTCATATCGTCGGAATCATAATGAAATTTTTCACGACTTTTTTGTTGGTCAAAACTCCGATTAAAGCGGCATTTTGCACATGCGCAAAAGCATATCTAAATGTCACGATCGATTTGCGCGATCACAAACTGTCGGAATGGAAAAAAAATTTTATCGTCGAAATTATAACAAAATTTTCCACGACCTTCCTGGTGGTCAACAACTCAGGCGATTTGCGATATGTGCGATCCTTGCTGTAAAATGTGATCACCGATCGTGAAGCGTGCTCGCGTTAAGCTGTCGAATGGAACAAAATTTATATCGTCGGAATCATAACAAAATTTTCTATGACTTTTTTGTTAGTTAAAACTCAACTGTAGCGATTTTACGATGTGAAAAGGCTCTATCTGAAAATGTGACCACGATCGATTTGCAACGTGTGCCAACTGTCAAAATGGAACGAAATTCAAATCGTCAGAATCGTAATAAAATTTTAACAAGTCTAAATAAGGAATCAACCTGAAAATTTCTTATACAGTCCTTATAAAAAATTTATAAGAAATTTTCATGCATTCAAATGCTACACAAGTCTAAATAAGAAACCTGTCTGAAAATCAAAGCCAACTCATGAACAAGTACATAAAGAAAAGAGTGTCAATAAGAACATAAAAGAAGCTATATCAACAACTTATTTAATATTCAACAAAGCAACCTTACCAATGAAGCTTTTAGATAACACAATTCTTTAGGGAAACAGATGAACAGATGACTTCAAAATTCTTCAAAGACTAGGGAAGAAAAAAAACTCTAATCTCACCATCACAAGCAATTAAACTGAATAATAGGGGCATGGGTTGCTTAATTAACCACTAGGCTAAGGTGCTTTGCACAGCTTAAGATGTTGTAGAACTGCAAAAACTACATATGCAAATATATAAAATTTATGTTGTATGTATGTAAATCCCATGAGTAAAATTGTCCATCCCAATAACATTAGCACAAACTCTGAGAACCAACAACCCAAGCCATCCTAATAATATTAGCACAAATTCGAGAACCAACAACCCAAGCCTAAGAAAATATTCATGTGCATAGAGAGAGAGAGAGAGAGAGACCTAGATGTTTTAGAACTACAAAAGCTAAATATGCAAATATACAAAATTTATGTTGTGTATGTAAATCCCATGAGTATAAATTGTCCATCCTAATAACATTAGCATGGTCTAAGAACCAACAACAAAGTAAAAAAATTATCTACCGTGAATCATCATCTCTTTAAGACAAAATTTCTAATTTGTCCATGCTACACGATTAGCTCACACTACCGAATTTTGGGGCTGTTCTATTATGGCCAACATTTTACATACGCTACAAATCCTATTACTTCTTGTATTATTTTCATCCATAGTATTTTTGTGAATCTATTTGAACGCAATTGACTTCCTCTTAATATTTGGTGGGGTGTACTCTATGAAGTTCCTAGCAAGGATGTGTTCCGCCACTCATCACGATCGTGGATGACATGAAACGCTCCCTGATAGGTTTTGCAGTAGTAGTCCAAGGTGTAGTAGGTCGATACGTACTGAACGTGGCTTATATGTCGCTGCCCTAACACAAAAATGACGTGAGGACATGACATGTGATAAGCTTGTGGTCGTCTTCATGTACACCTAGAAATCTGATTTTCATATAGCTCTACCTTGTATGTTCTGCTGCTGGCATCAAAAACTTGGTACTCATTTAATTGACCGCTCAGAAATCTCCTTGCCTCATATTCACCCCGCAAAGTTGCCTTGGTCCGGGAGAGAACATAGAGTCGCCACCTGCTGAGTCCGTGCATTTCATGAACATAGCGACTATGTTATAATATATTGCGAGATCGGTGAATTGACGCAGCCCTCTTAAGTACATTGTCAAGCATTCAAATTTGCATTTGGTCATGGTGCCATACACCATCCATCATCATGGGTAAGAGACCACTGATGTACTTCCCTTGATACTAGCCAATCGTAGGCCTCCTGTCTGATGTTCTTGATATTACCTTTTTAAAAATGCATATCATCAATATTACCCGTTATATACATTTTGGCATATGAACTCAACGCTCCTACCAAGTTGTCTAACTATTTTTTAAAGTTCTCCTCGATGTCTAAGCAAAATCGATGTGCCATGATAATATCTCCTCACTCGCATCAACTCCCTCGAAATGATGCACAGATCACCTCTAGTACAGATAAATGGAATTAAGCCTTGGAGTGTCCGTAGAAACCAACACCATGACTCAATACTTCTTATTCTACTACTGCGAAGGCCAGTGGAAATAAACTGTTGTTGGCATCAATTCCAACTGCAGTGAGTAAAGTCCCCCTGTACTTACTTAGGAGGAAAGTCCCATCTAGACATAGAATTGGGGGACAGTATTGCCAACCAGTAATTGAAGGCTCGAAAGACCAAAATAATCATTAAAATTTGTATGACTCTGACGACCGCACTCTATAGATCGATCCTGGCATTACTGAGCATATAGCAGACATGAATCTCTCCAACGATCGGAAAGATTCCTCTTAACTAACAAAAATAACCTTTAGTGCCTTAGGACGCGCATCCCAAGCTTTCATTGGACACTCAGATGTTAAGTTTTGACTCAATACCTATAATCTCGCTTTTTGCTCCAATTGTGTGAATGAAATAACCGATAAACTGGTTGTACATTGCCTATGTCCGCAATCAATCAATGACTACATGTATATCGTATCTACATAATTCTCCATGCACCCCAATCTCTTACTTGAACTATGTAAGCCACATGCAAGGTGAAAGTACAATACAATGAACCTGATTTGTTTGAAGCGTAGATCATGTAGTCAACATTGTTAATGATAGACAACCTGAACAAAGAAACAACAATGCTTTTATCAATAAAGCACATACCTTCTAGCAGTTCATCTAGAATGTAACATTCAAGTTCAAAAGTTGACTCATCTGAAGGCCCATCAAATGTTAGCTCTTCATCTCATTCTCTAACTGTTTGAGCATGATGCATATACTCATTGTTAGATAGTATGTGCTCCTTTGTTTGGCTTATTCTAACCGAGTAGTCCCTAAGCTCACCCCAGATGGATATTTGCCTTAAAGAAGGTCCATCTGCATCACTATCATCCCCTCATCATCATCATTGTTGCATTAGGCATAGTTGTACCCATCACCTACATCACCTTCAAAGATCACCAAAAACCAAAACTTGTCCCACTACATTAGCATTTCGCTGGTACTGCACAGGCTTCCTCAGAGCAATTTCTTGCAAATCAAGTGTGATGAATTTAGTACTGATTGAAGCTCTGTGATGCTCCTGGCAACATCTCTTCCCTCACAATGTAATTCTTGAACTTCAACATAAATTACTACAGCATAAGTCAAGTGAGTACGATTCACACACGCCATAAATAATATGACTCATCAATCCCCAATAGGAAAATGACCTACAAGATTAACACATGACTTTGCATGGTCTAACTTCAGTGATCTCATGATTTGCTTTTGTAACGCCAGCAGGTTAATCCTTTGTGGTATCTGAATTGGTCAATTTTTTCCACCAATATAGGTTGGAAAAAAATTATCAACAACATTCAGTTTGCCATCATAATAAAGAACTATGCAGACAATTTTTGAACTCATATTCAACTAACAATAATTCTAACCAGCAAGAATCCTTCCTCTCCCCTGGTCACAGAAAAAAAAGCATTTCAAGATATAATGCAATTGCACATTTCAGTTGGAGATATTTCGCAAACTATAAAATAAGGAGAGTAGATTCTAATCATAGCTTTCATAAAGATGAATAATATCGTACAACGGAATTGCACCTAAACCACTAAGGGGAATCGCATCTCATTAATCCATAGCTAGATGAATGAACACTTGCAAACAATAAACAAATAATTTCATAGCTACATGATTATTTTTTAGCCCCCATGTGAAGCTCATGAGTTTATAATTGGCTTTCTGCACACCTTCTCATTTACTAAAAACAAGTGACATATTTATATCCTTAAAAAATGCCTAAACACTATAAAAGAAAATAAGCAAATAGCTCCAATAAACATGTGTAAGTATCTACATTGATACACCACCTAGACCTACAATTAACCATTCATCATACCTAAATTAAAAAAAAGAAAAAAAATCAAAATAAGCATCCAGTACATGTTAAACATCCAAGATGAAGTTCTATAAAACATAAAAGCAAATCATACAACAAAAATGTCTAGCAAATCTAGCTAAATAATACAAGGAAATAAGCAAATCATACAAAGCAAGATCTATCACAAATTAAGCATTTAGGAAAAATTTAATTTTAATTGGCGACAAAAGAAGAAATAACCCATCTCCGGTATGACTGGTGGACGCGGCGAAGCTCTCCTTGGCGGTGACCTCCCTGGCGCATGTTTCTTGCTGAACCGGTGGAATGGAGGAGATGACGGATTGGGAGGAAAAGATAAAGAAAATTGCATTCTCGGCTCACGGATTTGTTTGCCTGAAATAGGGACGGCGGCGAGCTCTCCCTAGCTGGCAAAGACCTCCCTTTGGCCGGCGGCGTGCGTAGGGTGCTGAAATCTGGCAGTGGAATGGAGGAACGACAAAATGGGAGGAAAGGAAAGCAGATCGTGCGATCTCGGCTCACGGGTTTTTTGCCCGAAATAGGGACGCGCCAGTCGTCCGTCGTACGGACGACTAGGCCTATTTTGTTAAATAAAATTTTTTTCATGCCTAAGCTGCTAATTAAGATTAGGATTAAGCCTAATCTAAAAATTTTGCCTCCAACTAAGGGGTTACTAATTCTTTTATCATGATTTTAAACCTAGGCTTTATATGAGATTATGAATTCTTTATTTTTAATTTTGGGTTATTAAGTTGGGTAAAATATTTATTTTTTCCTAAGAGCCTAATCCACATCCACATAAAGTTGTAGGTGTACCCATTGTAATAAACCCAAAAATAAATGTATAAATGAAGCTCTACCCTTATACAACCCGAATTACAAAAGAATTAAATTACAATTAAGCAAGGAATTCATTGTTATGGGGGTCTTCAAGTTTCATTTTTTCTTTCTTCTTCTCTTCTTTCTCCTTCTTTTCTTCTTTCTTCTTTGGGACCTTCTTTTGGATGGTTAGAAGGTGGATGCTCCAAGGCTTCACATGGTTCATAAGATAGGACCTTATGACCAATGCTCATCATAATCCCCATAACAATCATTCCAAAATCCTAATTGCATAAATTTACATGAAAAGAAAAAGTGAAAATCTAACTAATACCTGCAAAATAGAGATTGACTAAAATAAAACACACAAATCTCAAGCATGTATATTGGACTTATCACCCCACACATGGGTGACTAAGTCCTCCTAGCCTATAGGATTATGCTTAGGGGTATAAAGCACCTGCAAGTAAAAATATTTATATTTTTATTTATGATAATGCCCCTTAAGCACAATCCCCTACAGAAAATAATGGTTAGACTAGGATCGACCTATCATTCATTCTACGAGCATACATCCTAACATCTAGTCTAAAATATATATCACAAAATAAAACAAACATCAAATCATACACCGCCCTAACCTAAAGCTAGAAGTGGTGAGTTAGGCAATGTTTAGGGCGGTGAATGGTTTGATGTTTGTTTTGTTTGAGTTTGATTTAATATAAATTTAACATGTATTCAAAGCAATGAAAGCATGTAAATGCATTCACTTTTATTAAATCCTAAAGACATTCTTATGAAATAAGAAAGTTTAAAATAAATCAAAGTGTATTCAATGTGATTTTTGCTTAGTTTGAGTTTGATTTAATTTTAAAAATGTGAGTTCAGTTTGATGTTCCTAACCCATTCTCATATGTGTTTGATATTTTTTTTTTATTTTTAGATGATTAGATTCATTTATATATATTAATTAGGTTAAAGTATGAATTAAGCAAGTTAATTAACCCTTACCTACACCACCTTAGTATAATTAACCAAATAATTATGAGCCAATGAGATGACATAAAAACTCACAAGGAATTTAAACTTGTAATGCACCTAATAAGAAAAGTCCTAATACAATTTGGCATGATGGTTAATGATTTAACTAATTTCAAAATACCCTTTCTTCACACAAATGAATTGGGTTTTGATTTCTTTACTTGAACTTAAGTTCTTAAACACCTAAGCAGCTACCCAAAGTAGATTAATTAAGTTATGAAAATTTTTAGAATTTTTAGAAATTAATTAAGGTAATAATTAATGAATTAACTTTTAATTAAGATAGGATTAAAGAAAGAAAAGGGGGTTTAGGAAATAGCTTAGGGGAAATGCCCCAAAATTATTCCCAAAATCTCCTATCTACTGGATCTAACCTTAATCAACTCTAATAATAGATTAAAACACTAATATAAACCTTAATTATCCTTAATTACATAAGAGGGAAACTCATTTGCAATTCTAATTAAGTCTCAATAAATCCCAAGAAAATTAGTGGAGGTAAGTCCTCCCCTAAAACATATCTAAGAAGTTTGGGATTAATTAAAGGTTTAATTAAGAGGTAATTAGAAAAATTAAATTTCCAGTTAAACCCAAAATTAGAGAAAAGCATAATTTAAAATCCATTGAAACTATTCTAAAATATTTTAGGTTAAATTATCTTTCCATAGGATTTTACCTCATATTTTTCTGAATTTTATTGAGAGAGATACAATTTTTAGAAGATCAGGAGATTAATTAGATTTAATTAAAACCCTACTAATTAATCGCACACGACGCATGGGCGCGGCACTTTACATGATCGCGTGGTGAGCATCCCACTTAAATGTCCCATGACGTGGCGTGAGAGCGTTTTGATCTATCGCCCGATCAAAGATCGCGCCGTGGATCTCCCATGGTTTATGAAAGGATAAATGAATTTCTAAATGTATGAATAATCTTGACCGTCCATCCAAAATGCACGGATGGACGACCAAGATTTCCCGCTTCTTCCCTAAGCTCAACCCCATGATCTAGAAGATCCGATTGATTTGAGCTGGAACAAACTTTACCCGCCAAAGACAATAAGAAACACTTTCAATGTGGAATTTGCATGACTTGAAAATTCCTTTCAAAGACCAACACCTCCTATGGTTATGATGATCACCGATGCTCGAGATCGATGAGGTGGCTTCATCTAGTGGAGACGAAGCCCTGTTGAAATTCTTAGGCCTTAGGGTTAAGTGGTTTGTTCTATTGACCAACACCACTTCACTTCCTTTGCGGCTTTGATTCAATTCTTTCTCACCTTGCTGTGGGAACTCAAATGGATGCTTGAGTATGCTCAGATTGGTCCTCTAAGGAAGTGTGCAAGAGGAATTGCAGTAGATTTTAGTGTGGAGAAAATTGGAAGTTCAAGTGAGCTCCCTTATTTTTTCAATGGAGAAAATCGAGAAATCTCAAATTTAAATCCTCTTAGAATGCTGAAGAAGGCTCTCTGATCTTTTTTAACACTCTCTAGGGCTTGATCAAATTGAGGAATGATGATTTTGAATTGAATTAGGGGAGTATATCTCATGAAATCGGATGGAGCATAGGCTTGCCATTTTGATCAGTGATTGATCAATGGAGAGGTTGTTTGATTTAGCTCTTTGGCATGGTTGGTTTGAGGCCTTGAGTGGATTGCCTCCCATGTGCATCAAATTAAGTGGAGAGGATTTGGAATGAGCCAATTTGACCCATGGGGTTGGTTTGGCCTTGGGTCTATTTGGCTATCCCAAACCCATTGGGTGATGCACCATTAGGTCCCTTGAGCTATTAGGAAGGTATTAGTGGATATGAAGGGCATGTCCAAATTACCCATGGATTAGGTCCAAAATTTGTTCTATGGCCTAGGGTAGAATGGTCATTTGCTGATTTTTCAATTTGGATATGTTGGGTATGTGGAGAAACTAGGTTTGGCCAAGTTTCATGAGATTTGGAATTCATTTGATAAGGTTTGGCTCATGTTGACCCATTTAGGTCAAAATGGGTCAACTTGGGTCAAGTTAACCATTGGTCAAATTGGGTCAAACCAAGGTTGGGTCAAGTTCATATGACCATTTGAAATGTTTTGGTGGCTTTGGTTTGATTCAATTTGGTATAGTTTTGAATTTGGCTCATATGACTTCATTTAGGTCAAATGGGTCAAGTTGACCTATTTGAGCTAGGTCAAGGGTAGGTTTAGGTTTGGTTAGTCATATGGAGTTGATTGGTATCTTTGTTTCCAATCAATTTTGGTTATGTTCAAATTTGGCTCAACATGACCCCTTTAGGTCAAGTTGGGTCTAAGGTCAATTGGGCTAGGTTAAGTCTAGTTGGACAAATTGAGGCTTTGGTCAAGTTCAACAAGAGATTTGGAATGAACTTGACCCATTAGTTTGGGCTTAGATCAAGTTTTGACACTTTGACTTTTTAGGTCAAGTTGGGTCAACTTGGGTCAAGTGGCCAATTGGGTTAGGTTAGGCTCAAATGTTGACTTGGTAAAGTTCAAACATAGTTCATGAATGAACTTAGATCAATGGTTTCAATCAATTTGGCTTATGGTGAAATTTGGCTATGTTAGGTTTCATTTTAGGCTAAGTGTTGACTTGGTCAACCCTTAGGTTTGACTTAGTTTGACATAATTTGATTGATTGATCATCCCATGATAATTGTTGATCATGATAAGAGGCATAGGTGAGTTTGGATCAATCCAATTTGGTTAGGATAAGAATTTGGCTCATAAGGGTACTTTAGGTCACTTTGGGTCAAGTGAGCCTAAGTGGATTGATCAAAGCTTGATTTGAGTTTGATTGAACTTGTTTATGGACTTATGATTGAAATATAAATCCTATTTGCAAGTGGTTTGAAGTCAAATGGGTTTTGATTCATTTGACAATTTCATATTCAAGGAAGAATATGAAAAGGATTTTGGTTTGATTTTTTTTTGAATTGGATTTTGATTTGGTGATTGAAGTTTGTATTTATATATGAGTTCATGATTGTAGGGTTGATTGAATCATGAAGGAAAATCAAGAGTTTGGCTTGATTTGAAGGTGATTTAGCTAAGTTCAAGATTTTGACTTGAAAGGCTTAGGTTGATTTTGAGTGATTTTGTTTGATTTTTTGGGTTTTGATTGTTTGAATTTATATTTCATTTATATATGTGAATATAAACGAGAATATAAATGATTCATGAGAAAATTTTAAGGATTTGAAGTGATTTGATCATGATTTGGGCTAAGTCCATTAAAGGATTTAAAGGACTTAGGAAATATTTTGAAGTTTGAAACTTGAATTTTGAATTTGGTTTGATTGATTTATATTTATATTTCATTTATATATGTGAATATAAATGAGAATATAAATGAGTTATAAATCTCATGAATTTGAATTGATTTGATCATGATTTAGGCTAAGTCCATTAATAGAATTTAAAGGACTTAAGAAAATTTTGGATTTGGAATTTAATTTTTGGATTTGATTGATTGATTTAAATTTATATTTCATTTATATATGTGAATATGTGAGAAAATAAATGAGTTTTGAGAAAATCCCATGAGTTTTAAATGGTTTTGATCATGATTTAGGCTAAGTCCTTAAAGGAAGATTAAGGACTTAGGAATTTCATGCATGAGTTTCAAATATGGATTTCAATCGTATGGAATTGATTTAGAGTTTGACTTGAAGGAAGGAAAGTGAGGAATGGTTCAAGCTAAGGGTAGGTAGATCTTCTAAACACCCCAGGCATGACCATTCCATGGCCAACTCTTCTAAGTCTCTAAGGGCTAGGTATGTCCACTAATCACTAGATGTGTCTTAAGACTAAGAAACTCTTAAAGTTTGAGAAGTCATGTGTCTAAGATGGAGGGTTGAGAGCTCATTGTAAAAATGAGGTCAACAATCTCCTAATGTAGTAGTCCACAAACTAGCAATAGAGCCTAACGCCAACCCTATCAAGCAAGCTCCTAGACGCATGCGATTAGACATTGAACAGCAAGTCATTTCTGAAGTCAAGAAATTGATCGATGTTGACTTTATCAAGGAAGAAAAATACCTTACCTCGTTAGCCAGAATCATTCCAATTAAGAAAAATATTAGCCAAATTTGCATCTATGTTGATTTTAGGGATCAAAATAAGGCATGTCCAAAAGATGAATTTTCACTACCAATAAACATGGTTGACATTTATCATCTCATACGCTCTTTCATAGATGGCTCATCTAGATATAACCAAATAAAGATGGCCCCAGAAGATGAAAGAAACACTGTATTTCAAACCTTGATCAGAATCTTTTACTATAGGGTCATGCCTTTCAACTTTAAAAATATCAGTGCTACATACCAGTGGGCCATGACTCAGATCTTCAAAGAACTCATTCATCATCATATTGAATGTTTCATCGATGATCCCGTAGTCAAAAGTAAAGAAAATGAAGACTACCTCTTTGATTTGAGAGTAGTTTTCGAATGACTAACATAAGTTAACCTTAAAATAAATCCCTTGAAGTGTTCATTGAGTATCTTGAAATTCTTATTGTGTGATCAGAGAAGATCAAGGGGATATTAAAAATGCCACCCCCTAAAAGTATAACTCAACTCAGATCATTTCCAAGGGTTATCTAAGATACTTCATTTCCAACTGTATGCCATTCTGTTGTCAAAAGGACATTAAGTTCAAGTGGAATAAGTGACATCAAAGATACCGGTTCTAGTTTTTGCAGTGATCTCGTTGCATTAGATGACTCCCTTGGCACTTTGTTAGCCCAAGCTAATGATGAAGGCAAAGATAATGCACTATACTACCTCACTCATCATCTAATCCCTGCTGAGGTGAACTACCCAGCTATCAAAAAGTACTACCAATCTTTAATCTTCTCATCCCAAAAGCTATGACATTATATGCTTTCTCACAAGGTGAACTTGATCTAGGATCAATCCATTGTAATATCTCATGACACGATTGCTATCCGATGGTTGATGTGTTGGTCCATGATTTTATCACTGTTTGATATTACTTTCGTACCCTCTGTGCGTTGAAAGGATAAGCACTAGCAGATTTCTTAGCAGCACACTCACTTCCTACTGATTCCCCTCTTAGAGATGACCTGCTTGATGAATAAATCATGAACTTAGGGGACACTAGCATTCACCACTGGGAGATGTATTTTGATGGTGCTTCCTTTCAAAGGAGAAGAACCATAATCTATCTAGGAAAGGTAGGGGTAGAGTAGTTCTCCAACTTTGGACGTGATGTGATGAGATTCTCATATCATCTATCCAATCCATGCACCAAAAACAAAGTCGAATATGAGGCTCTGATTACCAATCTGGAGTTACCCATTATGCTATGCATCCAGAATATCAACATCTTTGGGGATTCTCAATTAGGCATCAACCAAATTTCTTTAAACAAGATTTTAAAGCTAAAGCTCCATCACCCCACAAGTGCACCATGGAGTTATTGGCCCAAATCCTAGAGGTTACCATATATAAGATTCCTCGAGGAGAAATTACCATGTGATGCTTTAGCGCTAAAGAGTTGGCATAGAAGATGAGTACCAATAAGGGTCCAAAATAGACAAGTCATATCCCTTATTGACGCTGAACATATCAAGGGACTCTCTCTTGAAGGGAAGGTTGTCATTGCCAAAAAGGATGATGAATCAGATTGGAGGCAACCATCCATGGATTATCCAAATATAGGATAACTACCTCAAGAGAAGTCCACAGCACATCGTGAAAAGCCACTTTCTATGCTCTCATGGATGGCACCGGTCCTTGATCATATATATGGTTATTTTTGGAAAAACACATGAAGTAAGATGGGGTACACTCAGGTTTATGTGGAGCACACCAATTTGGTCTAAAGATGAAAGCCAAGATCAAAAGACAAGGATACTACTGGCCTTCGATGATTACAGACTGCATGGATGTAGCTAGGAGATGCAACCAATGTCAAGTGCACAATGTGGTCTTACATCAACCACACAACATTCTACACCCTACCTTGGCCTCATGGCCATTGGAGTGTTGGGGTACTGACATATTGGGTCTGATTGATCCTCCTTCTTCCAAGGGTCACTGGTTCATTCTAGCTACCACTGACTACTTTTCAAAGCGGTGAGGCTATCCCACTCGAGAGGTCACACTCAAAGTATTTTTTAGAACCATATCATATAGGTGCCTCAATGAATTATATCTGATAATGGTACTGAATTCAAGAGCACCAAAATCAATAGTTTTGCTCGAAGACACAGTATAGATTGGAGATATTCTACCATCTACTACCCGAGGGAAAATGGCTTAATAGAAGCCTTCAAAACAAAAATCTCATCCAAAAATTGAAGAAGACACTCTACGACAACAAGCGACAGTGGTATGAGCAGTTAATTGAAGCTTTGTTGAATATCGCACCCCATACATAACTCCAACTCAGTTTACCCCCTTCTCCTTAGTGTATGGGTCCGTAGCCGTTCTACCATTAGAAGTCCAACTCCCATCATTAAAGATAACAGTGGGTAACAAGCTCACAACATAGCATAATGCCAAGTTGTGGTTAGAAGAGCTCGAAGGTTTGGAGGAGAGACGCGTCCAGGCATGCCAAAAACCTCGAGTTGTACAAAGCTAAAATGTTTCAAGCTCATAACAAGTTGGTCAGTCCTAGAGCTTTTCAAGTAGGAGAGTTTGTTTTAGTTTTAAGGAGACTAATTTGCCCATTGAAAGATGGGAGAAGTTTGAACCCATTTGGGAAGGCCCTTTTCCATAGAAGGCTACCAAGGAGGATCTTATCTCATAAATTATAAGGAGAGTGCTTCCAATCAATGGGCTCTATCTAAAGAAATATTATCCATAATTCTTGTTCAAAAATAATTGTTAAATGAAAAAATTCATCTCAAATCCCATCTTATTCATTCTGAGAATATCTTTTGCTTGCGAATCTGCCATGATGTGTTTAGGGTAGGTGTGAGGAACCCGAGTGGCATCCTATCCTTTATCAACACAACACATACACACAACCACATATAAAATAAACACATATATTTTATCTCGCTACTTTGATGTGGGATAAAGCCCATGTGGCACTCATTATTTCTAGGTCGGGACATGTCTTCTTGTGTCACCGAGTGGTTCATATGGAGGATTTAAGTCTACAAGCTTTCTTCTTAGCTTGACCATTGCAAACTGACGAGCGCCTTGTTAGTTTGGTAGGCCTTACTGCACGGCCAGTAAGCTACCTTATGTTGACTTTATTTAAGAGGATATAAGTCTAAACACTTTTTTCTTGAACTAGCCATCATACACTAACTGGGTTGAGTATATTCAAGGTTTAGGATAAGTCCCCTAGTGGCTCCTTTCCTCATAACTACTTCAAGTATGGGTCCAATCCTTACACGAGACTCCCCACTTAGTAGTCTCCTTAGGTTGAATAACACCTGTCCCACCGACGACAAACTATCCCGGTGATAATTTCTGTCTAAGAAGATGTAAGTCTACAAGCCTTCTTCTTAGATTCATCATCGCACACTGATGGCACCTTAGGTTGGTTGGTCCTCGCTATGCTGACAGCGGCCTACCTAGTGGATACACCACTCACAATAGATGTAAGTCTATAAGCTTTCTCCTTGAATCAGAAATCATACACCTATAAGCTTTTTTTACAAGGTCTAGAATAAAGCCCTACCAGACTCCCTAGGGTACTCTATTTGGATCATCCTTAGTTATTTAGACATTTACCGGTTACTCTTGGATTGGACAATCCCCTTTCTAGTAGCCACCCCTATGGTTGAGAATCCATCTTTGGATATGCGATTCTCCCTTGGTCTAGTAAGTGAGATAGACTAGGTGATATAAGCTCCTTCTGGTCCCTCGCACAAGGTCCACAAACATATAAACAAATAAAATATATATTCCTTGTGGATTAGGAGGCACCCCTGGTACCTTTTCCAAGCGGCATCCTATCTTTAGGGTGAGTCATCAAAACTCCCTATAGGAATCTCGACTCTTGAGTTGAGATAAGTCCCAGCACTCTTAGGTCGGTCAACTTTTTTGCCACCACGGTGTCATCCTTTTTTTTGGAAGATGTAAGTATGCATTCTTTCGACATGATCGTTGCACCACGTAGCCTTAGGTCGGGTTTGATTTGTTTGTACTACCATCACCGGTTCCTCTCTCTTTGGAAAATGTAAGTCTGCATGCTTTCTTCCTAGCACAACCATTGCACACTGAAAGGCACCCCTTAGGTTGTTTAGCTCTACCCTGTAGTCGGTAGACTATCCCTTTGGATTTGTAAATCTGAGATAGGTTAAGGCCAATATAACCTTTTCTCAGTTGATCCATCGCACATCGACAGGGTCCATAATTTAAACCTTGCCAAATTTTGTTGAGTTCATATCCCAAGCGGATGTGTCCTTAATTTGGAATCAAATATAAATTGATCCAAGCAATTCAAGTAAATTAAACCAAATAAACAATTAACTTTAGTTGGTTTTTAGATAAGTCCATGGCACCAGTTGGGAGTCCCTTATGGCTAGTAGACCATCTCATTAGATTTGTAAATCTAAGATTGGCCATGGCTGATATAAGCCCCTTCTTGGTGGATCCATCACACGATCCATTTAAACCAAAATAAATGTAATGGATACTTCCTAATAATCTTTAAAAAGAAAACCAAAGAAATCCATAAGTCAAATCCACCTTATTCTCCAGCAGATATGCCCTTAAATCAAAACTATCATCTCTAGTGGAGCCCCAAACCAAATTAAACCAAATTATTATCCCCTCCAAACAAATTAGAACCTGCTTCCCTAGTGGAAGGTTCATGCACCCATCCCCAGTGGATTATAAATCCTAATCCCCAGTGGTTCTTCTTTCCCCAAATCATATCTATAATCAAACTCAAACCCTTATCCCCTGTGGATAATCCAATCCTGCTTCCCTAGTAGAAGGTTCGTGTACCCAATCCCTTAGTAGATTCCTTCTTCCACTCTTATGCCCTTGGAATAAGTTGAGTTGCATTGCACTAAGATCATGATTTTGTCTACACCTCGGGTTTAGGGGTAGATCATCTCCGTTACTGCTTGCGATCCTTTTGACTTTGTTGATCGCCTCAGTCAATGGCAATATGTGTGGTGTGCCTTGTCAATTACACCACACCTATTGGGGGTCTTTTTATTGACCTCACTTTGGAGTGACTTCTCAACTTCATCATCATAGATATAGGACTCTTATCGACACTAAGAGCTCCTTAGTCCTAAGACACTTATAGTGATTAGATGAACACTTAACCTAACCCTAGAGACTTAGAAGGGTTAGCCATAGAGATAGGTCATGCCTTAGGGTTAACCTCAAATTCATGCTAAATCCAAATAAAATTCCAAGATTCATAATCAAATCCAAGCTCAAAATTCTCCATAAACTTCATGATAGAATTACATAGCCTTAACCTTAGCCAAATCCAATTCAATTGATTTTCTCCAAGATCAATTCATTCTCTGAATTATTTATCAAATCAAAATCCAAACTCAATTCTAAATGATTGAAATCCAAAATCAAATCCAAAGTTCCAAAATTTCATCTTAAGCCATATGACCCACCCTCATAAGTTTAGCCAAATGTCTACCTAAATTATCTTATAATCAATTAATTTCTTTATAAACCAGTCACTCCTTCATTTATATTCATAACTATAAATGAAATCCATACTAAAATGATCAAAACAAAATCAAACTAAGTCAAACCAAACCAAGACCCTTCTTAAGTCATATAGACATACCTTCATAAACTTAATCAAATCTCAACCCAAATAAAACAAAAATCAATTAATTTCTTTATAAATCAATCATTCCTTCATTTATATTCACAAATATAAATGAAACCCACCCTCTAATGACAAAAATAAATCAAACTAAATTGATTTCCTTCTTAGCCTTTTTGACCTACATCCATGAGCTTGGTCAAATTTGCTTCCAAATCACTCCAAACTCAAGTGATTTTCTCATGAATCATTTATATCTTCATTTATATTCATAATAATAAATAAAATATAAATCCAAAAAGACAAAACCAAATCCAAAATTAAACCAAAACATAATTTATACCTTTTAAGCCAATTTCTTGGACTTAACCAAAATTCACCTAAACCAAGTTAAAATTAATAAATTTTCTCTTGAATCAATCATTCCTTCAGTCATCTACCCAAATATAAATGAAAACTACAATTATCAAGCCAAACTCAGGTCAACCCAAGTCAAGCCCGAAGTTATCCCTTTGAAGTTAAAAACTTCAAATGAGCCAAAATCCATTAGTCTCCAAATTGATTATAGTTGGATTTATATTTCAATCTTAGGCTCATATATAAGTTCAACTAAACTTGAATCAAGCCAAAACCAAGTCAATTGACCCATTTAGGTCCACTTCACCCAAAGCGGCCTAAAGGATCTTTTTGAGCTAAGTTCTAATCCAACCCAAACTGGATTGAACCAAGCCCATTCAAGCCTCATATTATGATCAACAATCACCCTAGGATAATCAATCACCTCGATTAGGACAAACCAGGCCAACTTGGTCCTTTGACCAAGTTAACCTTTAGCCCAAATGAAATATAAACTAGCTAAAACTCATCATACACCAAATTATTTGAAACCATTAATTCACACCAACTCATAATCAATGATTGAACATGACTAAACCCGCATTTGAACTAAACCAAGTCCAATTGGCCATTTGACTTAAGTTAACCCAAACTGGCCTAATGGGTCAAAATGGGTCAAATCATACTCTAACCCAAATTGATTGCAACCAATGGCTCAAGTTCATTTCAAATTGATTATTGAACTTGACTAAAGACTAATTCAGCCCAATTTGATCAATTGGTCAACTTGACCCAACCTAGCCCAAATTGACCTAAAGGTTTAAATTGGCTAAAATCTAAATTAAATCCAAATTAATTCAAACTGAAGCCTACAATCATTTTCAATTAACCAATTGAACATGAACCAACACCTAACCCAACCTAATTTGGTCAATTGGTCAAAATGGTCAACTTGAGCCATTTGACCCATTTGATTCTAAATGAGCCAAAATCAAATCTATGCTAAATTGATTGAAACCACTTAAACCAAAACTCTTCAAATCATCATTTGAACATAACCCAAGCCTTGGTTTAACCCAATTTTACCAATTGGTCAACCCAACCCAACATGAACCCATTTGACCAAATGAAGCCAAAACCCATAAAACCAACTCATGTGACTTTGGTTGCTGAACAAACTTGACCCAAACTCGCCCTAGGTCAACCCAAAGTTAGCCCAAAAGCCAGGTGGATCCCATCCAAGCCATTGTCCATTGGTCAAGCCCTCTTTACATAGGATTCCACCCATAAATGGCAAGGTCTACTCTCCCATCACCTTGGTAGCCCTCACTCACCCAAATGAAGCTTCACCTAACCCACCTAAGCCACCTAACCCATGCTAGGTCAACCATGTACCAAAGGGAGGTGAGTTAACTCACCTCCCATACAAGCTGAACACCAAAGTGAGCCACCTCCCACTTCTTCCTCCAACCAAATCGAGCCACATGGAATCGATTGAGACCCCTCCGACGCTTTGATGGTGGCTGGCCAGTAGAAAAATGGGAGATAACCCCTTCCATCCACCACAGCCAATTGAGGGATATACCCCCTCAATTCAAACCAATTTTTACAACCATTCAATTCGTCTGAGCTCCCAAGAGTGAAAGGAAATGCCCTAGCTTCTTCTAGAGAATTTCCAAGCCTTCCCCACTTTGGATTTTTTTCTCCCATGCCCAGCTGAAATAGGGGAGCTCATCCTTGATTCAAACTTTTTCATTTCTCAACCAAACTTCAATTCCTCTTACACATACCTTCCATGCACCTCGTCGAAGCTACCCATGTCATTTCCCAAGCTTCAAAGCCAATGGAGCTAGGAGTTCAATCACCATCGAGCTCCAAATTGATGGAAGTTGATCCACCAAATGAACCAAGGGGAATTGGCTTGATTGCTACTTAATAGGGCCTCATCTCTACTAGACGAACCTACTTATGTCGATTCCACCACTGGTCTTGAGCTTCGATGAGGTAATTTCTCAAAACTATAGAAATAAGAAATTTTTTGTGGTTCTTTGTGAAGAAAATTGGCATGTGAGCCCATCCTAGCAGTTGGATCTTTGTGGATCCCTAGCTCAAATGTGTGGGTTGATTTTGGAGTGAATCTGAGCTTGAGTGAGCTCAGATCGAGTGATCCATGGTGGACGGGCTCCGTCGTTCATCACTTGTAAGAAGAAAGATCATGGGTCATCTGTTCCACATGATTGAAATGGACGGCCATGATCAAATCACGTTAGATCTGTTTCCCTTCCAGTGATGGTCATCGATCAAAGATCGATGGTCACCAAAGCACATCTACCGCTAGCTGACTTAGCGCGTGGATGTGACAACTTAAATAGCCAATCTCATGGTGCCACATTAAAAGTGCGCTGTGTCAGCACGCCACGAGGCACCGACGGGATTATGCTTAATTAAGGTTAAATAGTATATTTTTAAGGCTGAAACTTCCATAATTCATAATTAATTGTAGAAAAATCCAAAAAAAATATAAATAATAGCTCTTTTTAAAGGTATTTCAGAGGAGAATTTAATAAAAATATTTTCAATTAGTTTTGAATAGTAAACATAGCTTAATTAGAGTTTAAATAAAAACTTAATTTACTTAATTATTCTCTAACCATTCAAGTGATTGATCCCAAAATTTTTGAGATTGTTTGAGAGAATGACCACTACATCCTCTAATTTTCTTGGGATTTATTACTTGCTAAAGTAGGAGAACTGGTTAATTAAGCCCTAATTACCTTCTTAACTTAATTAAGGGAAAATTAAGCATATGTAAATCAACTAATTAACTATTTGGACTTGCTAATCACTATTGAACATTGGAGACTTAGGGAATTAGATTGGGGCCTCTCTCCTAATCCTTTCCCTAAGTTTCCCTCTCTTTTCAACCAAAATGTTAATTAAGGATTAATTAACTAATTAATGACTTAATTAAGTAAATTGAAACACAAATCACATTAAATCATGCTTCATTTTGTGGGTGGTTTATGGAAATAGGTTTGGACCTCTTTCCTAACCTTTTCCCTTAAACCCATGTCATTCCAAAAGATAATCAATTAAATTTAGTAATTAAGAAAGAGAGATGAATTAATGGTTTAATGATTTGATCATTAAATTAAAAAAACTCTAATTAAAAATCTAATTTCTCATAATTAATCTTGGGTAGAGCTTTAGGTGTTCAAGAACTTAAAGTGGTTTAATGAAATTATGATTAGCTCACATGTGTGAGAAAATCATAAAGTAATTATTAGTTCCTTAATTAATAAATGACCATAATTGCATTAAGCCCTTTCATTTCATAGAGCATTGCTATTTACTTTTCAATTCATTTGCATATTACATTAGCTCATAATAATTTAATCAATTACCTTAAGGTAGCATAAGTAAGGGTTTAATTAATTGATTTAATCAATGCTTAACTTAATCAATTCATAAAATCAATCTGATTGCTTTTCATTAAATCAAATTAACTCACATATGGGGAATGGGATTAGAGTTAGCAAACCTTTCTCACATATCTTAAATCAAGTTAAACATAAGATCAAAAGTGACATTAAAAAACTTTGGTTTATTTTAAATAAGCTTATTTAGTATGATTGTCCTCAGGAATTAGTTGGATTGAATGAAATTATATGCTTGTGTCTCTTTATTTCTTTCCAATCATATTAAAATGTTATATGCCACTTGATTCATGCATTCATTTATTTTAAAATTAATTAAAAAAATAAATGATTTCCTTTATGTTAAGCTTGCATGTGTTGACTTAACTTAATATATGTGTGGCTATTATCATTATTAAATCCAAATCTATTTTTCAAATATTATGAATAAATTATTACATATGCTATGAATGCTAGTTATAAATACATAGGAAATACATGTGATTATAGCTTAAGTGTATGAAGTAAAGTCCCTTTTCCTTCATTCAAATATTTATTTGTGTAAGTAAGAATGTTAATGGGTATTTAGTCTGGACATCCCAAGAATATGAGGCTTTAAGTAGCCCCAAGGAGGTCACTTGATTACCTTACTTCCCTGGTTTAATAATAACACATACTCCATTTGATTTCATTCTTACATATTTCAATATTAGAATTTAAATAAGACTTTACTGCACATGCATAAATCTTTTCAATCAAATAAAATTATAACTTTTGCATGATTTTATCTGCTTTATTTATGTAAACATTCACATGTATTTGAGAAAAGCTAATATTTAGTCTGGACACCCTGGGAATATGGGGCTTTAAGTAGCTCCAAGGAGGTCATTTGATTACCGCACTTCCCTGGTTAACAATGGCATGTACTAGCTTATGTCTCTTATACATGTGTGTGTGTGTATTTAATTTTGGAGTTAAAATCCCTCTTTCTTTTATCAAAATAATTGCATTTACAATTGTTTAAGTGATAGAATTAGTTAATCATGTGATTAGAAGCTCTCTTTCTTACATTCATGAATGCAAATTTACATATGTTTGAATACAAATGATATTTAGTCTGTACATCTGAGGAATACGAGGCTTTAGCTAGCCCCAAGAAGGTCATTTGATTACCTCACTTTCCTGGTTAACAATGACACATACCTGTCTAATTTCATTCCAATGTATCTTTATATAAGAGTCTAGATAGAGCTTTAAATTAATATAATAAAATAATTCAATCAAAAGGAAAATATAAACTCTAAATATACTTATTCATACCCATCATTTAAGCATACTAAAACCTATTGCATGTGTAGATATACTTAGGACTTAATCATGTGCATGTTATATATGATAGAAGGAAATAAACAAACATGTGTCATGTGATAGTAATTAATTCCAATTAATCTTACAATATCTTTCTTATTAAATGAGATTATTTAAAGTAAACCTAAACTTAGGATTATCAAAACATATAATAAGTCATTCACTAAGGAGAATTTATTTAATTAATATGCTTTAGAAGTGACTTAAGGTAGGGATAAAGGAGAGTAATGCTCTCTTTTCTTCTCTTTATAACACTTAGTTGTTAAGTGTAAGTCAAGTGAAACAAAAGAAAACACTAAATAAAAATTTCTCAAATTAACTAAACCACTTAAAGTGAAATCAACTTCTTATGATTAAACATCCTTTCATACTTAGAAAATCATAACAAAGCTAGTTAAGGCATACCACACAAGCCTTAATACACACACTTTAGAATTAAGTCATCACTTCTAGCTTTATGTTAGGGCGGTGTATGGAATGATGTGTGTTTGGTTTTATGAAGTATTATTTTAGACTGGTTGTTAGAGTGTATGCTTCATAGACTGGATGTTAGGTCGTGATTAGCCTAATTATATTTTTTACAGGGGATTATGCTTAAGGGGTGCATAAAATAAATATAAATGCTCTCTTTTATAGGTTGCTTAACCCCTAAGCATAATCCAAATTAAGCCAGGAGGGCTTGGTTACCCATGTGCAGGGTGCTAAGCCCAAATTATTTGTATAATTACTTGGGTTGTATGGTGTGTTTAATTAACACTTGTTTGATAGGTGTAGTTAGATTTACTTTTCCTATTTTTAATAAAATTTTGCATTAGGAATTAGGATTTTTGCTATAGGGGTTGAGGATTAACATTGGCCAGAAGGTTTAATCTTGGGGTGCCATCTGATGCCTTGAAGCCTACTAAATCAAAAGAAGCAAATCAAATGAAGAAATGAAGATATGAAGACCCCATAACATTCATTTATAAATTGTAATTATTATTTCATATATCGGGTTGTATAAGGTAGAGCTCTATCCACTTATATTTTGGTTATATATGTACTGCACACCACCTTTTATTTTTTTTGCATTAGATTTATAAAATTGTTTGACATTTTTGTTTACAATTGTGCAATAGAAATGGCATGCCTTTTCTAGTTTCTTTATGAATGGTTATTTAATGTGTAGCCTGGATCCCATTAAGCTCTTATGAAAAAATAAGTTTTTTCCCCAACTATAACTCATAATTAAAATTCTAAACAACTCATAACCTCACATAAATTCTAGGCTATAATCAAGATAATTAAAAGATTTAGCAACCCATTAGCTGAATGTTGTATGCTTAATATCATGCATTCATATTGCTTCACTCTTGCTAAGAGAGGATTTCCATCCCTGCATAATAGGGGAAGATTTGACCTTTGAGGGTCTCCTCTATGGTGAAAAATACCTATTTCTCTCTGATTGAGCCAATAACCTCATTTCAACAATCATTAAGACATATAAAAATCCTATGGCCTTGTCAAAAGAAGAGTCAAAATCAAATAAAAATTAAGAAGATTTACATTAGACAAAGTCATTACTCATACAACTCATGCTCTAGTCTCTTAGGGAGTGGGTTTAAGGACTTTAGCTTCTTTCTAAAGTAACAACCTAACCATCTTCAAAAATTATATGACTTGACCACATAGTTTTAAAGCATAGGAGGAGTTAGCTGGGTGCCACTCCAGACTGTTATAAGTTCAGCAGTCGGGTGGTTTACTCTCTCTTGTGGAGATAAATCATATACCCAATTTTGTTTAGATTTAGGACATACTTTGGCTTATGATGAAGCTCCCCAGATTTAGGATCTGAGGTGGCTATTTCCTACGAGGTACAAGCATAAATCCTCACCTTTTAGGTATTTCCACAATCATGTATTGTTGGATTATAAGCTCTAGCAATCTAATAAAATTCAATTCAAACAAATAATTCTCTTCAATTTCAAATATATAAAGCCCAAATATAAGATAGACTAGAATGCTCACTAGGTTTCCTAGTATCATGAGCATTTCCTACTCATCCCTTTTGGCTTCGATAATAAGTCTCTTCTTTTGATCTATCCTGATTGATTTTTCAAATATAAATAATTTATTGATAGTCTTACCCTTAAAATCTTTGGAGATAATAATTGTCTACTTTAATCGAGAGTATTCCTAAAGAATCCATTTTCCTTAGGATGTAATTAACTATGGGGGCTTGCCTCCATAGGGAACGTTAGAACCCAGTTTAAATAAACCCTACTTTATTCATCCATGTAAAGTAGAGAAAAAATCTCTGGTATATTTGAAGACCCATTATGCTTTAGGAGTCCTCATTAGGTGATTAGGTCAACTGTAGGGTGGTGATTTCTATATTTTGAGATCGTGCATCATTCCTCGATGTTGTACTTGATCATTTCAATGAGTACCCCTCAGATCTGTGTGGTGTCCCCCATATACATCTCGAAAATAAACACCACAATATATTAAATAAATGTTAAAAATCAATGGAGGAAAGTAAAAAAACATCATCGAATTAATCATACTTTAATTTTTATTGATCTTAAGATGGCTATTACAATCTAAAAATAACTTCCTTAAGCTAATTCTAAATATAAATAATAACAACATTCATTGCAATGCTCCATTAAGAAGATTAAAAACTATAAAATCCACCTCTTACATCCAACCTAAGGCTAGAGATTAAAGATGAAACATAAAACTTAAGCTTCAATTTGATAATCACTTTAAATTATTAGCAACATAAAATGCAACCACCTTTAATAAGGGATTTAAACACCCAACATTAGAAAATTCATAACTCCAAGACTTAATCAAGGCTTGCCACACTAAGCCTAGCACCAACATAAGGTTAGACCAATATTTTATTGTGGATTGATATTTTATTTTGGAACATAATATTTTAGACTATATGTTAAGATTGAATGTGCATAGTCTGGATGTTAGAATGACATTAGACAAATAATATTTTCTGCAGGGGATTGTGCTTAAGGGACTATTATGGTAATAATAAAATTATAAATGATTCTTTCTTGCAAGTGTCACTTAAGTCCCTAAGCATAATCCATTAGGACTGGTGGGCTTGGTAACCCAAGGCAAGGTGCTAAGCTCAAATGTATGAAATATAACTGCTTGGTGTGTATATGTATTAAGCTAATTTCTATTTTACAAGTGTAGTTATATTTAATTATCTATAAAATAGATAATTTTAATAATAGGATTAGGATCAAAGCTATGAGGTTTAGGATGAGGAGAGGCTAGAAGGCATAGACTTGGGGGGCCCTATGAGACTTAGAGTATTCCCATCCTTGGAGTGAAGGTAATGATGAAGAATTGAAGACCCCCATAACTTCTTTTTATTTTTGTTTTTTGTTTTTTTATTTTTTTGAGGTGTATAGTGGTACTTCACTACACTAACCTTTTATCCTTTCAATTAATAATGTCTAATTATTATATTTACATTGACTGCACAATAGAAATGACATATTTTTCATAAGTTTCTTAAAGATTGATTATTTGTTATGTGGCTTAGATGCAGTAGGCTCTTTCCAAAAAATTAAATTTTCTATCCCAACTAGCAATCTTAACTAATTTTAGACTAACTCATAACTTCACTCTAAAGTCTAAGTATCTTAATCAAGAAATAAAAGATTTAGCAACGACTTAGCTATATGATTATATATTTTTAATATCATGCATGCATATTATTTCACTCTTTCTAATACGGGGTCTCCATTATTATACAATAAGCGATAGGCTTAACATTCCCTTTTAGTGGAGAACACCCCTTCTCTCCGATTTAGCCTATAACTAATCTTCATCATGCATTTAGGCATAAATTCTCCCAACCTTGAGTCTAAAATGATGAGTCAAAATAGAATAAAAATATGTAAAGTTTATTGCATTAGTCAAAGTCATAATTTGAACACCAATCAAGATCTAGTCTCCTAAAGAGTGAATTTAAGACTCTAGATTTTTTTATAATAAATAGTAACCTACCTATCCTGCACTTACATAAAACCAGCCTACATGGTTTTAAATTGTAGGTATTAGCTGACAGCCACTCCAGGTGGTTGTAAGTTCTGAATATTCAAGATTAGTTCACTCTCTCTAGTGGAAACGGGCCATCATATCCCACTTTTCTTGAATAGATTTAGGTCGAGCTCATAGCTTGTGCTAAAGCATTTTAGGTGTAGGTTCAGAGACCGTTCATTTTTCCTTTGCTATGAGTATAAGTTATCACCTCTTAGGTATTTTCATAATCTTGTGTTATTGAAATCTAAGTCCTAATATTCTAATAAAAAATATCAATTCAAAATAAATTTAATTTTATTCCTTCAAAATATAATGCCTCACTATATGGTAGATTGAAGCACTCACTAGGCCTCCTAGTATCTTATGTACTTCCTACTTATTTGTCTTTAAAATCTGTGAAGAACTCTTCCCACATAAGTCATTATGATTGCTTTCCAATAATTTCTCAATCTTTGATATCAATCTTTAAAATCCTTGAAGACATTAGTTGACTACTTTCATCGAGAGTATTCTTAGGAAATCTCCATTTTCTATGATATAATTAACTATCGGGGTTATCTCTATCGGGAACTAACGAACCTCGTGTGATGTTTTTGCTTATAGTCGTAGGGGGATCATGCAGATCTTAGGGGGTACTTATTGAAATGATCAAATGTGACATTAAGGTATGATATACTATCTCAAAAGATAAAAATAACATCATATAATAGATACAATCACCTGATAAGGACTCCTAAAGCAGATGGGTCCACATATATACTAAAGATATTTTTCCTATTTTATATGGATAAGTAAAGTAGAGTTTATTTTATTCCAAGTTCTTTAGTTCTATATGGAAGCAAGCTTTCATAATTAATTGTATCCTAGGAAATGGGAATTTCTTAAGAACACTTTTGATTAAAGTAGTTAATTAATGTCTCCAAAGATTTTGAAAGCTAGACTATCAAGTGATTAGTTGCCATTAAAAATCAAATGGGATTGTTTGAATAGGAATACATATTCATGAATTCTTAGGGAGAATAAGTATGAAGCATTCAAGATACTAGGAATCCTAGGCTTTGCATTTTTGAAAAGGAGAAGTTATTTTCATTTGAGTTGAAATCTTATTAGAAAGCTAGGACTCACATTCCAACAACATAAGATTATGAAAATACCTAAGAGGTGTGGACTTATACTCGTAGCAAGAGAGAAATAAGCCTCCTCAGAACTTAAATCTTGAGTGCTCTAGCATAAGCTAAAAGCTTGACTTAATTCTACTCATGGGAATGAGATATATTGATTCACTTCCACTAGGGAGAGTGGATTGATCCTGACTTTTCTGGACTTACAACAACATGGAGTGGCTGCCCGCTAACACCTCCTACGATTTGAAACCATGTGGGCTAGTCATATGTGGATGCAAGATAGCTAGGCCATTTTAAATTAGGAAAGAGTCTAAAATCTTAAACTCACTCCCTAAGAGACTAGATCATGATTGGTGTGCAAATTATGACTTAAGCTAATGCAATAAAGTTTACATATTTTTATTTCAATTTTAACTCATCATGTTGGACTCAGGCTCAAAAGGATTTATGCCTAAATGTATGATAAAAGTATATTATGGGATAAATTAAATAAAATTGGTGTTATCCATTACAAGGGGCTACTCTCACAGTTAAGCCTATCCCCTACCATGCAATAGTGCAAATCCCCTATTTTCAGGAGTGAAATACTATGATATGCATGATGTGATAATATACAATCATCCAGCTAAGGAGTTGTTAAATCTTTTATTCATCTTGATTATAAACTTAAGCTTTAAAATAAGATTATGAGTTGATTAAGATTTTAGTAGTGAGTTATTAATAAGGGCAAAAAAGTAATTTTATTCTAAAAAATCTATCTAGGACACACTTCAAATATACACACTTTAAGAAACCTATAAAAAGTATGTCATTTATATTATATACTGTAAACACAATAATCAAACATTTGAATTTCATAAAAGAATAAAATGTGCTATTGGGTACCGTTGTACACCCCATAAAAGAAAATAAATTGGGTAATTGAGCTCTACCATTATATAACTCGGATTACAATTTGAATTACAATAAAAGGAAAAGCTATGAGGGTATTCAATTTTTCTACATCTTTGCTTCTTGGGTTTGAATACTCTAGGCTTCACAAGGCATCCCAGGTCAATGTCTTCTAGCCACTACTCATAACCCCATAGCTTTAACCCTAGTCCTATTGAAAAAAATACATTTTTATAAAAAATTAAATCTAACTACAACTGCAAAGTAAAGATTAACTTAACAAGAATGCAAACTAAATAATTATATTTCTCACATTTGGACTTAGCACCCTACACGTGGGTAACAAGCTCACCTATCCTAGTGTATCATACTTAAGGACTTTAAGCGACGCTTGTAGAAAAAGGCATTTATCATTTTATTATTATAGTAGTCTCTTAAGCACAATCTGCTGCATAAAGCATCATTAGTCAAATAAATAATGTCCTATCATCTAGACTGATAGTAAAATAATCTTAACATCTAGTCTAAAATATTATATCACAAAAAAGAAAATCAATACATCACAACAACACATCAACATAACCTAATTTTATTATTACAGTAGTCCCTTAAGCACAATCCCATGCATAAAGCATCATTAGTCTAATAAAAAATGTCTTATCATCTAGACTAACGTTCAAACAATCCTAACATTCAGTCTAAAATATTACATCACAAAATAAGAAAATCAATACATCACAACAACACATCGACCTAACCTAAGTCTAAGATCGGTAGCCTAATATTCTGGGGTCTATGTGATATGACTACACTAGTCTTTCTTAAGTTTAGGTTTTAATTTCATTTCAAGATTTATTTAATTTATCATTAGATGGTTCGACTTTAAATGATTTAGTTAATTTATTATTTAATTTCAATTTGAGATTTATTTTATCATTAAAGTTGAATTTAAATTTTAAAGAATGGAGAATAAATTAAATTATGCCTTAGGTAAAATCTATTCTAATTCAATATCATAATCTTAATAGAATGAAACTTTCCACCCTGAGGTGAAAATTCATTCTAAGAGCCAAACTAAGAACCTACGTATCTTAATTAATTCATTTGAACGTATTTGAATGATTTAATTGAATTGATTTGATTAAAGTTTATTTAATTTTGTTTATAATTCAAAGCTTGAGTTTGCTTAACTTCATGTATTTTTATTGATTGATTTTGGATTTATTAGACTTTAATTTGATTTGATTAGATTTTTAATAATTCAAAATCTTTTGAATTAATATCTGATTCCTATCTTTTGGGTTTCATTTTTAATTATATATGATTATTATTGATTAGGTTATGTCGATGATATTTAGGTTTATTAATTTCATTTGAACTTGGTTTAGATTAGTTAATGTATTTCAATTTTATTAACTTGTGATCTAATGGAAGCTTAATGTGATCTTTTATTTAAATTCTAATTAAGCATTTAATCATTTAGCTTATTAAATTTAGCTATTTAAATTCTAATTAAGCTATTCATTTTAGTTAGATGATTATTTAATTCAATTTGATTCTTTTGACTTAATCTAATTAATTTGATTTGCTTGTGTTTTATGTTGATTGATTTATTCCAATGTTGTTTGGAATTGATATAATTTAATGACTTGTATATTTAACTTTGTTTTTTGATTTGATTTGATTTGATTAAGGTTTAAAATAAATTTGTTGGGATTATTTGATGTCAAGTGTTTTAGATTCATTATTTTATATATTCTTTCTTTAAGATTTAATTTGAGTATTTATTAGATTTAAATATTTTAAGTTGATTGATTTAGTTAATTTATTTATTGGTTCAATTGGATTGAGTGAATTAAAGGCTTGCTTCATTTTAGTTAAGTTTGATTATTTATAATTAGAGTTTCATTTAACCTCATTCATCTATTATGTTTATTAAAATTTAGTTAACACTTAATTAGGAGTCCATGTTTGATTTTATTACTAAAGTAGCATATATTTTTGGTTGTATATTTAATTGAATTAAATAAAGTTTATTTTAATTTTATTTGATTTGATTAATGTTCAACTATTAATGAATAATAAATTTAACTCTTACCAATCAATCTAGGTTCAATTTAGTTTGGCTTATTGAATTTAATTTGTTTTATGTTGTACAAATCTAAAGCTTAATTAAGGTTTAATTAGGTTAATATAGTTAATAAACTCGATTAGAAGATTCATAATTGAGTTGATCATTTTATTCATTTGTTCAAGGTTTAGTTTAGATGTTAGATCTGATTAAAGTTTAGTTATGACTCTTTGTCATTTTGATTGACTAAAATAAGTATCTATTTAAATTAATAGTTTAACTGATTTTTAATTAAGTTTAAATGAATAATTCAAATATGGTTCAATGATTAGTTAAGGTATGTTTAGTTGGTTATTAGTTTGAATATCCAAATTAATAATTGATCAATGTTTAATTGAATTAGCTTGATGACATGATTATCTTAGTTAAGATGGGATTAAATATTATTATATGTCTTAGTATTGTTTAAAGCTTACTTAATTGGGTCACATGATTGATCTAACTAGGGTTTAGTTCCTATGATTTGGATTTGTTATAACCCACATGATTAGAATGTTCATAATTATCTTATTCAATTAGTTTAGACAAACAAGGTTTGGTTAATGCCTACTTAGTTCATTCTATTTAAATTTAATTACTAAAATTAAGCTTATCTTAGTTAAGTATTTTATTGTTCTAAATTGATTAGGGATAATTTAAGTTTAGCACAATTAATTTGATCTAATGATTAATTTGGTTAAAGAGTTTGATTAATTTGATTAAAGAGTTTAACTAATTTGATCAAAGAGTTTGATTAAAGAGTTTAATTAATTTCATAAAAGAATTTAATTAATTTGATCAAAGAGTTTAATTAATTTAATCAAAGAGTTTAACTAATTTAATTAAAGAGTATGATTCATTCGATTAAAGAGTTTTAGTTTGATTAAAGAATTTGATTAAAGAGTTTAATTAATTAATTATCAATTAATGTTGTAATTAATCATGATTGATTAAAGTCTTTGATAAATATTTATAATTAAGCATTCAATTTATATTAAGTTTGATTTAAAGACCATTTTAGATTAACCTATTCAATTTAGTTTAGTTCGATTAGGTGATTGATTTATTTATCAAAAAAAAAAAAATTTGGTTAGATTGATTAAGGGTTGGTCATGATTAGAGGTTGATAGGTTAATTATATTTGTTCAATTAATTTTGATTAATACTATATTGATGATTTATTAAGCCATTAATTTATTAAATATTAAGTTGACTAAGGGTTTAATGATCAATTGATTTGATTAATCAATATTTAATTAGGATTAGATTAACAATCTATCAAGTTTCGTTTTTAATTAAAGAAACCATGTGATCTACTTTCATAAGCTTAATCAAAATCTCATTAAAATCAATTAAAACTCAACTTATTTTCTTACAAATCAATTATTCCATCAATTATCTTCCTAAATATAAATTAAACCTACATTCAAATCATCAAACTAAAACAAATTAAATCAAGTCAAGTCAAGACCCTTCCTAAGCCATATGGACCTACCTCCATGTGAGCTTAGCCAAATCTTAACCCAAATCAACCCAAAATCAATTAATTTTCTCATGAATCAATTATATATTTAATGATGTTCATAAATATGAATGAAACCAACATTCCAATAATCAAAATTAAATCAAACTAAATCGAATTCCCTTCTAAGCCCTTTGGACCAACCTCCATAAGCTTAGCCAAATTTGCCTTCAAATCACCTTAAATTCAATGTATTTTCTTTTAAATCAATTCTTCCTTCAATTATATTCCCAAATATAAATGAAATATACATTCAAATGACCAAAACCAAATAAAAAAAATCAAATCCCAATCTAAACACTTTGAGCTAATTCCTTGGACTTAGCCAAATCATATCTGAATCAAGCCAAAATCAATGAATTTTCTCTTGAACCAATCATTCCTTCAATCATCTATCCAAATATATATGAAATCTACAATAAATTCAACTAAATTGAAATCAACCCAAATTGAAATAAGCCCAAGTCAAACCTAACTTAGCCCTTTTGACTTGAAAATTCCAAATGAACCAAAACACATGAGCCCAAATTGATTGCTTAGTTTATATTTATTCCTAAACTCATATATAAATTCAACTAAAACCTTAATCAAACCAAAACCAAGCCAATTAACCTATTTAGGTTCACTTGACCCAAAGTAACTAAACCCATTTGAACCAAGTTAATCCAACCCAAATTGGATTGAATCAAGCCCATCCAAATCTCATACCATGACCATTGATCACCCTAGGATGATCAATTGACTTAAATTGGGTCAAACCAAGTCAACTTCATCATTTGACCAAGTCAACCCTTTAACCCATATGAACCCAAACTAGCCAAAACCTACCCTACACAAAATCAATTGAAACCATTGATTCATATCAACCCATAATCAATGATTGAGCATGACTTGACCATCAATTGAGCCAAACCAAATCCAATTGGCCATTTGACCAAAATTGATCTCAAAGGCCAAAATAGTTCAAATCATGATCCAGCCCAATTTGATTACAACCAATGGCTCAAGTTCATTCCAAATTGATTATTGAACTTGACCAAGGCTATAATTGAGCCTAATTTGACCAATTAGACACAATTGACAAACTTAGTCCCAAATTGACCTAAAGGGTCAAATTGGCCTAAAATTAAATTAAATCCAAATTGATTCAAACCAAAGCCTACAATCATATCCAATTGGCCAACTGAACTTAAACCAACACATAACCCAAACCAATTTGGTCAATTTGATCAAATTGGTCAACTTGACCCATTTAATTTATATGAATCCAAATGAGCCAAAATCAAACCTAGGCCAAATTGATTGAAACTACTTGAACCAAAACACTTTAAATCATCATTTGAACCTAACCCAGGCTTTGGTTTGACCTAATTTGATCAATTGGTCAACCTAATCCAATCTAGCCCAATTTGACCTATAAGGGTCAACTTGAGCTAGACCCCTTTGAACCAGCTCATGGCACTTTGGAACCTGATCAAACCTAACCCAAACCCACTTGGGATCGACCCAAAATTAACCCAAATCCATATGAGTCCAATCCAAGGTATTCATAAACCTCATAGGATTCCCATTTTGGCAAAGTCCACTCTCCCATCACCCTTGGTCATCAAACACCCCCAAATGGGGTTCTACCTAGTCTCTTAGCCCACTCTAAGTGGGCTAGGACTACCCACCTCCTATCACTTTAAAGGATTTTTAGCCACCTTTATGGAGAGAAAAAGAGAAGCCTCCAAGGCACTTCTTCTGCCATTGCACACACTCTAGGAGCTCCTTCAACAAGACCCCTTTCCCCACTTCATTTGGGCTAAAAAACCCCAAAACCAAGCAGATTTCGGCAAGGAGGCAGTGGCCATTGGTGGATACAACATTCCAATGAGAGGCAAGGGTCTAGATTCATCCCAAGGCTTCGTCTCGCACCCAAGAGTGTGCTTGAATCACCACAGCCCCCATAAATCATTCCCTGCGAGGTCATTTTCAAATCCTTTAGTTGACCATAGGTTCCTTTGTTTATGATAATGCTCGCACAATTTTAGGAAAATCCCTTGGATACCTCTTACATTCTTCATTTTGAGTCATCCAAATGCAAAATTAGGGCATTTTTCAGTGAGATCCATTGAAAAATTGAGCTCGAACGAACCCAAATTAAGCAGTATCATCATTCAATTATCGTTTCTATTAGCTTTAGGGAAGAAAAGCCAGCAGCCATTTGATCTCCCTTAAATAAGAATGGATGGCTGAGATTAGAAGGAAATCAGATCTAATTTGAACCATTAGATCACACCATTCAATCTGGACCGTATGATCGAACAAGCACTTTCCCATTCGTTTTCCATGTGGAACCGCATTGTCCAATCAACGCCGCATGGCACTGACTGGTTTAAGTAAGAAATTAAGGATTTTCTACTTTTAAAAATTAATTAAAATCACCTGAAACTTCAAAAATTCATACAAAATAAAATTATAAAATTGCAATGGGTTATTAGTCTATTCAAGAGAAATCCAACAAACCCAAAATCCATAATTTACTAAGTACTATGAGCTTAATTTAGATTTTAGTGAAAATAAAATTTCATTAACTAATCTAAAAATACAAATCAGGTTGATTTGAAATTTTTAATTAATTTGAGGTTAAAATTCTACCACCGAAAATTTTAAGTCAAAATGACTTCTAGATTGGAAGATATTAAATTTTATAGTTCAAAGTGTCTATTTTAGTAAAATAAATTAATAAATTTATAAAATTTATGAAAATTTATCAAAAATGGTTTTAAAATACTTCAATAGACATTAGAGAGCTAAAACAAAATATGGGACCCCTTTTCTTATTTTTTTCTTAAGTTCACTTCACTTTTCAAGAAAAATAAATTAAGGACTAATTAGCTAATTAATTACTTAATTAGTCTAATTAAAATCTAGAATGTATTCAGTCTTAGTTAATCCATGGGTAGATCTTTAGGTGTTTCATAGCTTAAAGTCATTTAAGGAAATTATGGTTAACTCTTAAGTGTGGGTAAACCATAAAAGTACTTAATTAATCATTAATTGTGAGCCAAATTGCATTAGGCCCTTTCATTTTTTTTTTAGGATCATTGCAATTTAATTCTATGCATTTCATATCGGCTCATAATTATTTGATTAATTGTGTTAAGGTAACCTAGGTAAGGGTTAATTAATGGATTTAATACATATTATAATTTATTAATCCATTTACGTATTGCTATTTTGTAAAGCCAGAATTAATTCTGAAACACGCGAGGAATGGTTAGGATCATTATAATGCTTCTCACATTTCTTAAATTAAATCAAACATGAATTCAAAAATGGTACATAAAAAGCTTTGGTTTATTTTAAGTGGTGTTATTTGACATGATTGTCCTTAGGAATTAACTTGATTGAATTAAATCATGTGTTTATGTTTATTTATTCATTTTCAATCATATTAAATGTTGCATAATGTCATTTGAAAGCATACATTCATCTTTTCAAAATTAATTAAATCAAATGATTTCCCTTTATTTCAAGCTTGCATATGTTGATTTAACTTAATATATGTGTGGCTATTATCACTAATAAATCCAAATTATTTTTCCAAAGTTTAAAAATCAATTACATTGATTAAAGTGATAGTAGCTATGAATGTATATATAGGTTTTTATAAGCTCATAGCTTAGAAATGTGAAGTAAAGCTCTCTTTTCTTTGATTCATGTGTAGCTTTACATGTCTTTGAATGTTAATAAGTATATAGTCTGGACATCCCAGGAATATAAAATTTAATGTGTGGACTTATACTAGAATTTGGATTACCTCACTTCCCAGGAATAAGCTAGCCCTAAGAAGGTCATTTGATTACCTCACTTCCCTAGTTAACAACGTCACATACTTATTTGATTTCACTTACATGTGTCTGTATACTAGAATTTGGATGAAACTTTATTCCACATGCATAAATGAATCAATCAAATAAAAATATAATTTTTGCATGATTTTCTTTCTCTTATTTACATATACATTAATATGTAGTGATATAGCAAAGTATATAATCTAGACATCCTAGGAATACGAGGCTTTAACTAGCCCCAAGGAGGTTGTTTGATTACCTCACTTCTTGGTTAACAAGGGCATGTACTTGCTTATTTTTCTTTACATGTGTATGGACATGTGAATAAAGGATGGAAATCTCTCTTTTCTACTAAAAATACATGCATGCATAATTGGTTAAGTGTTTGAATTAATTAATCATGTAACTTGGAGCTTGCTTTCTTATATTCTTACATTCAAATTTATATATGTTTGAATGCAAATGGGTATATAGTTTGGACATCCCAAGAATATGTGGCTTTAGCTAACCCCAAGGGGGTCATTTGATTACCTCACTTCCCTAGGTAATAATGACACGTACTTATTTAATATCATCCTTACATATTTTTATATAAGAATTTAGATAGAGCTTTAAGCTAATGTAATTAAATAATTTAATCACATAAGAGAATATAAATTCCACATACACATACTTTCATCATTTGAGTGTGCTATATGTATAGATACACTTAGAATTAAATCATATGCATGATATTTATGATCGAAAGGAATGATATGATATGTGTTATATGTTAGTAATTCTATCGAATTAATCTTAAGATGTCTTTCATATTGAGTAGGATCATTTAAGGTGAACCTAAACTTAGGATTAATTCAATCATTTAATATGCCATTCACTTAAGAGAACTAAATCAAATTAACATGCTTTAGAAATTGACTTAAGGTAGGGATGAAAGAGGACAGTCCTCTTCCCTCTCTTTATAACACTTAGTTGCTAAGTGTAATCAAATGAAACAAAGAAAACACAAATTAAAATTCTCAAATCAATTAAATAACTTCAATTGAAATTACTTCATGTTAATTAAATCTTTCTAAACTTAGAGAACTCACTTAATGCTTAGCAAGACATACTACACAAGCCTTAACACACATTAGAATTAGTCGGCACTTCTAGCTTTATGTGGCGTCTTGGTATGATTATGTTTTTGTTTTGTGATGTATTATTGTAGACTAGATGTTATGCCTCACACTGGATGTTAGGCCATGATTAACTTGATATTTTCTGCGGGATTGTGCTTAAGGGGTGCTTAAAAATAAATGTAAATGCTCTCTTTGCATGTTGCTTAAACCCCAAGCATAATCCAAGTTAGATAGGTGGGCTTGGTTACATGCTAAGTCCAAATTATATATATATATATATATATATATATATATATATATATATATATATATATATATATATATATATATATATATATATATATATTATATATATATATACTATATAATTAATGTATTGTATTTAAAATTATTAGTTTACTTTTCTACTTTTAATGTAATTTTGCATTAGAAATTAGGATTAGTGATATGGGGGATTAGTATGAGCATTTGCTAGAAGGCTTTCTCCTAGGGTGCCATGTGATGCTTTGAAGTTCACCAAATCAAAGGGATAAGAAGAAATGAAGGAGACATAAAGACATGAAGACTTGAATATCCCTCATAGCACTTATTCATTTATAAATTGTAATTATTCTTTCATATTCCAGATTGTATAAGAGTAGAGCTCGTCTACCCTTCTTTTTTTTTTAGGTTGTGCAGCGGTACCCAGCCACACCGGGCTGTTATTCTTTTGTGATAGCTATAAAATTATTTGATGTTATGTTTAAATTGTGCATTAGAAATAACATACTTTTTCATAGTTTCTTATGATTGATGCTTTAATGTGTGGTCTGGATGTGATTAGACTCTTAGAGAAAAATAGATCTTTTACCCAACTAGAACTCATAACTAAAGTTTTAAATAATTCATAACCTCACCATAAAGCCTACGCATTAAATAAGATAATTAAAAGATTTAGCAACCCCTTAGTTGAATGTTGTATGTCTTACATAATGCATGCATATTCCTTCTTCCTTGAAATTGGGGGATCTCCATTGTTGTATGATAAGGGAATGCTTGACATATAAGGGCATCCCTTGTGTTGGAGAATACCCTCTTCTTACTGATTTAGCCAACAATCTTATTTCATCATGCATATAGGCATCAAAATCCTAAAACCTTTGTCAAAATGAATGAAAATTTAAAATTTAAAAATATTTTGCCATATATTAAGTCATTATTCATACCACTCATGCTCTAGTCTCTTAGGGAGTGGGTTTAAGACTTTAGTCTCTTTCTAAATAAATAACAACCCAACTATCTTGCAAACTCATAAGACTTGAATATATGAATTTAAAGCATAGGAAGAGTTAGCTGGCGGCCACTCTAGGCAGTTGTAAGCCCAACAGTTGGGTGATTTCTCCTCTCTTGTGGAGGTAAACCTTATTCTCATCTTCGCTTAGATTTAGGCTACACTTTAGCTCTTACTAAAGCTCCCTAGATTTAGGATCTGAGATTGTTGTTTCCTTCGGGCTACAAGCATAAATTCCCACCTCTTAGGCATTTCCATAACCTTGTGTTGGTGGATTATAAGTCCCAGTAATCTAATAAAATTCAACTCTCAATAAATCTATTTACTTTAAAATACATAAAGCCCAATTATATGGTAGATTGGAATGCTCACTAAGTTTTCTAGTATCATGAGCATTCCATTCTCATCTCCTTTAGCTTCCAAAATATGTCTCTTCGTTTGATCTATCCTGATTGATTTTCCAAATATAGCCAATCCCTTGATAGTCTAACCTTGAAATCTTTTGAGATAATGATTGTCTACTTTAATCAAGAGTATTCCTAAGAAATTCACCTTCCTTATAATATAATTAACTATGGAGGCTTGCCTCCATAGAAATTTAGAACCGTTTAATATAAACCCTACTTTATTCATCCATGTAGAGCGGGGGAAAAATCTCTGGTATATTCGAAGACCATGCCTTAAGAGTCCTTATTAAGTGATTAGGTCCATTGAAGGGTGATGTCTCTATCTCAGATGTATATCATACCATGTGAACCCACTTCAATAAGTACCCCTATGATCTGGTGTCTTCCCCATACATCTAAAAATAAACACCATAGGTTCACTGAAGTCATTTATAATGGTTTGAATTATTTTGATCACTTTCTTAATTTTCTTGAAATTTAATTAATTATTTCACAAAAATGGGTCTTTAAACTTTGAAATTAAATAACAATTAGTACACATTATTTGGACTTAAAATTTTGATGATAGGTGAGTCTTAACTTCAATTTAGTCCCCTAAAAATTTCAAATCATTTTGATCATTATTTTGGGATTAAATAAGAAAATTTAATTTTTACTAAAACCTAAATTAAGCTGAAAATACCCAACGAAAATTGGGCCTTTTAGGCTCATTAGATTCTCTTAAAAAAAAGATGAATCTGATGAGCCCTTACTTATTTTTTTAATGAGTACTTTATTTTTTTTTTAATTTCTTAAAGTTTTAGGTGATTTTAAATAATTTTTAAATCCAAAAAATACCAAATTTTCTTACCAAGTCAGCACTAACTAGACCGTCATTTGCATGTGTCGCAGCCCAACTGGGCCATGCAGGCACTGATGAGGTGAATGAGCTGGAAAATGCATTTGGAAGGGATAATTCTGAACCTTTGATCTACGATGGGATAGTCCGGATCACACTTGCTTATCTAATAGAGGAAATCAAGGTTAAGGCGTGTTTTAATCTACGTTGTTTGTCCCATAAGTAAGGAATCAGATGGCCGAGAGGCTTTCTTCCTCCCAGTTGATGGGAGGAGGCCGGACGGATGGGATTCTCTATTCGAGCCTCATTTTACTGTGATCTTCACCAGAAAGTGGGTATTTCGCATAGAGAGGAGAATAAATGGAAGATGCAAATATTTGCGCAAACAAGAAACATATGGTTTTTCTAAGGTTTTGGAGAAATTACCTTGCCAGAGCCCACACCCAATGTATTTTTTGATCTGAATATGCTCCTAAGCACGAGATGAAGCTCTAGAAAGAATATGCCCACTTGCCTCCTTGTTGATCACCTTCTCCGTCAATGGCCACCACCTCCTTGCCAGAATTTGGCCAAAATTCATTATTTTATGTGTGGATAAGGAGGAGATATGGTGTTTATTTTTTGGTTTGATGTATGTGTGTATATAGAGACACCGTGTAGATCATGATGTACTTATTGAGGTGATCGAGATCAAAAAATAGTGCCATCTCAAAAATAGAAATCACTACCTACACCTAATCACCTAAGAGTCCCAAGGCATGATGAGTCTTTGAAATACCAGATTTTTTTGCCTACTTTACATGGATGAATAAAGTAGGATTTATTTAAACGGGTTCTAAAGTTTCCTATGGGCAAGCCCCATAATTTACATCCCAAGGAAGGTGAGTTCCTTAGGAATACTCTCAATTAAAGTAGGCAATCATTGTCTCCAAAGAATTCAAAGATAGGACTATCATTAAATTGGCTATGTTTGGAAGATCAAATGGGATAGATTGAAAGAAAAGATTTATTATCGAAGCCAAATGGAGGGATGCTCATAATACTGGAAGCTAGTGAGCATCCCAAACTACCCTATGGTTGGGCTTTATATGTTTGAAGTTGAGGAGAATTATATATTTGAGTTAAAATTTTATTAAAAATCTAAGACTAATAATTTCATAATATAAGAATGTGGAAATGCCTAAGAGGTGAGGATTTATGCTTGTAGCAATGGAAACAATAACCTGATCCTAAATCTAGAAACAGAGCCATACAGCATCTAAATCTAAAGTGGTATATTGTTTACCTCCAAGAGAGAGGTAAACCACTCTATATACTTTTTACTACTGAGTGGCCTAACTCCTCCATTTTAAAATCATGTAAGCAAGTTTTATGATTTGCAAGATGACTAGATTATTATTATTTAAAAAAGAAACTAAAGTCCTTAAACCCACTCCATAAGAGACTAGAGCATGATTGGTATGAATAATGACTTAGTCTAATGCAAATTTATCAAATTTTATTTGATTTTGACTCTTTATTTTGGCTATATGATTTTATATGCCTAAATGTATGAGAAATGGGTTATGGGCCAAATCAAAAGAGAAAGAGTGTTTTCCATCATAGGCTCAAAGGTTAAGCCTTTACTATCTAGCTAAGATGAAAACCCTCTCTTAGAAGAGTGAATAAAATGACATGCATGATTAAGCATACAACATCCAAAGGGTTGCTTAATATTTTTATTATCTTGATTTAATGCCTAAATTATATGTGATGTTATGAGTTGTTTTAGAAGTTCAGTTATGAGTTATAGTTGGGTAGAAAATTTATTTTTATCCTAAGAGCTTAAATGGATCCAGGCCATACAACAATCACCAATCATAAATAAACTATGAAGAGATATACTTTTTCTAATGCATAAGCTAAACAAAATATCAAACAATTTTATAAAGCTAACGCAAAAGAATAAAAGGCCTGTGTGGTCGGGTACCATCGTACAACCCAAAAATAAATGGGTAGTCGAGCTCTGTCCTTATACATCTCGATATAATAAAAGAATAATTACAATTTAATTACAACAAATGAATGGGAGCTATGGGGGGTCTTCAAATCTTTAAAGCTCCTTCTTTCCTTCATTTCCTTCATTCATATGGTTGGGCAAGCTCCATAGGATCACATGGTACATAAGACTTGGTCTGGTAACCAACGTTTATCCTAAGCCCCCATAGATCTAATGCTAATTCCTAATGCAAAATTACATTAAAAATATTAAAAGTAATTCTAACTACACATATAAAATAAGTGTTAGTTAAACACACCATACAACTCAAACAGTTATATGAATAATTTGGACTTAGCACTGCATGGGTAACAAGTCCACTTATCCTAATAGATTAGGGATTAAGCAAGAAAATATTTATATTTTTATATTTAAGCATAATCTTAATATGATTAAAGCATAAATTAAAATGTTAATATCCGCCTAGCATACATACACTAACATCCGTCTATTACATCACAAAATAAAATACATCAAACCATGCACCTCTAACATAAAAGCTAAGAAGTGACTTAATCTAATGTGTGTGTTAAGGATTAGTGGTATGTCCTAGCTAGAAAGTTAAGATTTTCTAAGAATGAAAGACATTAAATTATTAAGGGTGGTTTCACATTAAATGGTTTAATTAATTTGCAATTTTTATTTAATATTTTCTTTTGTTTCATTTGACCTACACAAAACAATTAAGTGTTATGAAGAGGAAGAAAGAGAGGATCACTCTCTTTTATCTCTACCTTAAGTCACATCTAAAGCAAATTAATTAATCAATTCCCTTTAGAATGACTTATTACATGTTTTAATTAGTTCACTTAAATAAACTCATTCAATAAGAAAGGCATCTTAAGATTAGTTGGGGTGAATTATTATCACATAACACATGTTTATTCATTTCTTGCCATCATGTATATCATGCATATGATTAAATCTAAGCATAGCTATACATGCAATTTGTATCTTAGCACACTTAAATGATGAATGTGAGTAAATATATTTGAATTAATATTCATTTGGTTGAATGATTTTGTCATATTAATTTAAATCTCTATCTAAATTCTTATGCAAAAGCATAAGGAAAGAACCTTAAATCACATGAATCATCAACTCAACCAAATAAACAAAGAATGCATGTCTTTTTTAATAGAAAAATGGGTTTTCATTCATTAGCTAAGTACACATCCACATGTATAAAGTTTTATGTCATTGTTCTCACCAATGGAATGAGGTAGGAACCTCCTTGGGGCTACTTAAAGTCATCCCTGAATGTCCAAACTAATATGCCTGCTATCCTTAGATATATATGGATATATAAACAACTACAAGAATAGAAAGCCATGCAAAAATTGTACTTTGATTTGATTGATTTATTTTGTGTAAATGAATTAATGCTTTATCTAGATTCTAATGTCCAAATACATAAGAATAAAATTAACCAGGTATCTCGCCATTATTTTGCACCAAAGGAATGAGGTAGGAACCTCCTTGGGCTACTTAAAGTCATCCCTGGGATATCTAGACTAATATAGCTAACATTCTTACTTATACAAATCAACACATGAATGTAAAAGACTTTTATTTCATACACTAGATTTATATTCACTTGCATTCCTTATGTATATATAACTAAATTTATAATATATATGTGTATTCATTTATTAATAAACTTTTGAAAATATATTTGAGATTTAATAATGATACTAGCCACACATATTTTTAATTTAAATCAACAAATGCAATTTGACATAAGAAATTTATTTTTATTTGATTAATTTGAAAGGCATGAATGCATGAGTACATGTGGCATACAATATTTAGCATGATTGAAAAAAATAAAATAACGCAAGCATGTGATCTCATTCAATCCAACTAAGTCCTAAAGATAATCAAACTAAATAAGATTATTTAAAATAAATCAAAGTTCTTTAATGTCATTTCATTTTTATGTTTAATTTGATTTAAGAAATGTGAAAGAGGTTTGCTAATCCTAATCCCATCTCCCATGTGTGAGTTAATTTAGTTTAATGAAGAATAATTAGGTTGATTTTATGTCTTAATTAGGTTAGGGTATGAATTAAGTCAATTAATTAACCCTTACCTATACCACCTTAAGTTAATTAACTAATAATGAGCCAATATGATATGAAACCAAAAAGTAAATTTGCAATGCTCCTAAGAAATGAAAGGGGTCTAATGCAATTGGCTCATGATTAATTAATTAAGCTTAAGGAGCTCACTTAACTTTTATGGTTTTCACACATGAGCTAACCATAATTTCATTCTCTTTTAGTTATTGAACACCCAAAGAGCTATTGATTAAAGTGATGATTTGTGAATTGGATTTTAGATTGAGTTAATTAAGCTCATTAATCCATTTGGTTAAGCATTAAGCATGTTCAATTAATGAAATGAAATTAACTAAGGAAAGAGATCAAGAAAGAGGCCTTAATCTCAATCTAAGTCCTATATTTGATCACTCTCTGATTTTATCTTGAGGATTAATTAATTAAGTAATTAATTACTTCATTAATCATTAATTAATTTGATTCCAAAAAGTAAAGAAAACTTAGGAAATGAATTAGGAAAAATATCCCATCACATTCCCTAAGCTCCTTACTTCAACAAGTAATAGGCTTAAATAATTAATTAAGTCACTATTCATTCACTAATTATCACTAAATTAAGAAAAGTGATTAAGATCTTAAATTTCTAATTAAGCAAACCAATAAAATCCAAAAAATAGGGGTGAGGTCATCCCTAAACATCCATAAAAATTTGAGATTAATTGGGTGATTAATTAAGAATCTAATTAGATTTCTAATTAAAACTAAGCCAAAATCACTATTCAAAATTAAATAATAATTTTTCTAGATCTACTTTGAAATATCTTTAAAATGCCTAAATGACATTTTTTGGATTTTTTACATTATTTAAAGTTTTTTTTAAAAGATGCTTAATTAAAACCCTTTAATTCATGGCGGGCGTGGGTTTAACGCATCATGTATACATGATAGATTGGCTATTTAAGTTATCATATCATCGTCATGACGACGGCTAATCGGAATCACCAATCTATCGGCCATTTGATCCGTTTAGGAAAACAATCAATGGATCTAACATGGGATTAGATTTAGTCCATTCATCAATAATGAATGGTGATCCGTCTTGTTTTATGAAAGACGGATGTCGCTCATTCGATCCAGCTCACCGATTGATTGCCTCCAAATTGATCCCACGCCTGAGGAGAGGCACATCCAATGGCTAAAACACATGACATTTGAATTTGCTTCCCAAAAGACCAAATGATTTTCCATAAGCTCGCTAAAATTACCTCACCGAGCTAATGTGATCGGAGATAGCTTTGACAGTTGAGGAAGGCCTTTGAGAAACTTTGATTTGGTGTAGCTCTTGGTCAATCCATGCAAAAGGTTTTTGATCAACTGATTCCTGGTCGAAGATGGTTGGACACAAAGTAGAGGATGGTGCAAGAATTGAAGTTTGATAGGAGAGGGAAGGAGGTTGTCCTATTCTTTGCTTGGGAGGAGGAATGGACGAGGAAGCTGGAATGCTCTGGGAAGTCTGGATTCAAATGAGGGACTCACACAAAGCAAGCTTGTGCTAATTGAGGGGGTATATCCTCAATTGCACTTGATGGATGGACGGATTTATCCCGAAAATTAATCCATTGGAGAGTCATCTGAGGTGTTGCCACTACTTGGCACGCCAGTTGGAGGAAGTGGTGTGGAGTCTCAAGGCTGATATGGGGAGATTGTGTGGGATTGATCTTGCCTTTCCCATTGGGACCATGAGAAGGAGGGCTTGGGTTTGTTTTCCTGGTCCATGGAAAGTGCTAGGATGGCTTTAGGGTGCTTAGTTCCTCAGGGAAGTTTGATGGCTTGAAGATGGAGTGGACTTTGCCTCAATGTAAGAATCCAATGCAAAGAGGGTGTCCATTGGTTAATCCCTTGTTGGGTCCCACATGGACTTGGACAGTTGGAAGGTCCATTTGTGTTTTAGCACCAAGGTTCCATAAGGTTTTGGGTGATTTATTTTCATATGGTCAAATGGCTTTATTTGATTGGTTGGGTTGTTGACCAATTGGTCAAATTGGGTCAAACCAAGACTTGGGGTTAGGTTCATATGATGATTTGGGATGTTTTGGTTAATTGGTTTTGATTAATTTGGTTTGATTTTGGCTCATTTGATTCAAATAGATCAAATGGGCTAAGTTGACCAATTTGACCAAATTAGGTTGTAGTATTGAGTCAAGTCAATTAATTGAAAAATGATTGTAAGCTTTGGTTTGGTTTAATTTGAGATTAATTTGAATTTTGGCCAATGTGATCCTTTAGGTCAATTTGGGCTAGGTTAGGTCAAGTTGACCAATTGGTCAAATTGGGCTCAATCATGGCTTTGGTCAAGTCAAAAATGATTTGGAATGAACTTGAGCCATTTGGTTTAAATATTTAGATCAAATCATGATTTGACCCATTTGGTTTTTTAAGCCAATTCAAATAAGTCAAATGGCCAATTGGACTTGGTTTGGCTCAATTGAGGGTTTGGTCATGTTCAATCATTATTTATGAGTAGATTTGATCAATGGATTCAATCAATTTGATATATTGTGGGTTTTGGCTAGTTTAGATTTCATTTGGGCTAAAGGTTGACTTGGTCTATGAGCTAGGTTGACTTGGTTTGACCCAATTCAAGATAATTGATTAACTTAGGATGATTGTTGATCATGATATGTGGTTTGGATGGGCTTAGTTAAATCCAATTTGGGTTGAATTAGGACTTGGCTCAAAAAGGTCTTTTAGGTCACTTTGGGTCAAGTGGACCTAAATGAGTTGGTTTGATCATGGCTTGATTCAAGTTTAATTGAACTCACATATGGACTTAGGATGAAATATAAATCCAATTGCAAGTGGTTCAAGTCCTATGGATTTTGGTTCATGTGACAATTTCAAGGGGTCAACATGGTTGACTGGTGACTTGGATTTGGATTGATAATAGTTTGTGTTTATATTTTGAATAATGATTGAAGGAGTGATTGAATCATGAAGAAATCCATGGGTTTTGAGTTGATTTGATATCATTTAGCTAAGTTCAAGAAATTATAAAAGTCTAAAATTAGAATTTGATTTGATTTGAATTTAGTTGTCCATTTGATTTATATTTATTTATATTTGTGAATATAAATGATTGTGAGAAAATCACTTGAGTTAAAGTGATTTGACCAAATTAAGGCAAGGTTTAAGTAGGAATTGATTTGGTTTATTTAGTTTGATTTGATTTGAATAGTTTGAATTTAGATTTCATTTATATTTGTGAATAAAATGAAAGAATGATTGATTTATAAAAAAATCAATTGATTTGATTTGTTTGAAGGAGATTTTGGCTAAGCATTGATAGTTCATGGCTTTAAAAAAGGGTTGAGTTTGAATTCAATCATTTGGAGGGATTTGAGATTTAGATTTGGGTTGGGATTTGATTTGAGGTTGATTTATGATTGAGAAAATCAGAATTAGGTTGAGGAATTTGGTTAAGGCTAAGTCCATAGATAAAATCAAAGGGCTTAGAAAGGATTTGGAATTGAATTTAATAATGGGTATTTCAATTTAAGATTGATTATGATCTTGGATTTGAATTTGAGATTTTGTTTGGAAGAAGGAAGCAAGGATTGAGTTTAAGGCTATAGGGTAGGCAAGTCTTAAATACTTAAGGCATAACCTATATGGCTAACTCTTATAAGTCTCAAAGCTTAGTGATTCACCCAATCACTAGTGTCTTAAGACTAAAAACTCTAATGTCTCCAAGAGTCCTAGATCATGATGAGAAAGTTGAGAGCTCACTCAAATGAGGTCAATGATAATGTTTTGATCATATGATGTGGATTGTTTTAGCCAAGCAGAGAGCAATAATTTTCTCTTTTAATTTAATGGTAAAAAATCACCATTAATGGTGATTAGATGATGGTAAGAGCTTGAGAACTCAATATGGTGGTTTAGCATTATAGAGCTTGTTATAAGTCACTAAGTGGAGATAATTTTTAAGTGGATCTTAGATTTTAAATGCATGATTTTGTTCTTTAGCCATAGACTTGAATTCCCATGTAATAAAGTCTTAGCCTCCATGTAATCATTTTAGATGTGGTTTGAGTCCACTAAGTTTGGTTGGTTGGTTTAAACTCCTCACTCACTTGGCTTAAATGAGTCAAATTGATTCAATGTATTGATTTAGCTCAATGAGTTCAAATTAGTTAATTATGTTTGGTATTTAGAATGATTTAGAGTAATGATTTCATTGATTTGAGTTTATATTTGAATTTGACTCAAAAGGGTTGAATAGCATTGAGTTTGTTCAAATCAAACGATCGATGATTCAAATTGTGTGTTTAAGATTCAATTATTTGATTAAGTATTTGAAGTGATTTGGAGTACTTGATTTTAATTAATTTAGATTTAATTTTGATTTAGACATGTTTCATCATTAATTGGGCCAAATTGCCGATTCAACCAAATCAAGCTTAAGGAATAGTCAAATTATGTTCAATATAATTTAAAAAGTGTTTTAGAATGCTTAATTTGAATTAATTTTTAATTTTATTTTGAGTTTAGATTCTATGCTTTGGGTAGTTAGACTTGGTGACTCGATTAGGCTATTTGAGTCATCATTAGATTTAGATTTATTTAGTTTTGTGTTCTATCATGTTAATTTAATGAATTTGAGCTTTAGAATGACTTAAATTGATTAAATTTGATTAGTTCGACTCTTGACTTGGTGGGTTCCACATAGGTCAACTCTAGGTCAGACAACTTGATTGACCAATTTGAACCCCATCTAGATTTATTTTTGGGCTCATTTATACTCATGTATTTATTTTATATTTTTGGTTTGGTTTGATTTAATTTAGTTTTAATTTTACAAGATTTTTTTGAATTTAGATGACTTTGAGCCCAAATGGGTTAATTGAGTTAATAGATAAACTATGACAGTCAAGCAATGATGATTGGGGAATGATGGACTATCTAGAGTAGCCAAGTATTGGTGATCAACTGACAACAAATAATTTAAAACAATTAGTCAAGCAATGATGATTACTAACATTGATCATTGATATTAAGTATCAAACAAAGCCCTAGACTTCTTTAAATATCTAAACTCTCATAAAATTTAGAAACTTTTTATGTGGAGAATGAAAGTACAATTATAATTTCTCTAGAAAATCTTTTTGTTAATTTTAACCAAAATTTTAAAATACTTCTTCAAAAAGCCATGTTGACTTCTTTGGTTGATAATAATTTCAGCATTTATAAGTTCTACTTGTCAAAGCCCAACACTTGTCCATTATAGATTGGTGCATATCAATATCTGCTATTCATGCCTGTCTATGTCCATCGTAGATACTCATTTATGTTTATCACTGATGCTCAACATTAGGCTCTACAACACAATCATTGACCTCTATCAACACAATCATTAATCATCTATTATTATCCACCGTCAAATGGAGTGAACATTCTTTATCTCACTAACTAACACTAGCACCCATCAAGTTGCTTGGAATCCCTTCTCTGGCAATACTATAGGGCATACATTTATAATTCTTAACCTACATAGTTGAATTGATTTAACTAAGCAAATTCTTGTGATATTTTTAAAATTTAAGAATTTACCACATAAAAATTTTTGTGGCACTTGTAAGCTGCAATCTACTCATTTGCATGTGCTAAATTTTATGCAATACTAAAATGATAAACTAACCTTCTGCTATGACAAATATTCTAGCATGTAACATTTTCTATATTATTGTGTATTAGTGCATTATAGATCATCACACGCTTCTATTTTATTTTTATCATGGTGTGCCAAAGTGCACACACACTTAGGGGCTGTTTGGTTGCCTGAATTTTGGGTGTAAAGTAAAATAAATGCAGGGGTTTTTACCTTTTTTGTGTTTGACATGGTGAAAAGTAAAATTTTCAAGATAATTTAATGTATTTAAATAAAATTTTCAAGATAATTTCCAAATCATCTATGATGTAAAGTGTTCGGTCATTCAGCACTTATCGTCCTGATCGTCGTCGGCAAAAATCTTCAATGATTTGCTTGGCTTCAACAAAGGGTAGAAGCGACTTGGCTCCATTAGAGGAATTAATTTGCTTTTTGTTAGAAGGGAAATGCTTGTAGCTCAATATAAGAAAAAAAAAACAATTTAATGATCATTAAATGAATGATATGTAGAATACGGCTGCCACATGTCTTCCATTAAACAACCTAAAGACATCCTTTGAATTTTATTTTAAAGGGCATAGAAAACTCTTTTAGGAATTGGTATTTACCTCATAATTGAATGAATATATCTTATACATCATAATTTATTTTTGAGTTTAATTACTCTATAATTAATAAATTATTGAATTCAGCAACGAAACAGAAACAAAGACAGATTTTTTTTATTAACAATTTCCCATCCAACGATAGTGAAATGTTAGTAAATAATATATTATATCATGGCTTTAATTCACATATCATATCATGTATTAGATAGTGTTTGTTTTGGAGAAACTATAAATTTTTATAAAAATAATTATAAAATTATTATGAAGAAAATAATATTTTAGAATACTTTTTAAAAAATTAAATAATAATTTTTGATAATTATCATATTTTAATAATTTTGATTATCAAATATAATTTTTTATCATAATATTTAAAAAAAATAGCTAGAACGCTATTTTAAACATATACTTAAAGGATAGATCGTTAATCTTCCAATAATAAGCTTAGCGATAGCCTTATATATAATGCTGCAAAGTGATATAGGTCTCCAGTAGGACTGTATATGTACCAAGCTTCTTAAGAAGTTTAACATAAGAAATAATGGCCTGCCTCTACGAAAAAAATTTATAATATTCCAAATATCAATGAAGAATTTTAAAGTAAAGTCATCGAGTGTAATATAGGGGCTATTTGGTTGACTGCATTTATCATATAAATTAAATTAAATGTAGAGAATTTAATTTTTTGAGTATTTGATATAGTGCAAAGTAAAATTTTAATGCATTTATATTGTATTTAAAATGCATTAGAATGATCATTTTGAGTGTATTTGGAATTCACCCAATTTGAGAGAATTTTAAATACACGGTAGTAAAGTGTTTTGCCGCCACCGCCGCCGCTACCACCGTCATCATGCCGCCGACGCGCACCACCGTCGGTTCGCCGCCGATAACCATCACGATGCATCGGCCACCGCCGTCGACCGCGACCGCCGGCGCACCGTCGCCGCCATCGCCGTCGTCATCGTCGCCCGATCCATTTGTTGCCATCGCCGACCACGTCGGAGTCGTCGACGTCTCGACCACCCACCGCCACTACCGCCACACCCTACCGCTCCGGCGCTCAGCGGGTTGTCGGACACCACTTTATCTCATAAATACTTTATATTATATTTATTTTATCGAACAAAAAAAAATTCATGTATTTATAAAATTTTCAATTAAATAAATTAATGTAATTCAAATATAATACATTCCACATTCTAAATATAGACAATCAACCAATCCCATTGTTATTTTTACCAATGCCGAAAAGAGCAGCTTTAATCTCTCCGTCTTACAATTTAGCGGTAAGAAAGCTAGAATCTACAGATCTTAGGATTGACCCAACTGGAATTTCGAAGAAATAGAGGAGCTATGGTCTCACTTTTCAATTATTGTGATTTGATATATGTATATATATATATATATATATATATATATATATATATATATATATATATATATATATATATATATATATATATATTAATCTACTTAATCAAATTATGATGTGATATAAATTTTTTATGAATATAATATTTCTTGAGAAGAAGAAAACTAAATAAAAGGCATCCCATTTAATAAAACAACAAACAGCAAAAGGTTTATAGAATTAGTCTTGCTTCCAGCTTCCCTACGCCACTTGAAAGAGATACAGACAACGAAAATTTAAAGAAATAAATTGTGAAAATATTTTTAAAATTCACCCTAAGATCAGAAAAGACACAATAATAAATGTCAAGAATAATCTTGAAAAAAATTTATTAAACTTTTTTTTGTTGAAAAAGAATGCATTGTATACAAAATTTTGTTGCGTGTTAGAAAACTAGTTGCGTTAGAATAAAAGTCTACGATTAACTTTGCAAAGAGACAGATGTTCAAGAATTAATAAGAGAACTGAATTTTACGTAAAAAATCTCAATAGAAAACTACGGGCCTAAGTAAAATCTTTCACTATGTATCTGTTTCAGAGTACAAAATCTTCTCGATAACGGGATTACAGAATTGCATATGAGAAGGGCTGACAATGGGAATCCGAGAATCAGACAACAACAACTATATAGTCACGTTCAGGTTGTAACAATTGTTAGTAGATGATGGAGAACAGCGGGGATCAGTGACTGACGAAGAAGGTCATCGTGATGGTGACCGATGAGTGGTGGAGTCGGCGAGGTTATAAGATAGTAGTGGTGGCGGTGGCCAGCTTATATCGGCGATGATATGCGACGATGGTTGGCAACGATGAGCGGCAGGGCGGCGAAGTGGTCAGCGTCGAAGCAGCCCGGTGATGGTAGTCGATGTGGCGCAGCGATGTAGTGGGTAGCGGGCGGCGACCGGCGGCGATGGTTGGCGACCAACGGGGGTGGTCAGCGATTGACGATGAAGGTCATCGTGGTGGTGACCGGCGGAGATGGTCGGCGATGGTGCGGCGATGGCCGGCGGCAGTGATAGACCGCGATGGCGGACCAACAATAGCGGCAATGGCGTAGTGGTGGTTGGCGGCCAGCGGGGTGGTCGGCGGATCAGTGGAGGCACGATGCTTGGAGGATTTTCATGCTTTAGAGCTCTCTCCTCTCTCTTCTCGCATCTCATGTGAAGAATGAGAATTTATTATAGATTAGATGAATGGCGTTTACGTAAATACATCAAAACCCTCACTCCACTGGACGGCTCAAAATGATTCCTTTGATCATTTGATGTATTTTAAGTATTTGAATGCTCAAATAAAGTCAGAATTATGAGATCTTGAGATCGTTAGATCTGGCTCATCGAGATGCTCGATTTGACTATAAACACTCTATATTTAAGAGCTATTTAGGGATTTAATTGATATCTCAAAATTTCCAAAGATATTTTAAGTGCTTGATTTCGACTAGTTTCAATTTAGGATCAACTTGCTTTTGACATCAAGATTTGTACTTCGACTAGTGGTATTTCAAGTGTCATATCAGTTATCCCCTTATTTTTGGATGACATTATCTCAATCATCCAAAAATATCTATGCCAAATACTTAAAAATAGTAAATTTTTCAATAAAATTTGCGGGTCCGTTAACCATACATTTTGAAATAACAGATCTTCATGAGAGAACAAAATTATGATCACAAGCGGTGCAGGGCTGAATGCTGTGGGTATGCGGATGCAGATTTTGGGGTTATGGATCTGGGCACTTCACAGGCGCCGCATGGCCAGCGCCAGCGGCGCGAGGGCTTCACTTGCAGCTTCTCATGGGTTGGTACATCAGGATCACAGACCGCGTAAGTAATAGCACATGCCATGCATGAGCGGGAAGCAAGCAGAGCTCAAGCCTGTGAAGCAAAAGCCCATTTTCAATGATTTTTGATGATTTTCAGCAATTTTTGACCTTTTTCCCCCTATAGGGGGTCTATAAAAATCCCCCTAGAGCCAAGGGAGATTGCACACACCTCATACGCTCTGGTGTTCCTCTTCTTCATAGGAGAAGTTCGTTCGGAGGCGATCAAGGTCCGCGGTACATATGTCGTGGTTCCGATTTTCTCTCGAAAGAGGCGTTAGCTGGGCTCATCGGACCGACCGGGTTTGGAGGCAATCAAGGACAGCAGTACATACGTCGTGGCTCCAATTTTCCCTCAAAAGAGGCGTCAACATGCCTCGTCGGACCGACCGGTTTAGAAGCGATCAAGGCTTGCGGTACATATGTCGTTACTCCAGTTTTTCCTCGAAAGAGGAGTCAACTGGCCTCGTCGGACCGACCGGGTTTAGAGACGATGATCGGCAACGGAGATGACCAGCGGTGGCGGTTGATGGCGACGTCCGATGACGGTGGCCGATGATAGTGGTCGACGGTGATGACCGACGACGATGATTGATAGCAATGTCCGACGACGGTGGCCGACGATAATGGTCGGAAGTGATGACCGGCGTTGGTGGTCGGCGATGGTGGTTGATGACGATGAGGATTTTTGACTTATCTGAGGTTGTTTGTCAGTGTATGAATTAGTTGTATGAGGATTTTAACCTATCCAAATTGTTTGTCGAGTGTTCGATGGCGTTAACTATATGGAAGAGGTTGAATTAGCCGAGGATTTTGACTATCCGGTTGTTTGTCGAGTGTGATTCGATGGCGTGTATGGAAGAGGTCGTTGGATGTCCACTAAGGACCTTTTGACCTATCATAGGTATCAAAGTGTGTTACTTGACTTATTAGATGGAAGAGCCGCGTTGGATGTCCACCAAGACCTTTTGATCTATCCCAGGTATCGAAAGTGTTACTTGACTTCTTACCTATATGGAAGAGGTCCGATCAAGTCCACTTGGGATTGATCATGCCCGATTACAACATGAGTTGTGTATTTCTCAAGTGGGAGGATTAAATGAAGAAGAAATAAGCTTGTAAGAAAAATCCATAAACTCATTACTTTGATAATGTCGGTGATACAATATTGTCATAAGATAACTTAACAAAAGGGATGAAATACATTTTTAGAGAGAGTTAACAAAAGACAAGAGGTGGAGAGGAAAAGACAAATGGAGTAAATTAAATGTTGCAATATTTATGCACCAGGATTTCATATAACACTTTTCAGAGACCATCCATGTTCCAAGTTTTAGGAAAGATTTTTTCCTCTGAATTTTTGGTCATAGCTTGACGGTTGGTCATCTAATAACAAAGTGGGAGCAAGTTTTTTACAGGCAAAATCCTCTGAGGTACTTTTTATCTTGAAGATTAAAATTCTTGATGTTGAAGGTCACCGAAGGGCGTGGTTGAGCTTGTCTGAGGTAACATGATTGTGTTATTTGTTGGTTTCCACAGACCACTCCAACCCCAATGGGAGTTTAAAATTTCATCTTAAGATGAGGTACCGAGGTGACAGCACCAAAGATTGATTGGAGGGATCTTCTAAAGATAGCATTGTATGTTGAATTTGACATGACTACTATGAATTGAACTGAGTGAGTGACTTGTTGAGAAAAATCTCCGAGAACAACGGGAAGGGTGATTGTCCCCTCAACTCGTATAGGGAGATTATCAAACCCATATAACGTCCTGCAGTGGGTTGAAGTTTTTCCTAAACCAGACCCATGCTAAGAAAGGTAAAATAAAACATCAACGGAACTCCCATTATCAATCAAAATTCTCTTAACAACATAACGAGTCGCCAATCCCGCATGACAAGAGGATCTTTATGCGAAACTTAGACACCTTCCAAGTCTGAGTCATTAAAAGTGATGGGATGATTAATATAAGATTTTTTTTAACTCTGACTCTTCAAAGGTGGTGATGAAGACTTGATTAGATAGTAGTGGCCCACTTGCAATCGTTTCAATTTCTCCAACTATTTGGCAGCTATTATGTTATTTCTGTGATGATTGTCCCGGTTTCCCTCATTTGGAGCTATGTTTGCTTGAGTTGGTTGATTTTGCATAAATTGAAGTAGATATCCCTGTTGAATGACCTCTTCAATCTCTTCTTTAAGTTGTTTACACATCTTTGTAGTATGTTCACGACCTCGATGGAAGTGACAATATTGCTCATGATTTCTCGAATTTGGTTTCAATGAATGTGGCCACTTGATGGTCTCTTCATCTTGAATGGTCAACAAGATGTTAACACGAGATGTGTTCAGTGGCGTATATTCCAGTCGTGGTTTGTGTCATTGATGTGGGGGCTGTGGAGGGAGACATGACTGTCTTGTTGCTTCTTCTAATAGGATTGTTGATCTGTGTTTCCTAGAACATTCTCACATTTTCCTGTGGATTGTTCAAATTATTTTCGATGGGCCTTAATAGCCTCATCAGCAGAAATTTGTGCTTCCACAAAGTGAACCAAGTCGGCATATGAGCGGACCGTATCTCACATTAGTGATGAGTAGAAAGGCCCAGGACGGAGCCCTCCAAGAAAAACTCCTCTCAGTATTTCAGGGTATAACCCAAGTATTTGGCAAGCTTCTGAGGAGAATCTCTGGAAGTATTCTTTAAGTGATTCACCCTCATTTTGATGAATGTCGAAGAGATGGGAGGAATCTTTAATGATCCTCCAATTTGCAATGAACTGTTATACAAAAATCTTGGCGAGTTCGTCAAAGGTACGGATGGATCCCCTTGGAAGGGAGTAGAACCAAGTGCGAGCTTGCCCCTTAAGGGTAACTGGAAAGACCTGACAAAGTAGTGTGTCAGGAGCTCGTTGGATATGCATGATGGTCGTGTAATGGTCGATGTGTTCATGTGGGTTAGTTGCCCCATCATAGGAATCAATGCTCAGAAGCTTGAAACCTACGGGGATAGGATGTTGAAGAATAGCTTAAAGATGAGGACCCCTCATAGCATGATAAGGGGAGGATGATTTGTCTCTAAGGTGAAATTCATCTTGCATTAAGCATCTAACTCATTAACATGAGTGGGGTCAACAAGACGAGAACATGCCAAGCTACCAACAATAATTGGTGGATTAGCGATCGGTTGAGTTGCACATGAGGGATGAGTAGAACTAGTAGTGTCAAGGAGATCGGCATCACGGTCTGGAAGCGGAGGAACTTCATTATCAAGAAGATTAGCATTTTGACCTCCCGCAAGCAACGATCGATCTTGGGGGAGATGTGTTTGCCATGGTAGTGGCGGTCGTGTTCCTCATAAAAGTCGGATCATCTCATTTTGAGACTCTTCCATTCGATGCATCTATCTTAAATAGATTCTGCTGCCTTCACCCAGTCACGCCTATCGGGAGGAAGTGAGGACTTTCCTTGGTTCAAGATTGGTTTTGAGAGTGAAGGGAGTTGGAGCGGAGGCTCTGTTATTCTGATTGCCTATTGGCCATATGCGGTGTTCACATTATGATTGAGATTTTTCTTCTCTGATTACAAGCTGTGTGCTAGAAACCGATTGTGGTAGAATAAAAGTTTCCTTAGCTTTTATGTGAATCCATCACAGATGTTCAAAAAATTAATAAGAGAACTCAAAATTTTACATGAAAAAACCTCAAAAGAGAAAAACCATGGGGCTAGCCTAGTAAAAAATTTCACTATGTATCTTTGAGTACAAAATCTTCCGATAATGGGATTAATTGTATATGAGAAGATGACAATGGAATCCCTTAGACAACAATATATAGTCATTGAGTTATACATTCTAGTAGATGATGGGAACAACGAAATTCGATGGCCAGCGATGAAAATTGATTGATGAGTGGCCGCGAGGGTCGTGAAGGTTGCGGTGACCGATAGTAGCGCGGTGGCATCAGTGGTAGCGATGATGAGCGATGATGGTTGATAACGATGACCGCGAGGCGACAATAGTGGTCAGCATGGCGACCGGCTGGCAAGGAAAACGGTAGCGACTATTTGATAGTCAGCGGTAGCGACAGCGGTGATTAGCGAATTATGGCGACCAGTGGTCGGCGATTACGATGAAGGTCATCATAGTGGTGACCATGAGATGGTGATGATGATGGCGGTGACCAGCGGCGATAATCGGCTGACCAATGAGTGACGCGGTAATAGCCGGTGGCGGCGGCTGTGGCGATGGTGGTTGGCGATGGGTGGTCGCAGCGGTCGAGTAACACGATGTACTTGGAGGATTTTCAAGCTTTAGAGATCTCTCTTCTGCTTGCCTCCCCTCATGTGAAGAATGAGGGCTATTTATAGGTGGAGGAGTAGCATTTCTGTACATGCACACTCCACTCCATGACGGCTCAAAATGATTCATTTGATCATTTGATGTATTTTAAGTATTTGAATGCTCAAATGAAGTCGAATTATGAGATCTTGGCTCCTTAGATCCGGCTCGTCGAGATGCTCGATTTGACTATAAACACTCCATATTTAAGAGCTATTTAGGGATTTAATTGATGTCCCAAAGTTTTCAATAATATTTTAAGTGTTTGATCTCAACCAGTTTCAACTTAGGATCAATTTGCTTTTGACATCAAGATTCGTATTTCGACTAGTGGTATTTTAAGTGTCATATCAAATTTAATGCAAAATTAATATAGTATATTTGAAGTAATTTATGATTATTTAGATCAATATAAACCAAATTCAAAAAATTATTTTATAATATTTTATTTAAATACACATAAAATTAATATAAAGCTTAAAGTGGTTGTCAAAGGCAAGGCTTGTGATTACAGTGAGGGTGTCGACAATGATGGACTTGTGATGATAGTGAGTGATCAATGATAAGATAGTGATAGCATTTTTTATAATGAACGGTGTAAATGAAAATCGTCAAATTGAGTAAAAATTTTCTCTAAATTTGAACTAAAAGCTTGAAAGAAGAGAGAGAGATAGAGAGATCCGGCATAAATAATACCTCCTAAATAGTGAGATAAAACTAATTGTGATGATAAGAGCTTTGACATAGATGAAATATATATATATATATATATATATATATATATATATATATATATATATATATATATATATATATATATATATTCATCCAGAAAGATCCCACCAAAATATCATAAATACCTAGAGAAATCCACTTGAAAGATCTCATAATTCTAACTTCATTTGATCATTCAAATACACAAAATACATCATATGATCAAGGGAATCATCATGAGCCGTCTGATGGAGAGGTGGTTCATTTTGCATGTATTTAGACACCACTCCAATCTATAAATAGCACATCATTCCTCATATGAGGAGCAAGCAAGAGAGGAAAGAGCCCTAAAGCTAGATCCTCCAAGCACACAATACTCGACGGTTGTCAACCGTTGTCAGCCGTCGGTGCCGCCCGGCGTCCTCGCCCGTCAACCTCTGTTGGTCTTCATCATGACGACCTTCATCGTCAGTCGTTGTTCGTTGTTCACCATCATCTGCCACTTATTGTTACCACGAGCATTGTACATGTCATTGTTCCTTTCTCATATATAATTGTTATCGGAAGATTTTGTATTCAAAATACGTAGTGGAAGCTTTTCTTGGGCTAGCCCATGATTTTCCTCTTTAGAGGTTTTCCATAAAAGAAATTTTCCTGTTCACTCTTTAAATACTGTGTCTTTGGATTCTGCTAAGGCATAAACTTTTACTCTGCTTAACCTGTTTCTAACGGCTAGCTCTATGGGAAATTGATTCCCATTATTTTATCTTGTATGAAACAACAAGATCAAAACCACCATCGAGGTGGAGCATTTCAAGCTTTTAAGGAGCACATGAAGAATGAAGATTCATCAAAACTTCGATTTTGTCTGGGGAAACTCTTAATCTCAGAAGATCGCCCATGTTAATATGTTAAGCATCTAATCGATTACCATCCCAAGAAACAAGCCAAAGTTGGAGGATATTTCAACATTGAGAAGAGATATAGCTTTGCAAATTATGATTTTCCAATCATACTCATGGAAAAATAAGACCAGGGTTAAAAAGTAACTTTGGCTACAACCACAAACGGATGTTTCAATTCAACCTCTTCCATACAGGTTAATGTCATCGGGTAACACTCTGACAAACAACTTAGGATAGGTCAAAAGATCCTTGGTGAACTTCCCACGACCTCTTCCATATAGGTTAGCGTCATCGGGTAACACCGACAAACAATCGGATAGGTCAAAATTCTGGATTCAATTGACCTCTTCCATACAAGTTAACATCACTCGACAAACAACCTCGGATGGGTCAAAAATCCTCAGCGGGTTCAATTCAACTTCTTCCATATAGGTTAACGTCATCGGGTAACACTTTGACAAACAACCTCAGATGGGTCAAAATTTCTCAGCGGATTCAATTCAACCTCTTCCATACAGGTTAACGTCATCGAGTAACACTCTGACAAACAACCTAGGATAGGTCAAAAGATCCTTGGTGGACTTTCCGACCTCTTCCATACAGTTAACATCGGGTAACACCCTGACAAATAACCTCGGATAGGTCAAAGATCCTTCGTGGACTTCTTGACCTCTTCCATACAGTTGCGTCATGGTAACACCAACAAACAATCTGATAGGTCAAAATCCTCGGATTAAATTGACTTCTTCCATAGTTCACGTCCGGGTAACACTCTAACAAACAACCTTGGATGGGTCAAAATTCTCAGTGGATTCAATTCAACATCTTCCACACAGGTTAACGTCATCGGGTAACACATTGAAAAATAACCTCGGATGGGTCAAAAATCCTCAGCGGATTCAATTCAACCTCTTCCATATAAGTTAACGTCATCGGGTAACACTCTGACAAACAACCTCGGATGGGTCAAAATCTCATTCAATCAACCTCTTCCACAGTTAACGTCGCCGGGACACTTTGACAAACAACCTAGATAGGTCAAAAGATCCTTAGTGAACTTCCCGTGACCTCTTCCACAGTTAACGTCTGGGTAACACCGACAAACAACCTCGAATAGGTCAAAATCCTCGGTGATTCAATTCGACCTTTTCCATACAGTTAACATCGCCGTACTGACAAACAACCCGGATGGGTCAAAATCCTCAATTCAATTCAACATCTTCCACACAGGTTAACATCATCGGATAACACTCTAACAAACAACCTCGAATGGGTCAAAAATCCTCAGCGGATTCAATTCAACCTTTCCACATAGGTTAACGTCATCGCATAACACTCTAACAAACAACCTCGGATGGGTCAAAAATCCTCAACAGATTCAATTCAACCTCTCCCATATAGGTTAACAACATTGAGCAAACACTCTGACAAATAACATAGGATAGGTCAAAAGGTCCTTGGTGGACTTCGCACCTCTTTCTGTTAACATCATCGAGTAACCTAACAAACAAACCGGTTAAGTCAAAATCCTCATCGTCGTTATCCCGCTCAACGTCGTGCCACCGTCGACTACCATCGCCAGTTGCCGCTGCCGACCACCCTCGAGCCAACCATATGGCCGGTCCTGCCGTGGCTACCATCGCCGATCACTACCGTCAACCATCGCGCAATCTCCACGGTCACCACCATATCGCTGGTTATCTCGCCGACCATCGCTCACTATCACCGATCACCACCACCATCGTGAATAGCCATCAACATCTCGGTTAGCGCGTCTCGATCGCTCAAAACCGGTCGGTCCGACGAGGTTATTTGACACCTCTTTCGAGGGAAAACTGGAGGCTTGTCGTATTAACTACGGGCCTTGATCGCCTCCAAACCCGGTCGATCCGATGAGATTAGTTGACACCTCTTTCGAAGGAAAACTGGAGCATTGCCGTATGAACTATGGGTCTTTATCGCCGAACGGTCCAGGTCGAGGTCGGTGGACACCTCTTCGAGGGAAAACTGGAGCACTGGGTATGAGCCTGGTCTTGATCGCTCCAAATGATCTTCTCAAGAAGAAGAAGGTGTCTTCTCCTGGCCCTGGGGTTTATAGACCCTATAGAGCAAAAAAGGTCAAATCAAAGCCAAAATCGCTCAAAGCGGGCAAATGTAAAAGCGGCAAAATGGTTTTCACCCATGAACCCATCTGGGCTGTCTATCCCGGCCGTGGCACTGCTCGCTCAGATCTCGTTCATTATTGCCGACCCATTGTGCGTCCGTTGCGACCCGCGGTGACTCATGCAGACCACTCTCTGAGAACCACGCAACCCGTCATGCCCAGCGTTCAACCGTCGCGCCAACCAGCGCTCAGCGGTCTAATCTATTCCCACCGTTGTAAGACCTTGCGACCCACCCTGCATGCATGCGGTCACCTCTGAGGCCTTACCGACAGGGCCCACAGAACCAGCGCTATGCGGTAAGCATCTTTCGCTGCACTTGGCACTGTAAAACCTTCCAGATTAATCTCAATCTCACATCCATAATCTTCTTAAATAGTCATAATCTTGTTCTCATGAAGATCTGTTTCTAATGTGTGGATAATGGACCTCATTCATTCATTATATATTTTGATGATTGAGATAATGTCATCCAAAATAAGGAAACGATATGGAAATTAAAATACTATTAGTCAAAACGAATCTTGATGCTAAAAGCAAGCGATTGAAGTTGAAAACTGAGATCAAGACTTAAAATATCTTGGAAACTCTGGGATGTCGGTTAAAATAACTCTCAAATATATGGAGTGTTTATAATCGAGCATCTGATGGGATCTAACGAGATCTCTCATAATTGACTTCATTTGAGCATTCAAATACACAAAATACATCATATGATCAAGGAATCATCATTAGCCGTCAGATGGAGGAGTGGATTTTGCATGTATTCTGAGATGTCACCTCCTCCTATAAATAGCCTCATTCCCGTATGAGGGGCCCGCAAAGAGAGGAGAGCCTAAAGCTTGAAAATCCTTCAAAGCCAATCGCCACTCGGCTGCGTCAACCACGCCGGTCGCCGCGATCCTCGACGCCGCGTCGTCCCCTCGTTGGTCTCCATCCGACCTTCATCGTCGGTCATTGTTCCTCGTTGTTATCACCCTCTAGCAATTATCACATGAACGTGACTACATACGTTGTTGTTCTTTTCTCATATTTTGTAATCCGTTATCGGGAAGATTTTGTACTCAAACGGATACATAGTAGAAGCTTTCTTGATGGAGTGGTTTTCCTCTTTTGAGATTTTCCACGTGAAAATTCAGTTTTCTTGTTTTTTAAATACTGTGTATGTGTTTGGATTTCCAAACTAAAGGCGTAAACTTTTCTCATGATTGATTTTCTAAGCGCAACAACTATAAATAAAAAATTAAAATTAAAATTTAAAATACAAAAATTCTTACTAAAATTTAAATTTAAATTTATATTCAAAATATTTTAAATAAATAAAATATTATTATTATTTTATTTTATTTTATTTTATTTTAATTAGAAAATATATATTTGATCATATTTATTATTTTAAAAAATACTCAAAATATCTAAAATTTCTTTAAATGTTTTAAAAATAATGCATGTGATTTGTTTTATAAACATAAGAATTAAAACACATAAAACTACATAAAATAAATATGTTTTTAAAAATCTTATAAAAAATAAAAATATAGAATAAAATTAATTTCAAATAAACTCTTAATTAATCAGCTACATCATAAGTGAAATCAATAAAGACAGCATAGATATCAAAAACTGCACAAAAAAATCATAAGTGAAATCAATAAAGACACATAGATATCTATTTTTAAGTTCATCTTAAAATAGGCTATTTGGTTGCCTAAAAAAGAAATGTAATGTGAAAAAAAAATACAATATATTTGGATTACTTTAGGTTATTTGGTTGAGAGTTTTATAAATTTATGAGTTTAGTTTTTTATTATTTGGTTAAATAAATATAAAGTATTTTGAAAGTTTCAGTAATTGGTAGCGGCGTAGCTGATGGACTAAAGATAAGGCACGGCGGTATTTCAATGCGGCTAAATCTATTAATTATCTGACGATGGTGGTCATGGTCGGCCATAGAATGGCGGTTATGGTAATAATTCTTCTTTATATTACAAATTTAAAATTCTGAAATACACCAAAATATATATCTTAAATGCATTAAATCACTTTAAAATTTTACTTTACATTGTGTCAAACGTTTAAAAATCTAAACTCTTGTATTTACTTTACTTTTAATTCCAATCAAATAGCTCCAAATGACTTTGTGGCCATCTTAACATAATTTTAATTATAATACTTTGATACAATTTGTTTTCCTTGTCAAGTACTTATAGCATGAGTTTTATATAAATTTCTTTTGAATATAATATTTTTCAATTATAAATTTAATATTTTAATGGCGTAAAATAGTTCCTAAATCAGAAAATAAACATTTATATCATGATATTCTAGTTTTAAAATATATAAGAAAAGAGATCTGTTTAAAACTAACAAAATTGAACTGCAAATTAACACCTGGACGATTTTTTTGAACATGTAAATATCTTATAATTTTAAATAAATTGTTTTTTTGTATTTTGAATACATAATTTCATATCATGATATATTTTATATTAGAGTATTTGCTAATTTTTTCTCTAATTTATGGTTTTGTGTAGCTAAGATGCATTGTAATTGTTCAAATTATTTTTTATTATTTTGAAATTTTTTTAATTTTTTTAATATTATAATTAAGCTAATTAACACCTAAAATATAAATAGCCACTAAATATCACAAAATTTATGAGAAAATTCTTAGACATGCATGAGAGCAATAAAGACATGTAACATAAATCCTATGGCATTTGGGCTTATGTAAAGTGATTAATTATACTAATTAAAATTGTGATAATTAGGCAGTTGTAGTCAAATACTCCAAATTAATTGAGATTTTGATTTGATTAACTAATTATCACTCAAATGAACCATGAAAGGTTCATTCATAATTTTTAGAGTTAAGGATGATTAATTATAAAAATTTTGTTCACTAGGCCAATTAATTAAATTATTTAATTGATTAAATGCCCTAAGGTGTAATATTTCAAATTAATTAAGAGCAGAGATTTGAAAAATAATTTAAAGGGGTCTCTAATGTCAATCATTGGTGATTGAACAACAAAAAAAAAAATTTATTTTTATGATTTTCAAAATTAAATAAGTAGGTTAATTAATGACTTAAGCTTAGAAAAATCATAACTTTAATTGATCAATTAAATTTATTTGAAATAATTATGAGAGATGTAGAGCATCATCGAGAATATCTAGTTTCAAGTCAATCAAAGAAGAATTAAAAATTAATTTTAAAATATTTTTCATTAAAACTCTAATTACCATTAAATAATTGGCAAAAATTGGGCTTCTTTTTATTCATCTCTATTTAAGCTTTTCAACAAGCCCTCAATTGTATTTTGTTTTTTTTTTCTGGATTTTTATTTTATATGTATTTTTAAAATTTGTGGTACTTAAGGCAATTAATTTTAATTAATTTAATTATTTTTGTGATTTAGTGTGATCAAGAGGGTCTGATTAATTAAAGTGATTAAAATTTTTCTGAGATCACTCATATTTATTAAAGTGATTTGAATTATTTTGATGAATTTTATTATAATTTTAATTAATTATGTATTCAAAATTATCCAATTAACTTATAAAAAATAATAACTTTTAAACCAAAGGCCTATTTAACTTGAAATATTTATGATAAGTAGGCATTGAGTTTCTTTTCTGAAAATTTTAATTTAATTGGTCTAGTATTTTAAGAGTAATTAAAATATATAAGTTTCACTAAAACTCAAATTACTCCTAAAATATACAATCAAATTTGGGTATTTTGGGTTCATTGAATTTCTCTTAAAAAGACGAATGAATGGGATATTATTTATACTTTTTATTAAATATTTTATTTTTTATACTTTTTTTAAGTTTTGGGTCAGATCTAACGAAATACATAAAAAAATAAAATATAATTGTGGTCGTCCATTCTAATCAAGTTAGATGAATGTCCCAGAGGTTATCTTCTTCATTGGAGGCAAACCAAAGAGGGTTGGATAGATGTCATCTACCACAAATATCACTGGATCTTGTGATCCTAACCGGACATCACTTCATTTCACGTCGGGGGATTGAAAGAAAGAAAATGTAATGAGATCTAAGAAAAAATTTTAAATTCATGTAATATTTTCATAAAACATAAAAATATATAGTTAATCTAAAGTTTATAGAAGTTATCTCACTGAAGCCCACATTCAGTTGATGCTATAAGATTTCTTTTAATCTTCTCTCTTGCCTCTCTATGAAATGCTCCAGTCATCATGCACCACCATTTGTTGCAAGAAATTTGTTGATCTCAAAGTTGGAAGGCAACGAAGAGGAAGGAAAGACTTAGCTCAGGTTAAAAGAGGTGTGTGTGTGTGTGTATCTGTGTGTATTCTCCCCTTTTTCTTTTATGTGTTATGAAGAAAAAAAAAATTTTTAAAAAAAGATATGTAAGAAGACCACTTTTTTTTCTCCCATGTGCAAAAAAATGTACTTTTTCTATCATGCTCATCTCCCTCTTTTTTTTATTACCTTGTATTTGGCATGCCTCTTCTTTATTTAAGCTAAAATTTTTATTAGATTTAGGATATGGTTGGGAAGTTGAGTGAACTCATTTTAGATTAAGACTTGACTCACTTTAACTCAAATTGAGTTCAGTTGAGTCAAGTGAGTCTTATTTCTCTATTGATTTAGGATTAAGTTTAAATTATATTAAATTAATCATGTACATCATTTATGATTTATTAACTTAGTTTAATTTAACTTAAATTTAGGTTAGATCAATTTGGCCTAAATAAGTCAAATCGGGTTAAATGGCCCAATCAATCATTTTGAGTTTTATGGGTCCATTCGCTAAATTAATCTCAAATTAAGGTTGGATTAATTTTGAATGAGTTTATATAATGATTTTAAGATTTAATACAAGTTTAATTTGATTTGTTTATGATTAGATTGTGGCTTAATGGGGACAACATGGGTCAATTTAGATCAACTGAGTCAATTAGTCAAATTAGGCTCAAATTGGATTTAGATTTATGTTTAATTAAACTTAAATGATAATTATATAATTTTAGATTGATTCAATTTGATTTCATTCTAGTTTAATTTAATTTGGTTTGAAATTTTGTTGATTAGGGCTTAAATGAGTTAATTAAGTTGAACAACCCAATTATGAGTCAGTTTGGATTTAGATTTTAGTTCAAAGTTGTCTTATCTTGAGTTTGTTTCAATTCATTAAGCTTAGGATGTTTAAATTTACTTAGTCTATTTTGAACAGATTAGGTCTTAGTGGAGCCCACTAATCTAATGGCTTTACCCTAGGTTGACTCTTAACCCTAAATTAGGTCATATAAATCTTAAAGTTGGTTTGGGTTTCAACCTAATAACTAAGTGTGTCATAACTCATAATGTCTAAGTGAAGAGATCCTTAATGCCTAGATTAGATCCTAGATCTAAAGAATGATAGGTGTTAACTTCACCAAAAGTAAGGTCAACAATCTTATTGTTTCTCTTTGTTATAACATTCTACTATAGAGTTTGACAAGTTGGTGGATGACAACCCCTCTTGACCTTCATAAATATTAAACTCATTAAAACAAAAATTCAAATAATTATAAATATGAAACTATTTAACCAACTTCCTTATTTTCTTCCCCATTACAATCTTCTACTCATTGAATGTAAGAAATACAACAATCTTTAGCATAAGTAAGCACCCAATTTTTTTATGAAAAATCAGCATTGATAATCAGCATGTAAATATCACCTCTTCTTTAAGGCCACCCTTACAAAATGTGGAGCTACATTCAAATTAATTAGGAACCTACATCATTGTGATATTCCACAACTTTGAAGTCACCAAAAAAATTTTGCTAAGTTCATTCTGATTGCCATCTCCTTATTATGTAAATTATTTAGTTTATATTTGAAGTATGAGCTTCTTTTTCTTCAATATTTACAAACTTTTCTCTAATACTGCCATTTTTACTTTCCCTTCACATCACTATTGAAAATTTCCTCTTGAGTTCTCCCTCGAATAAGAGGGTCATGTATTTGATGTTCAAATTTTAGTATTGTTTAGTTTCATTATTGTTGACATTGAACATCAATATCAATTTAAAAATCAGATTTTATCTTTAGTGGTATCCAAAATATACAGACATCTATATAAGATTAGAGTAAAATTTAAAAGAAAAAATATATATAAAGATTGCAACTAAACAAAAAGCTATAAAAATGCATAGAACATTAATTTCTCTTTTAAGGAATCAAGTACTTTGAAAAATCTTTTTGTTTGATACTTAAAATAATTTTTAATGATAATAACACCATGCACTTCATGCTAGCCAACAACCACTCAAAGATTTCTTTTTCAAGAAAAAAGCATTGAGAAAAATCCAAAAAAATAATAATAAAGTATCCACACATCCATGAAAGCATATACAAAAAAATTCAACTCGTTTTAAATATTAGATAAATTATAGTAAATTATTGAATTATGCTATTAACAAAATAAATTGCATAGATATATTGTTTAGGATTTTTTTTACCTTACCAAATTATAGTAGTTTTACATGAAAAAATCTATGATAATGGGTGGAGATGTTAAATTCATAGCAAAAAAAATTAATGAATATTCAACTATATAAATAACTTAAAAATGAAAAGGCCATAATTTCCTCATCAAGACATCTAAAAATTAGAATTTTTCAAAAATCAAAATGGGAACATTTGTTGTGAAATTTTTTGAGAGGAACTTTTAAAACATACCAATTCACCTAATCATTTGCAAAAAAAAAAAATCAAACTAAGATTCAAAAAAAAAATAGTAAATAAAGCACTCAAATGAATAAAATCAACATACAAAATAAATTTCTAGTATAGTTGGGGAGACTTCAATATCAATTCTGCAATGCCACATCAAATATGTGTTGTTGTATCAATCTTCAATTCTTGAATGAACTACTCCAAATTTTGAAGGTAATTGATTCCATGGGAGAAGAAAATTAGAACCTTAAGATGGAGTAAAAAAATTCTCTTGGATTCGAATCCGTCTAATACAGATAGTCAACCTCCTTAAAAGAGAAAGACCAAAGCTCTATTATAGAATTCTAGATTTTTTAGGTCACTCACAATGTCACCTAGGATAGTTCAACACTCTTGATAAAGAAGCTTTAAAGCATGAGAGAGAAAATGTGCACTACTTATACTTGTACATAATAGTATTTAGCATCTAGAAAGATGAGTACCTAATCTTGTAAAGAGGGAATTAAACACTTCCTATAATGAACTTTTTTTAAGAGAAGGAACTAAGCCTATGAAAGGGAAATTGAGAGGTGTGAGTTTTTCTCCTAAAAAAATTATCTTGGTTACTGTTGACCTCACTTTTGGAGCGAGCTCTTAACCTCCTCTTCTTAGACTTGGGACTCTTCTAGACACTAAGAACTCCTTAGTCATAAGACACTTCTAGTGATTAGGTGAACACTTAACTTAAGCCTAGAGACTTAGAAGTGTTAATCATAAGATTAGGTTATACCTTAGGGCTTAAGGAAATTGCATATCCCATAACCTAAATTCAATCTAGATATACTTTCTCAAATCAAACTCAGATTCAATTCCCTAACCAAATCTTAAATTAAAATTCAGATTCAAAATTTATTTTCAAATTTGACTCCAAATGATTGAAATCCAAAATCAAATTCAAATCCTAACACCCTTCCAAAGCCATATGAACCACATTCATAAGCTTAGCCAAAACTCCCTTTAGATCAAATCAAAATCAATTGATCTCTTTATAAATCAATTATTTCATCATTTATATTCATAAATATAAATGAAATCCAAATTCAAATGACCAAAACTATATCAAAAATCAAATCCAAAATCAATCTAAGTCCTTTAAGCCAATTCTTTGGACTTAGTCAAATTCTATCCAAACCAAGTCAAAACCAATGAATTTTCTCTCAAATCAATCATTCATTCAATTATTTATTCAAATATAAATAAAATCTACAATCATCAAACCAAATTCAAGTCAAGCCTAACTTAGCCCTTTTGACTTAAAACTTTCAATTGCACCAAAATCCCTTAGACTCAAATTGATTGTCATTGAATTTATTTTCCAATCTAGGGCTCATACATAAGTTCAACTAAACTTGAATCAAACCAAAACCAAACCAATTGACCCACTTAGGTCTACTTGACTTAAAGTGACCTTAAGGACCCATTTGAGCCAACTTCCAATCCAACCTAAATTGGATTGAACTAAGCTCACAAAAATCTTCTACCATGATCATTGATCACCCTAGGATGATCAATTGCAATCAATTTGGCTAAACCAAGACCAATTGGCTATTTGATACAAATTGACCTAAATTGGTCTAAATGACCAAATCAGGTCAAATCATGATCTAACCCAAATTGATCACAACCAATGGTTAAAGTTCATTCCAACTTGATTAATGAACTTGTACAAAGCCATAATTAAACCCAATTTGATCAATTGAGCACAATTGGTCAACTTGGCCCAACCTAGCCCAAATTGGCCTAAAGGGTCAATTTCACCTAAATCCAAATTAAATCCAAATTAATTCAAACTAAAAATCAAATTCATCTTCAATTAGTCAATTGAACATGAATCAACCCATAACCCAAGCTAATTTGGCCATTTTTTTATCAAATGGTCAATTTGATATGACCCATATGACCCAATTGGGCCAAATCCTTGAAACCAAGCCAAGACCCATTGGGGCTGATCAAAAACCCAAACCCATTTGGGATCAGCCCAAAACTAACCCAAACCCATTTAAATTCCTCATGGATCCTTCCCCACATAGGATTCCACCCAACCTCATTTAATTCTCCCATCACATGCACTTAACTCCTCCAACATTTGCATTGAATAGGGTGATCATATGGCAGCAAGAGAGGACTTTGGAGAAAAATCAAAGTCTTCAATCAATCCATCATCCCCCAAGCAAGATGGCAATGTTTGGAGCCAAAAAATTCAAAAAAATAATATTTTTTGGCCATTATAAAGGAGGAGATGAGGCTTTAGATCTCTTACTCCCACCACCATTCAGCCCCTCAAAACTCCCCAAAGCACGAAGGAACACATTCCCCGTATCTTTGAGCCATTTTTGAGCTCAAAAATATAAGTAGTTATTTTTTCGGTGAGGCGACGGTAAACATCGGAGAAGACGACGTTTCAAAAGGAGGCGAAAATTAAAGATCATTTCAAAGCTTTCTCACATACCTAGGAGTTCGCTCGGATCTTCACCGTAGCCGGAAACCATCCCCGACGAGGTAAATTTTACCAAACTTTAGCCAACCTTAGGATTTCTCATTTTTTGTTTTAATTTTCTTACAGTTTTAGGAATTTTCCCTAGATAATCCTACATTTTTTTACTTTAAATCATCCCAATTAAAAAATAAAAATTTTTTGGTGTGAATCAACGTGAAAATGAGCCCATTCGGACAAGTTTTCACTTAAACTCATTTTTTCCCTTTAAAAGCAAAACACGTTCACCGTTTGGCGCTACATCGTCATCGATCCCAGTTCAGAATGGTGCTCGATCGCGTGCATCGCGATCGGCGCCTGGATCTCGATGATGCATCTGACCATCCGATCGTGTGGTTCCGATCGGACGGCTCAGTCGTGTGCGATCATCGCGATCGATCTAGATCGCGATCGATATGGACCGTGATGATCGGATGGTCGAAATGCGGTCGCTCTCCAAATATTGACGGTCTTTCCCACCCATTGGTATCGACCGTCAAATTTTTTATTATACAACAATAAAAATTTTTATAATTTAAAATTAATTTAAATCACCTAAAAATTCAAAAATTCATAGAAAATAAAATACTTAACCAAAAAATTACAATTGCGTTGGATTCCAATCCAAATCCAAAATTCTCAAATTTCAGAGTATTTTGAGCTTAATTTGAGTTTTAGTGAAAATCAAATTTTATTAATTAAACCAAATATATATGTCAGATTAAGAAATTTTCAAGGATTTAAACTAAAGTTAAAACACACTTACCTTAAAATTTCAAGTGAAAGGACTTCTAGATTGGGAGAAATTAAATTTTGATGTTGAGATTGTCCATTTTAATAAAATAAATCAAATAAAAATTCAAAATTTACAAAATCTTCAAAATGGCTTAAATCACTTCAATTGACATCTATGACTTAAAAAAATAATGGTTTTGAATCCTAATGAACCCCAAACAAACACTTAAGATTAAAGTTTAATCAATTAAGGAGTTAATTAAACAAAATCTAAAAAATAATTTAAATATCAAATCAAAATGAGAAATGAAATAGAACTTAAGCAATCATTAATCAAATATCAAATCAAAAATATCATACTTAGAGGAAATTAAATATGATTTAAGCTAATAAAACTCAATTAAATGATTAAATCTTAAATCAAACTTAAAATTAAACAAATCTAGGAAACTTAACATGGGTGAAACCGTATAACTAAATCTACAGCATGGAATCTTAATCATATGAACCCAATGAGTATAAATAAAATTGAAACTAATTAATCATTAAATAAACTAAAAAATCAAATTGATTAATAAACCAATACAACATAATCATTTCAATACTAATCAATTAAACCAAATAAAGTTAAAGTAAACTTAATTAACATATGATTAAATCACATCCATTTGAAATAAGATAATTAATTAATATTAAATATTTCAATCTAATAACTAAATCAAACATGTTATTGAAATAAAAAAATGTAAATGAATGAAATTAAAATAAAACAATTAATTCACTTAATAATAATGATGAGTAATAATAATCCTTTAATCAAATCAAACTAAAGTAAAATACTTAACTAAATCAAATCACTCACATGGGAAATTAAGTCATTAATCTCTAATTAAACTAACCCTTAATTAATCTAATTTTAAATTTTAACCTTAATCAAACTTAATTAATAACATCTAATTAATGCAAACTTAATAAATTAATCCATCATCTTAATAAACCAAATTATTTTATAAACCACATTAAAATTAATTCAAATCAAACACTTATTAATCTCTAATTAATAATCACACTAAAATAAAAAGTAATTAAGTTAATCAAATTAATCATATCAAACTTAAACAATCAAATATAAAATGCAATTAAATGCTAATCAAATCCTAATTTAAACTTAAATCATTAACTTAATTACATCATTAATTAAATCAATATGAAATCAAATTAAAAATTAAACAAATCTTTATTTAATTTAATAATTAATATACCTCTTAAATAAACTAACTAAGTTAATCCAATTAATGATATTAAACCTTAATCAAACATAAATGCAATTAAATACTAATCAAACCTAAATTAAACTTAAATTATTAAGTCATTAATTACATCATTAAATTAAACAATAACCAAATTAAAATTAAACAAATCTTTATAATTAACATAATACACTTTTTTAAATAAAATCACATTGAACCTAACATGACCAATAAATCAAATTAAATCAAATTAAATTAAATTAAGAAAGACTCTCATCAATTTAATATGTAATCAAATCAAATCTCATTCAACACTTAAATAAGATAAACTAATTAACTATCCATATGAAATCAAAATGCAAACCAAACTTTGATAAACATGACAAATGGATGAGATTAATAAAATCCTAATTACAAGAATCAAACTCAATTAAAATCAAAATAAAATCTCAATTAATCTAATCAATCAAACTACAAATGAATGAGCCATAATCAAATCAAATAAACATAAAGTCAAGTCACATAACCATAATCAAAGAAAATAATTAAATATTAATTTAAAAGGATATATTGAATTATCAAGATTTAATTAAATCAAAACATCTAATCTAAATTAATCAATCATGAATTTAAACTTAAACTTCATTAGATATCAAGGATATTCAATTATTGGATGTAATTAAACCAAAACATCTAATCAAAATCAATCAATCAAATACTTAAAACCAACTCAAATTTTATGCTCTAAATCAAATCAAATGAATTACACAAATTCAAAATGGGCTAATTAAGATACTTAAGGACCTTAGTTAGATTCTTTAAGAATTAGGATGTAGAATAGGGTGAGTTCCATCTATAAATGGAATTCATTCTACTCTTCATTCTTGAAAACCTAAACATCATTTTAACCAAATAAAAGTAAAATAAAAATGAAAAAAAATCATTAAATCATTTAAATTGAAATCACCCAAGGTAAAATTTAAACAAATTCAAACTCTAAATTGAAACTTAAACTAAAGAAGCCTAGTAAAGTCTTCACATAAGCCTTAAGCACACACATTAGAATACTAAGTTACCACTTCTAGTGCTAAGTTAGGGCATTGTACGTATGATGTTGTATTTTATTTGGTGATGTAATATTTTAGACTGGATGTTAGGGTGTATGTTTCATAGACTGGATGTTAGGCCATTATTAGTCTAATCATGTTATCTACATGGGGTCGTCGTAATAAAAATTATAAATGCATTTGTTATGCAAGTTGCTTTTCCCCTAAGCATAATTCATGTTAGGATAAGTGGGCTTGGTTGCCCATGTGTGGGGTGCTAAGTCCAAATTATTCATATAACTGCTTAGTTTGTATGATATGTTTAGTTAACATTTATTTTGCAAGTGTAGCTAGATTTACTTTTCCTATTTTTGATATAATTTTATATTAGGAATTAGGATTAGTGTTATGGGGATTAGGATGAGTGAGTGAGGAAGGCTTAGTCACAGGGTGCCCAGATGCCTTTGGAGCAAATCAAATCAAAAGGAAGAGAAGGAAGAAATGAGGAAAAGAAGACCCCCATAGCATGTATTATTTTTTGTAATCCGGGTTGTATAAGGGTAGAGCTCAACTACCCATTTTTTTCTCTTTTGGGTATGCAAGGAACACGGCCTTTTATTCTTTTACGGTAGTCTATAAAATTGTTTGATGTTGTGTATAGATTGTGCATTAGAAGAGCACACTTTTCATAGTTTCTTTATGATTAATGCTTGAATGTGTGGCCAGGATGCGATAGGCTCTTATGATAAAATTAAATTTTCTATCCCACTAAAAACTCATAACTAAAATTTTAAAATAATTCATAACCTCATATAAAATCCTAGGAATTAAATCAAGATAATAAAATTTTTTGTAACCCCTTAACTGGATGAATGAATGTATAATATCATGCATGTCATATTATTCCACTCTTGTTAAGAGGGGACTTCCATCTTTGCCAGAGAATGAAGGATTAACCTATGAGGGCCTTTGGTGAAAGAACACCCCTTTGTCTCTTAATTTGGCCCATAATGAAATTTTCATACATTTAGGCATACAAAATCCCATAGCTTGTGTCAAAATAAAGTCCAAAAGAATCAAATAAATTTGATAAATTTTTCATTAGATTAAGTGATCGTTTCATACCACTCATGCTCTAGTCTTTTAGGGAGTGAGTTTAAGGACTTAGTCTCCTTTCTAAATAAACAAGCATCTTGCAAAGCATAAGACTTTCATGGATTTAAAGCATAGGAGTTAGTTGGCATTCACTCCTCAGAAGTCCAATGTCAGTGGTTATCCTCTCTTGTGGAGGTAAATCATATACCCTTTCACTTAGATTTAGTCATGCCTTTGTTTTGTACCATGGCTCCTTAGTTTAGGAATCTGAGGTAGCTGTTTCCTTCGGGCTTCAAGCATAAATCTTCACCTCTTAAGCATTTCTACAATCTTATGTTATGGAATCATAAGCCCTAGCAATCTAATGAAATATCAACTCAAATAATTAACTCTCTTCAAATTTTAAAAATATAAAGCCCAATTATAGGTAGATTGGAATGCTCACTAGGCTTCTAGTATCATGAGCATTTCCTACTTTCTCTTTGGATCCAAATAAGTCTTCTCTTGATCTATCCCATTTGATTTTCTAAAAGCCAATCCTTTGATAGTTTTAACCTTGAAATCTTTGGAGATCATAATTGTCTTTTAATCGAGTATTCTTAAGAATTCTCATTCCTTAGGATGTAATTAACTATGGGGCTTGCCTCTCCATAGGAAACTTAATGAACCCGGCTTAAAATAAATCCTACTTTACTTTTCCATATAAAGTAGGGGAAAGATCTGGTATATTGAAGACCCATCATGCCTTAGAGTCCTTATTAGGTTATTAGGTCCATTATAGGTGGTGATTTCTATCTTTTGAGATAGTACATCATTCTTGTTCGATCACTTTAATAAGTACCCCTAAGATCTGCGTGGTGTCCCACATCTCAAAATAAACACCACAGATTTTTTTGGCAACTCCGCTGGGGATGGTTCCTCTCTCCATCTTTAGTAGACAATTATTGTCTCCAAGCATCGATAGTGGACTTATATTTTATATAGGCCTGAGACTATCATTCTTTTCATTGGCACTTAGCTTATTTCATCCTTAAGCAAAGCTCAACATCCTTTGGTTTTAGGACCTCACTCAGGTGTTCTTAAAATTCTATTAGTTCCCCAATAGGTGAAAATTAAAATTAATCAAACAAAGGAGATGACCAAAATTAACTCTTCACCATCGATGGTGAGGAAGGTTCATCCATGAACAATAAGAAAATAAAATTCTTATAAAATAACATGTCTTTCCAAAAAGCACTTTTTCAAAATCCACATAATAAGTGATCTTTACACAAAAATTTGTAAGAAATTTTCAAAAAGGCACAAAACACATATAACCAAACCTCGTTTAACAAATTCTATGATTGTTACAAGGAGGTTTCTTTTTAAAAATCAAAATCAACAATTTTTAATGTATTTTCAAATGCACATTTTCTTTGGAAGTGGCTATCCCCATCCCACACACTCAAATTTGTTGGATGGAGATTCTATTTTTGAATAAAACCATGATATAAAAATTGAAACTCCACTTAGCATACTTCACATGTGCTAGAGTTGAAGTTTCCCCTCTTTTCAAAAAGCAATAAACCATACACACACAAAAGAGAAGTCAAGACATATTTGAACCCCCAACTTGACATAACCAAATTTGTCAAATGGGAGTTCCCCTTCCCTTGGAGAAGGTAGAGCAAATTGAATTCTATTTGCATTTGTCATAAAACTTCTTGCCAAAGTCTTGGACTTCAAAACACATTGGGAGCTCATTTGACATGTCCAAGTATATCAAATGAGAACCCCTTTGAAAATCATAAGAACAAATTGAACTCCATTTAACATACCTAAGTTTGTTAAATAAGTTCTTTTCTTTCAAAATCATAAACACATTTGACTTTCACTTAACATATCAAATTTGTTAAGTGAGTTTCATTTTCAAAATCATAAACACATTTGACTTTCACTTAACATACCAAATTTGTTAAGTAAGAGTTTCATTTTCAAAATCATAAAACATTTGACTTTCACTTAACATACCAAATTTGTTAAGTGAGAGTTTCATTTTCAAAATTATAAACACATTTGACTTTCACTTAACATACCAAATTTGTTAAGTGAGAGTTTCATTTTCAAAATCATAAACACATTTTGACTTTCACTACAAAATTTTTAAGTGAGTTTCATTTTCAAAATCATAAACACTTGAATTTCATACATACAAATTTGTTAAGTGAGAGTTTCATTTCAAAAAAAATCATCACATTTGACTTTAACATCATACCAAATTTGTTAAGTGAGTTTCATTTTCAAAATCATAAACACATTTGACTTTCACTTAACATACCAAATTTGTTAAGTGAGAGTTTCATTTTCAAAATCATAAACACATTTGACTTTCATAACATACCAAATTTGTTAAGTGAGAGTTTCATTTTCAAAAAATCATAAACATTTGACTTTCACTTAACATACCAAACTTGTTAAGTGAGAGTTTCATCTTCAAAATCATAAACACATTTGACTTTCACTTAACATACCAAATTTGTTAAGTGAGAATTTCATTTTCAAAATTGAATCATTTGACTTTCACTTAACATAAATATGTTAAGTGAGGTTTCATTCAAAATCAATCACATTTGACTTTCACTTAGCATACAAATTTGTTAAGTGAGGTTTCATTTTCAAATCATGACATTTGACTTTAACATTTGTTAATTATTTCAATCATAAACATTTGACTTTCACTTCAAACATTTTTGTCTCTTCTTTTCAACACACATTTAATCTACATACCAAATTTGTTAAAGATCAATTTTTCATGCCAACATTTGACTTTCACATACCAAATTTGTTAAGTGAAAGCCTCATCATCAAACACAAATCAAACACATGTGGCATCTTAACATACCAAATTTAATTTAGTAAATCATTTTAAATCAAAATATGACACAATAATCAACAAATAACACACAATCACAACTCTTCTTAGGTACCCTAATTTTAAGTAGAGGTCTTTCAAGCTATCAATATTTTCAAACAAGATGCACAAACCATAAATATCTCCAAGAAAATCTCTCCTCAAATTTTAGAACCCACCCAACCTACCTAAATCGGTTGAGTATGGGTTCTAAATCAAAATTAAATGGCAAAGACTCTCCTCAATATCCAAATCTCTCCAAAAAACCCCACTTAACATTTGAATGGTTGAGTGGGTTCAAAATTAACTTTGTTATGGAACAAATATCAAGGTAGAATCCTGATACAAGTTATATTTCCACAAATGCAGACATACAGCTCTGATCAGCCAGTGCAGTCTTTTAAGTTTTCACACATGGTAGCTCAGAAGTACGTGTTTACTTTTCCTTTAGTTTGGCCTTGGATCGGTCGATCCTCGACTTTGCCCACCTCATTCATTTTGGCCATGGTTTGAGGGGGGGTTAGGGACCTCACAAATGTCAAAGTGTGGTGAGGCGAGCGGTCATCCAGGTTGATATGTCATCTGATTCAAAGTTTCTCTCACTAAAGAGGAAGGCTATGATAATTCATGTTGATTCAGTTGCTGCACTCAATGGTTCCCCTTATGAGGGAAAGCACCCACTTGTTGGTTCCTTCAAGGGAAGGCTACCCTATCTTGGGATAGTCTCCCCACTGAGGTTGGGTCTAGTTCTCATACTCACGCATGGATCAACCCATGATCAGCCAAGGACTAAGGCTTCCTGTCTGGGTGATGAGTTACCTAGGATAGTGTCTCCTCTTATCACAGAGAATAAATTTCACCCTCTCTTTGATTTCAATGGAGAGGAAGACATTAGGGGGATCTCAATTTCACCTCCATAGTTCATTTTGGCTCCATCGTGTGAGAAGGTTGTATGTCGGTCTTAGATGGTTCAGTTTGAGCTTGGATCAGTCTGCTCAATTTAATTTACGTTATGTCATCCCTCGTAGTGTAGGCAAACACATTAGACAAGAGAGGAGGGAGGCAGTATCGACGATTAGAGTAGAGAGAGATGTAGTACGTCGGGGCCTCGGTGGCCTCAGCCCTTATGGACTTTCCCGATCAACGTGCTACCCATGTTGATCATATTGATAGCATTCTACTGACGGGTACTACCCACCATAGGAGAGAAGCTCCTGCCCAGAGAAAGCTGGTGTTGCCTCCACCACATCGATCCACTCCTCGCCCACCATCATTTTTTCGGTCCATCCATCATCCTACAAAGTAGAAGATAACATCCGGGGAAAGTCTCATTGGTGATCGGCTACCAGGGGTCCACTTCATCTACTCCATCGGTGAGAGGAGTTCCCTCGACCTCCTACTTTAGCCTTGGTGAAGAAGGAGTGGTCACCCTGCAGCGTCATGGTCGCACCACCATAACCACCACCATCAGTCTCTGCAGCAGCAGTAAAAGGGGAAGGGGACAGTCCTACGGTCCCCATGACAGTGGATCTCCCTAGGGACACCACTCCACCCATGAGCAGTCATAAGCATGTCTCTTCCAGCAGTCATGACCCTGCCAGAGCCAGCACTCCAATGATAGGCAGTGTTAAGTGCATCTCCGACAGTGAGCACAACCCCTCCACCTGTCAGTAGTGAGTGTTTGTCCCTATACAATTAGATCACTCGTTAGATGAGATCACCGCTCAGTACTTCGCTTAAAAGAGGGAACTCTTTGGGGCGATTGCTCTAATGAAGAGGATGCTAGGGTCAGTTTTGATCTAGATGAGGATGATCTCTTGGAGGACTCAGTGGAAGTCCATATGGTCGACACTAGGGGTTCCCTCCTTAGGGATCAGCATAGCGAGGAGGGTGTTGTAGTTGAGAAGAAGACACAGCTCATTCAACCCAACACCTTCATCAACAACTAAGGTAGAGAGATGAGCATATCATTAAGATGGAGAAAAGAGTTGAAGACTTGTTAGCGGTCTTAAGGCCAAGCTCCATCATGCCTACTCCCCTTAGAGTCACCACCCTAGGTTGTTGCATATTCTAGATTAAGAGTACATCTCCGTGGACCAGATAGTGGGATGCATGGGAAGGTCACATATAGTACCTCCATGCAAAAAGATATAAAGCATATGGTGGAACAACAAGTGAAGGAAATTGGCATGCGGTGGCTCATCGTTCCAAAGGTAGACCTACCAAGAGGAATTTATGTAGTCTAATATCCCAAGGGTTTTGTGCCACCATCCTTCAAGATCTTTGATGGCAGTGGAAACCTCGGCAGCATATAGCACACTTTAGAGCTGGTTGTTGTAATGCCGGAGGTAGTGATGCACTTCTCTTCTCTCTTAGTTAGCGATTGATTACATTTGATTGGTACTGAACTGCCAATAGTTCATGAAGACTTTGTTGGAGCACCTCTTCATCAAGAGAGTTTGTTGGAGCCAAGAAGGGTCTGGGTGACCTGTGTGCATAAAATCCCAATGAGTCCCTTGTTGATTATATTCTCGGTGACAAAACCGAGTATGAAAATGAACCACATGTCAAATAACATGCATAGAAATTCTTTTCAAGAATATTCATGGCGGTTACTTTCATGCTCAAGATTTACAATCAAAACCTTTGAGAATTAATCAACAAGGCCTAGCCTACAAGGGAAGTCAAAGCTTTTCAAGACCAATCGTTCAAGACCCAAGCCCATAGAAAGCATTGAGAAAAAGCCGGGTAGTAGTGTTAGTAGATAAAGGGAAGCGCCGGAGCTCAATATGAGAGACCTGCTGCAGACCTCCATTTTCACCTCCTCACCACCACCTTGCATACAACCACAAGCCAGCTTCCTCCATAATATACTCGGTACTCATATCCACCACCGGTAGCTATTACCCACCTACTTCTTAGATATTGCCATCATTCAAGAGGTAGTTAGGAAGATCTTTAAGAATATCTTAAAGAAGACTTTCATTACACGAGCCAAGAGGCGGAAGATGTGGGTGGCGTAATGATCCTAACTATTGCCCTATCACCGCATGGTTAGTCATGTCTTGGAGGATTGTGTCACCTTTAAGGGCGCTTGAGCATGCTATAAGTCGAGATTATCCCAAGAATACTTGTTAGAACAACCCTCCAGTTCTCGAGTAATTCTTGGGGATACTGATCCTCTTAAGATAAAAGAAGGTTGGGATATTGCCTTATCAAACCTCTAAAAGTGGTCTCTAAGATCAAAAGCTTTCTTTATAGGTTGAAGTAACTCAAACCTCCAACAACAAGGAAGGTTTGCAAGTTATAAAGATAACTTGAAGAAGGTGTCACCAGACGACTACCTTACTTGCGGGACATAGTAGCACATCAGTCTAGCATTTCATCCACCATTACAACTACTACTTCTTCCTCCACTAGCTCCTCTTTTGCCAATAAGAGTGTTGTATCAATGGGTAATGGAAATATACCCCTAATCCTGCTTACTTTATTAGATTTCTATCATGTACCTCCATCTGAGAAGAAATCAATGAAGAAAGCTTTCACTTACATCTTGTCCACTTCTAATACTCTAGATTTTATTCCTCTAAAACTCTCCAAGTCTACAAAATAATAATGATAACTCTAGTTTTGATCATTCTTCTTGATTTAGAAATGGATTTTTTCTAAATCACGGGCCACTCTTGAGATTTATTTCGAGTCATCTGACTCCGATGATCCTATAGGAGAAGTGGTAGGTACACATAATGAGAAGGTAGAACTTCTTATAAATTCATCATTCCAAGAGATCACTAAAGTTAACCTTCGCAGTGGCAAAGTTCTACCTCTTAGGGTGGCACCTCAAGATAAAGGTAAGTAAATCATTAGTTCTAAAAAGATAGCCTCCACAAGATGCTCCCCATGGATATGCTTGTTAGGATCAAAGGTTGGCTACAACATCCTAGCACATCTTAGAAAGGCTAAGTTAAGCATATATGATGCCCTTATCTTATCCAAAGAGATGAGGGAATCTCTAATCAAGGCTCTTTTTGATCCAGAGATATGCTTAGCCGTGACCCATTCTAAAGGAGGTTAGTAGTTTAGAGGACACTCCAAGTTACATTTGGTGATGAAGACTTGCTTAGGAGCGACCAAGCACAAGTCTTTACATTACGATATATATTGAGATACTGGATATCAGAGTTGTTGATCATGGTGCATCGGTGAATATTATGACTAAAACCCTCTTACTTGAGGATTGATATCTCAAACTTTCAAAAGAGGGATGATGTTGAGAGGATTCAATGAACAAGGTGAGAGGGTTTAGGCTCTATAGTGTGTTGAAGTAGATGATTGGAAGACTACCGCCAAGTTTCATATTATAGACTGAGATAAATCTTTCAATGCATTGCTTAGGAGACCATGGATACATGAGAATAACATGGTTCCATCCTCTCTACACTAATGCATGAAGTTCATGAGGGGTGGGATTGAATATCGCATCAAAGGAGATCTTAAGCCATTCACAATTCATGAGGTCAGAATATATGAGGATGCACTACTATCTCCCTCAAAATCAACAACTCTATTCTCCTGAACTTGGTGACAGTTCAAAAATAAAAGAAAAAGAAAAGGAAAAAGAAAAAGAAAAAGAAAAGAAAAATAAGAAATGAGAAAGAAAACAAAAGGGAGCGAGAAATAGACTTAGAGGAGAAAGTAGAACCTAACATTATATTCCACTCATAGTTCGTTACTCCATTTGAACATATGGGTAGGATGACTCGACCTCCACCGAGGAAGAGGATCGAGGACATGCCTAGGGGGGAAGACCTCCTTATTGGCCATATAGAGAGTTATGTCCCAGACTACACCTACTATCATATAGACTTAGAATCTAGTTCAGGAGGATGAGTCATATATGATTAGTATGCTAGCACAGCAATCCCATGCAAGTGATATTAGGCAGACGGTGATGAAGAGGCTCTAAGCAAAGCATAAGTGTATCCAAGTCTATATATGAAAGTGGGCATGGTTGAACTTTAGCTCTAACCCCACTTTCCTCATAAAAGTTGAGGGTTTTGGTAGTTAAGGAAGCCCCAGTCTTCCATAAATGTAAAGGTGCAAAAATTCTTTCTTGGAGCATCATCCTCAAGTCAAGAAAGATGTAGAACTTGAGGATGATTCATATAGATTTAATAGAATTACCTTTTGATTGGTACTCTTGTGTTCTTAATTTAGCAAAGAAAGGATTAATTCCACATGCTTGGTCTAAACATAAGTCGATTACTTTGAAAGGTTATGGGACAACAAATGGACATTCACAATCAAGATGGACTAGGATTGGTATAGTGGGTCGATTGATGATGATGATTAGTCACCAATCATTTGGAATCGATAGGTTCTTTTCAAATCATGCTAACTCATATGAGGTATGCTTAGAAACTTTAGGTGATCCAAATGACTTTGAAGTCAAGGATGCACCGGAGTTGAAGAGGAGATCAAATCAACTATGAGCTCAAAGAAATCAACTAGGGAAGAAGATCCATCAATATATCAGTTCTCTATTGAATGAAAAGAAACAATGATTTAGTGAAGCTATTACGAGTTTAAGGATTTGTTTGCATGGAGTTATGAAGAGATATCTATCTTCGACAGGTCCATAAACTAGCAATACAGCTAACCTATCAAGCGGGCTCTAGACACATGTGATTAGACATTGAACAGGTCACTTTGAAATCAAGAAATTGATCAATGTTAGCTTTATTAGAAAAAAATATCTACCGGTTGGCGGTGTCATCCCATTTAAGAAAAGAATGGCCAAATTCATATGTGTTGATTTTAGGGATCTAAATAAGGCATGTCCTAAGGATGAATTTTTTACTTCCTGTACCAGAATTAATAGTTGACATCGCCTCATCTCATGCAGTATTCTCTTTTATGGATGGGTCATCTGGCTACAACTAAATTAAGATGGCCCCAGAGGATGAAAGAAAGAAACACTACCTTTTGAACCCGATCATCTATTGTTATAAGGTCATGCCTTTTTTAAAATGTCAACATACATACGGGCCATGACTTCGAATCTTGATGAACTCATTCATCATCAAGTTGAATGCTCGATGATCTCATTACAAAAGCAAAGAAAAGGAAGACCATCTCTTTGACTTGAGTAGTTTTGAATGGTTAAGATAATAATATAATCAAAATGAACCCGAAGTGTGCATTGGGTAGCTTCAAGAAAATTCCTTAGGTTTGTTGTCAGACACACAGGAATTTCCAACATATTTCAAGACTTCAAGCAATATCGATGGTGACGGATTTTAGCGACTATCCAACCATTTGTTCATATTATATACATTGCATTAGATGACTCCTTTGTTGGCTCAAACCAATAATGAAGGGAAGGAGAATGCTCTCTATTATCTCAATCATCGTCTAATCCTTGTTGAGGCAAACTATCCACCTATTGAAAAGCACTTCCTAGCTTTAATTTTTGCATCCCAAAAGCTACAATATTACATAATTTATCATAAGGTGAACTTGATCTCTAGAGTCAATCCACTGTAATATCTCATGACACGACGACTTATCTGGACGGTTGGCGTTGGTCCATGATTTTATCGCAATTTGACATAACATTTGTACCCCTCCGTGTCGTAAAGGACAAGCAGTTGAGGATTTCTTAGCATCATCCACTCCTATTGACTCTCCACTTGATGATCTCCCCAATGAACAAATCATGAACTTAGGGGTACTAATGCTCTGTGAGAGATGTACTTTGATGGTGCCTTCCTCTCAAAGAGGAGAAGAACCATAATTTACTATCAGGGAAGGCAGGGTAGAATAGTTCTCTAACTCCAACCATGATGTGATGAGATTCTCATATCATCCAATCCATGCACCAACAATGAAGCTGAATATGAGGCTCGATTATCGGTCTAGGTTAGTCTTATACTATGCATCCAGTATCAACATCTTTGGGGATTCTCGTTAGTCATCAACCAAATCATTGGGTCTATAAAGTTCTAAAGCCTAAGCTCCATCATTACCATAAATACTATGGAGTTATTGGCCCAAATCCCGGTTACCATCTACAAGATTCTCGAGAGAGAATAGCAGGCATATTAGCCAAGCTTGCCAAAGAGTTGGCATGTTCAGAAGATGTGTCCATTCAGATAAGGGTCTGAAATAGACAAGTCTTATCTCTTATTGATGCTGAACTCATTGGGAGATTCTCTCTTGAAAGGGAGGTTGTCATTGCCAAAAAATGAGTCAGTTAGAACCATTCATGGATTATTTAAATACAGGTAAACTACTTCAAGAGAAATCACTAGCACGCCAGGTGAAGCAGAGAGCCCTTTCCTATACTCTTGTAGGCAGCACCTTGTATCGGTAGTCCTTCGATCATATGGAGTTACATTGTCTGGATAAACACGAAGCCCGTGGATCGAGGTACACTCGTTTATGTGGGACACCAATCGTCCAAAGATGAAAGCCAAGATTAAGATACTAGGATACTACTAGCCTTTGATGATCACAGAATGCATGGAAGTAGCTAGGAGATGACATCAATGTCAGGTACATGGTGTGGTCTTACATCAACCACCTAATATTCTACATCTTACATTGGCCTGATGGCCATTTGAGTGTTGGGGTACTGACATAGTGGGTCCGATCGATCCTCCTTCTTGCAAAGGTCATCGATTCATTCTACTTGACTACTTTTCCAAGTGGTAGGCAATCCCACTTAGAGGTCACTCGACATGCTCATTTTTAGAACCATATCATATATAGGTTGGTGCCTCGATAAATTATATCCGATAATGGTACTACATTCAAGAGCACTAAAATCAACAGCTTTGCTCAAAAACATAGCATATATTGGAGATATTCTACCATCTACAACCTAAAGGCAAATGAGTTAGCAGAAGCTTTCAACAAAACCCTCATTCAAATACTGAAGAAGACACTAGATGATAATAAGCGATGGCATGAGCAGTTGGTTGAAGAAGCCTTGTGGGCCTACGCACCATATACAAAACTCCAACTCAATCACCCCTTTCTCCTTGGTGTATGGGTTGAAGCCGTTCTACCATTAGAGTCCAACTCCCATCACTGTCATGGATAGCAAAATCAATGGAGCAGAACACCAAGTTGCGTTGGAAGAGCTCGAAGGTTTGGAGGAGAGATGCCTACGGGCATGCAGAACCTCGAGTTATACAAAGCCAAGATGATTCAAGCTCATAACAAGTTAGTCCATCCTAGAGCTTTTCAAGTAGGAGAGCTTATTTTAGTTCTAAGGAGGTTAATTGTTGCGTCGAAGATAGAGGCAAGTTTGAACCCACTTGGGAAGGCCCTTATATCATAGAAGGCTACCAAGGAGGGGTCTTATCAACTCATAAATTATAAAGGAGAGCACCCGATGCTTCCAATCAATGGGCTCTACTTAAAGAAATATTATCCATAAATCTTGTTTGAAAATAATTATCAATAAAACTTCTTTTCATCTCAAATTTCATTTCTTCTCTGTTAAAAATATCTTTTGCTTTATGAATCACCGTGATATATTTAGGATAGGTGTAAGAAAACCCAAGCGGCATCATATTCCCTCTTTCATAATAGAAATAAACATATATCTTTTATCTCGGGCTATTTTGATGCGGGAGCAAGTCCCCTGTGGCACTCACTCATTAGTGCTTTTCTAGGTCAGTCCCATCTACCACTATATGTCACCACTTGTTGGAGGATGTGAGTCCCCATGCTTTCTTCTTAACTTGGCCATGTAAATCGGCAGCTGCCTTGTTGGTAGTAGCTTCTTGTAAATAGCTACCCTATATTGACTTTGCTTAGAGGATGTAAACCTAGCTTTCTTCTTGACTAGCCATATGCATTGGTAGAGTATATTTGAGGTTTAGGATAAGTCCCAGGCTCCTTTCCTCTTGACTAACTTTTGAGTCTTGTCCTTCACAAGACTCCTCATTTAGTAATTGCCTGGGTGGATATGTCGGCAAAGATAGACTATCCGGTGATCGGTTCACTTTAGAGATGTAAGTAGCCTTCTTTCTAGGCGATTATCGTAAACTCGGGCACCGGTTGGTTGATGTTATCGTCATCTTGTGGCAATTGGATCACCACTCTTGCCTTAGTCCCGAGCTTTCTCCTTGAGTTGGCCACGAATACTATTTGATATATGAGCCATGTCATCTTCTCAGGTGTTGGATTAAGCCTTTAGCGCCCATCCCCTTGTGGGCATTCTATTTGGATCACATCCTTGACCCCATTTAGACACTACCGGTTACTTTTGGATTGGACGGTCCCCTTTCCTAGTAACCACCACGTGGTTGGAGAATTTGTTCTGGATGCATAGATTCTCCATTGGTTATAAATCGAGATAGGACTAGGCGATATAAGCTCCTTCTCGGTTTGATCCCTCACAAACCAACAGGTCCATTAAAATAAACTAAACAAATAAACAAAATTAATTGCTTGTGGATTAGGAATTCAAGCCTAGTGGCCCCTTTCCAAGCGCATCTATCTTTAGGGAAGTGTCGCAAAACTCCTATAGGGACTACTTTGAGTTGAGATAAGTCCCCGGGTCGACACTCTCTCAAGTGCCTTAGGTCGGGTTCAACTTATTGTGCCACCAATGAGTTACCCGATCATCTTTGCTTTGAAAGATATAAGTCTAATGCATTCTTTCCATGATCATTGCAAGCGACCGGGGGTCCAATTTATTTGTGCATGGCGACCGATCACCAGTGGTTCCTTGTTTAGGATGATGTGAGTCCCGCTTTCTTCCTAACTTGACCATTGCAAATCGAAAGGCACCCCTTAGGTTGGTTAGTTCTACCTAACGGTTGGTAGACTATCCCTTTGGATTTGTAAACCTAAGATAGGTCTAGGATGATATTAGCTCTTCTTAGTAGATCCATTGCACACTGATAGGGTCCATCTAAAATTAAATTAATTCTGACTATTCTTGAGTCGATATGAGTCCTGGCATTTCAAATAGTCGCCCTAGGTCGGGATTGATCATTGTGCCATCGATAGATCAAATGGTGATCCCTACTTTGGAAGATGTAAGTCTATACATTTTTCTTCCAAGTATAGTCATTGCACATGAGGAAACCCTTAGGCGGATAGTCTACCTTGTGGGGTAGACTACCCTTTGGACTTATAAATCTGAGATAGGTCAAGGCCGACATAGCCCCTTCTCAGTGGGTCCATCGCATGCCAACAGGTCCACAACATAACACACTAAATTAAATTAAATCAAATCAAATCAAATTAATCATCAGGACTACTCTTGAGTTGAGGTAAGACCCCTGCACTTCGTGGTCATTAGGGTCCAATTTATTGTGCCATCTAGATCACCCCAAGCGATCCCCTACTTTGGAAGATGTAAGTCACTATGCCTTCTTCCTAGAATAGTTGCAAGAAAGGCAACCACTTAGATAGTCCTACCTTATGGCGGTAGACTACCCCCTTTGGACTTAAATCTAAGAAGCCAAGGCGGCTCTTTCTTAGTGTGGTCCATCATCGCATGGTCCATACAAAATAAATTTAAAACCAACCTCCCCGGTGGAGTCAAATTAAACATAAAACAAACCAAATTTTCTCCAGTAGTGCAAATCAAATAGCCTCCCAGCTAGATCTAAATCAAATACAATCAGTACATCCCAGTGGATATGCCCTCCTCAATCTAAACCCTTCTCCCAATGGAGCCATAATATTAAACCAACCTCCCTAGTGGAGTCTAATCAAATCAGAACTCTAATCAAATTCTTATCTCAGCGGATACACCCAAATAAATCATACTCATAATCAATCTTGATCCATATCCCAATGGATAACTTGAACTGTTTCCCTAGAGGAAGGTTCATGTACTCAATCCCGATAGATTCTTTCTTGCTCTCTATGCCCTTGGCATAAAGAGAGCTACATTACTGATTATGATTTTATCTACCTTTGGGTCTAGGTATAGATCACTTTTCCTTCATTTATTTGCAATCTTAGATGTTGATCATTTTGGTCAGCATATGCGTCTTGTGTGCCTTGTACACCACACCTATTGGGGTCTTTTGTTGACCTCACTTTTGGAGTGAGCTCTTAACCTCTTCTTAGACTTAGGACTCTTCTAGATAAGAACTCCTTAGTCATAAGACACTTCTAGTGATTAGGTGAACACTTAACTAAGCAGAGACTTAGAAGTGTTAATCATAAGATTAGGCTATATCTTAGGCTTAAGAAAATTACTATCCCATAGCCTAAACCCAATCTAGATACACTTTCTCAAATCAAAGATTCAATTCTCAAACCAAATCTAAATTCAAATTCAAATTCAAATTCTAAATAATTTTTAAATTTGACTCCAAATGATTGAAACAAATCAAATTCAAATCCTAAGACCCTTCTAAGCCATATGAACCACATTCATAAGCTTAGCCAAAACTCCCTTTAGATCAAATCAAACTCAATTGATCTCTTTATAAATCAATTATTCCTTCATTTATATTCACAAATATAAATGAAATCCAAATTCAAATGACCAAAACTATATCAAAATCAAATCCAAACTCAATCAAGCCCTTTAAGCCAATTCTTTGGACTTAGCCATTATTCTATCAAAAAGTCAAAACCAATGAATTTTCTTGAATCAATCATTCATTCAATCATTTATCCAAAATAAATAAAACCTATAATCATCAAATCAAATTCAAGTCAACCCAAGTCAAGCAACTTGCCCTTTGACTTAAAACTTTAAATTGAGCAAAATCCCTTAGACTCCAAATTGATTGTCATTTATATATTTCAATCTAGGATCATATATAAGTTCAACTAAACTCAAATCAAAATAAAACCAAACCAATTGACCCACTTAGGTCCACTTGACCCAAAGTGACCTAAAGGACCCATTTGAGCCAACTTCAATCCAACCCAAATTGGATTGAACCAAGCTCACCAAAACCTTCCACCATGATTTGATCACCCTAGGATGATCAATTGCAATCAATTATGCCAAAGCCCAATTGGCCATTTTGATCAAATTGACCCAAATTGGCCTAAAGGACCAAATCGGTCAAATCATGATCTAACCAAATTGATTGCAACCAATGGCTCAAGTTTATTTCCAAATTGATTATTGAACTTGACCAAAGCATAATTAAACCAATTTGATCAATCGAGCCCAATTGGTCAACTTGACACAAATTGGCCTAAAGGGTCAATTTGGCCTAAATCAAATTAAATCCAAATTAATTCAAACCAAAGATCATTCATCTTCAATTATCCAATTGAACATGAATCAACCCATAACAAACTAATTTGTTTTTGGTCAAATGGGTCAATTTGACCCATATGACCCTAAATTGGGCCAAATCTCCGAAACCAAGCCAAGACCCATTGGAGGCTGATCAAACCGACCCAAACCCATTTGGGATCAATCAAAACCAACCCAACCATTTAAATCTCATGGATCCTCCACATAGATTCCACCCAACCTCATTTAATTCTCCCCATCACATGCACTTAACTCCTCCCCAACATTTGCATTGAATGATGATCATATGTAAGAGAGGACTTTAGCAAAATCCAAAGTCCTCAATCAATCATCATCATCCACCCCACCCAAATAAGATGGCAATCAATTTGGAGCCAAAAAAATTCAAAAAAAAAATGGATATTTTTGGCCATTATAAAGGAGGGGGAAATGAGGCTTTAGATCTCTTGCTCCCACCACCATTCAACCCCAAAAGCTCCCAAAGCAAAAAAGGAACCCATCCCCCACCTCTTTGAGCCATTTTTGAGCTCAAAAATATAAATAGTTATTTTTTTTCTGAGTGACGTAAACATCGGAGAAGATGACATTCAAAGGGAGGCATTAAAGATCATTCAAAGCTTTCTCACATACCTAGAGTTCATTTCGGATCTTCACGAAAACCATCCCATGAGGTAAATTTTGCCAAACTTTAGTGGCCTTGGATTTCTTTTTGTATTAATTTTCTTATGGTTTTAGGAATTTTCCCAAGATAATCCCATTTTTACTTTAAATCATCCCAATTAAAATAGAATTTTTTTTGTGAATCAACACAAAATGAGTCCATCTGGATAAGTTTTCACTTAGAAAATCTTTTTTCCCTTTAAAAGCAAAACACTGTTCATCATTCTTACATCCCGATCATGTTGCGATCGGACGGCTCGGATCGTGTGGATCCCGATCATCAGATCGATGCGTCGGCAATGATGATGCGCGATTCGCGTGATCGGAGGCTCGAGATCGCACCAATCACGTCCCGGCCTCACGGTATGCGATCTGATCGACGATGCATCTGATCACGATCGATGCTGGTCTCCAAACCGTTGATGTCTTTCCATTGGCGATGTGACACGCAATATATTTAAAAAATTAATTTAAATCATTAAAATTTCAAAATTCATAGAAAATAAAATACTTAACCAAAATTATAACAAGGGCTGTTGGATTCTTTCGAGAGAATCCAACAAACCCAAAATCCCAAATTTTTACTAAGTATTTTGAGCTTTGAGTTTTAGTGAAAATCAAATTTCATTAATTAAACCAAAATATATGAGATTAAGTTGAAATTTTGAGATTGAAACTATAGTTAAAACACACTACCATAAAAATTTCAAGTGAAAAGGACTTCTGGATTGAGAGAAATTAAATTTTGAAGTTTTGATTGTCCATTTTAATAAAATAAATCAAATAAAAATTCAGAAATTTACAAAAATCTTCAAAATGGCTTAAATCACTTCAATTGACATCTAGGACTCTTAAAAAAAAAATAATGTGATTTTTTTGAATCTAATGAACCCCAAACAAACACTTAAGATTAAAGTTTAATCAATTAAGGAGTTAATTAAAATATAATCTAAAATAATTTA